>OY101447.1:105902790-106301864 GCA_956483635.1 Panzeria rudis
AAAAACTAAGTCTTATTGACTATGGAGTAGCTCTGAGTGAATTCAACAAATAGGTGTGCCGTATGGCTTTTAATTTTAATAAAAAAAATTGGAGACAATCTTGTAGGTACTAGAAACACATAACCGCCATCTTTTTTAATTATTAATATGTAGCTTCTGATTAGTGGCCACCCGAAGTAAAAAAATTGACCATTTCATACATTTTTATAATTGCTCTAGCTTTTTAAGTAGAAAAGATATTGAAACGAGTCATGCTTTGTTTTATAGGGCAGTAATCATAATTTAATATTGCTATGCAAAACTGAACTGGAATAATTAAATGGCCGAAAAGTGGCCACTTGAAAAGTACACAGTTTTTTCTCTTTATCGATTTTCAACTGAACTCTGTGTGAGCCCTGTTGATCGTAAAGCATTGAGTTTTTTTGGTAGTGAAGAAGGAAACCCTATGATACCATGACATAAGTTTAATTGTGCTAAAATATTATCTAAAATATGCTAAATATATGCTAAAATATTATCTATATCAGATTTTTATCTTTATCCCCACTTGGCTTTTTTGAAGCTCAAAGTTGAGCATTTTTTAAAATTTATAAATTTTCGCACCTTTATTTTTGCAGAAGATAATATTTTAGCACAATGAAACTTATGTCATGGTATCATAGGGTTTCCTTCTTCACTACCAAAAAAACTCAATGCTTTACGATCAACAGGGCTCACACAGGGTTCAGTTGAAAATCGATAAAAAAAAAAGACAAAAAAACTGTGTACTTTTCAAGTAGCTACTTTTCGGCCATTTAATTATTCCAGTTCAGTTTTGCATAGCAATATTAAATGATCATTACTGCCCTATAAAACAAAGCATTAATCGTTTCAATATCTTTTCTACTTAAAAAGATAGAGCAATTATAAAAAAGTATGAAATTGGTCAAATTTTTTACTTCGGGTGGCCACTAATCAGAAGCTACACAATAATAAATAAAAAAGATGGCGGTTATTTGTTTCTAGTACCTACAAGATTATCTCAAATTTTTTTTATTAAAATTAAAAGTAATACGGAACATCTATTTGTTGAAAAGTTTACTCAGAATTACTCTATGCCATTAAGTAATTTGTACAGTAAAATTTATCTAAAATACATGTTAATTTTAGTAATTTAATTAGGTAAATATTTTCGAAACTTTTGGTATTGAATTTTGTATTATTTTGTTGTCAAATTAAAATATTATTTGAAGAAAAAGGTAAGTTATCTAAATTTTTTAATGAAATTTTTTACATTAAATATGAATTTTATCTTTCAGGAAAGTACATTCGTATAGCCTTGTTACAAGTAGTAAAGCTTCTTCCCCATAAACTGATAAGGTATGCACAAATAAACTTTTAGTTTTTATCCATTAGAATTCTTAATTGTTTGTGTATTAAAATAAAAATTTTAAATATTTCAGGATATTCATCATAGATGTATATTAAACGATTACTCCATGAACAAAATGCATGCAACATTAGAGTAAGAATGGGTCCTGTATCTCTCTATCTATTTCATCATGGTAGTTTTAGTGTGCAGGTTTGCAGAGACATATCCGCAAGTGATGTTATTAAATGCACTTCATTGATGATGACTCCGGCACACAAGAAAAGTAGTCTGTATATTCGACCAAACCCATCTACCTACATATATTTTGACGCCCTGAATCCGAATCTGAGCTCCCTTTGACTTGTATTACCTGAAAATTTCGAGTAAATTCCGAAAAACAATTACAGATTCTCGCGCCTTTTAGCAATTATTAGTGGTTTGTGGTCATTTACTGGAAATTTTTAGTGTTTACGAGGCATACAAAACTCTGATTCGGATTCTGCGAGTAGAAATACATGTGGGTAGGTGGGTCTGGTAAAAAGCTCAAAGCGACAGTGTGTTAATTGAGCTTACTAATTTAGTAGGATTTTCGCTACAGTGTTGTTGCCACTGTCAGTGGTAGTGTGGGTAAAGGACTCTGATGAGTAGACTTGGTGGTCACGAAACAGCTGTCAGTTCAACCTTCCGTACAGACAAATTTTTCTTTGAATGTTCAATATTTACATGCTTTAGAATTTCTTTTTTAAATAAAAAAATAATTTGATCGAAAGATTAAATTAAAAATGAACTTAAGCCAAACTAATTTAATAACTTTGGATAAAAACCATACAGTTCGACTAAAAATTCATATGAAATATAATTTTCAGTAATTTTTTTCAAATTCTACTCGTCATTTTAATTGTTTCAGTTCTTTTTGAAATTTAAAAGTTGACAACGCTGAACAAAACGAATTTCTTTTACTTTGGCAAAAAAAAAAATCATGCTACTCCTTCTCTTCCCGCTTCTCATAGAAGCGAATGTGGAATGTGTATCTTATCTTTTATACGGAAGAGCCGAGGCCTTCTTTAAGGTTTTCTTTAGCAGTTAGATGAGAAAAGTAATTGAATTAAAAACTGTCTAAGCAGGCCTTTAATAAGGGCTGAATTAAGAAGGTTTTCAGAGTTTTCCCGCTGGTCATACATACATATATGCCACATGGTTGTCAATTCGTGTTGATCACGAGTAGCGCCACCTGGTTGTCAATTCGTCTTGTCATCACTGCCACGAACCACTTATCCAAGACACAGACAGCATATTTTTAGCCACTATTCAGCCAGGGGCCGAGTCGAGCATTCGATATCAAGCAGAATTGATCGAAATTTTTCCTTTAGGGATTACGGCATACGATAATCGAGTAGCTGTTGTTTAAATTCCACTTGATAGCTCTAGAGCGATCGAACCAATTAGGGAATTCAATATGTATGTCTTAAAATTTGAAAATAGCAATATAGTTACACCTTAAAATTTCATTGTGGGCAACGATACAAAGCACAGCATATTAAAGTAATAAAAGTACTGACGAAGTTTGCCGAATATTTCTCACTATTTACATGTATAGAACACGAACTCAAAATACACAACAAACAAAACAACAACACAAGCACGCTAGATCTTGATACCTATCAACATGCCAAAGAAAAACCAATACACTTAAACCACACACAAATTATTTATTTCAAATATTGCCGCATTGAAAAAACATGCTTCTTGAACGTTTAAAATTGTAATCTGGTAATAAATTTCATTTACATGCAAAACAAAAACAACAAACTTCCCAACCCATAATAAGAGACTAAATTGAAACGTCGTTATATTAAGACACATTTTAGAACGCTGTTGTGAACTCCCTAAATATTTTCTTTTATTGTTTGTTTTGCAAAAAAGCATGGAACATTACCTATAAACCATATTACAGTTGGCCAATCGACTTGGTTGTTGTACTAGCTGCTAGAAACACAAAATTTTTCTTTAATGTATTACAAAATTTTAGTCGATTCAACCACCGGTATAAAATAAACTTGGTACACTTTCTAAACATTTCGATTCGATAGGTATCGAATGCGGTAATCCATCCATTCGATACGTGTCGAAATTTTATTCGATACGATAGTGTACTCGATATCGAAAGCGACGATTAGGCTCCAGTATTTTTAATTTTCAAAAAATTTTTTCTTTTACCCACCCCCAAGCATTGATTTTTGTTATTCAAAGCATTGATGTAATTTATAGGTATTGGAGCACAGTATCATATGTACTTAAATTGACTAAGAAATAACGGTCACTAGAAATCGTGTTGACCTGTTTAATCGTTACGGTTCCTGATTTTTTTACATTAGTAAATACATTTTATCGTTTCCCGATGAAAGTACTAACAAAATGTTTTCAAGAACTTTAAATCTTTTGAATTCGGTGGACCTTCCGCTGGAGATGCCCATATCAATAGATTTGGGCTATACTTGCACAATATAGTTTGCAAAACTTTGCAAAATATGTACTAAGGACTCTACAGTGGGTCAAAACTAAACGGATCGCCTGTGGAAGGCTTTAAGTTTATAAATTTCGCAAATTTCAACCGACTTTAAGTTTTTATATATTTTAGCTTTGGTAAAAAGGATAACATACTAAAACAATTCCATATACATATTCTAAAAACACGAAAAATTTGTGCCTAAATCTGCAAAATAAATGTTTGTACTCAAAAGACAAAATACATGATAATATCATATAACCATATAAATTGTCATAAATTACATATAAATAATTAGGAAATAGAAGTAAAAGGTGTTGTTAATTTAGGTGTTGTTTCCACAATGCAAACAAGCATTGCTTGTCTAAAATTTATATAAAAAGCACTGTTTTTTTTTAGCAATTTAGATACAATTTTTTCACTCAAGTCGTTTGTTTGCATTGTGGAAACAGCACATAAATATTTAGGTATTATAATTGAGGAGGTCCATAACAAAACGCAATAATTACATTTTTTAAGTTTTTGGATTGAATCCTATTCTACACATTGAAATCCATATTACTTTTATTATAAAGCATTCCAAAACTCAATAGCTACACTGCAATTCAATATCAAATATAATGGTTCAGAGCAAAATCCTACTTACTTAAATTACATTTTGTCGTTTATCCAAAAAAAAATGTTATGGTGTAATTATTGCGTTTTGTTATGAACCTCCTCAATTGATTGTAGACTTAAATTCAGTACACACTTTGATAATTTAGTAGATAAAATTAACCAAAAGCTTTATTTAATGTATAGAACTTGTCATAGCTTAAGTGAATATTATAAAATATTAATATGTACATATATAGAAGTATAATTGAATCACATTTTATATATTGTCCTTCAATAATATTTTTCGCAAGGGATACCCAAATAGATCAGTTGCTTAAAGTAACTTAGGAAAAATACTGGAAAAGATCATTCAGTCCCGTCTCAGCGAATTTGCAAGCGAAAACTCAATAATTTCTAGTGTACAATTTGGTTTCAAAAAAGAACATAGTACAGTTCACCAAATAAACAGAATTAAAAACAAAGTAATAACAAATAAATGTAAGAAACGTTCCACAGGTGTGATACTGCTAGATATAGAAAAGGCATTTGATACAATCTGGCACAATGGCCTACTATATAAATTATTAGAAGCTAACATTCCAAAATATCTATGTAGTCTGATCGCTAAGTTTCTAACTGACAGAACTTTTCAACTATCAGTAAATAGTTCAAACTCTGCAATAAGAACTATAAATACCGGGCTGCCACAAGTCGGTCCTTTCACCCTTACTTTATTCAATTTACACCTCCGATTTTGTAGTTCCCAAGTATATGGAAATATCCTATTACGCGGAGAATACTGCCTTGCTTACTTCGAGCAAATTAACAAAAGCACTCCTTAAGAAAATGGAAAAGGGCCTCTCTAAATGATACAAATACTTTTATAAATGGAAAATAAAAATTAATTCTAACAAGACACAAGCAATTACCTATCCGTTTGATAAATCACCTAAAAGACCTAAAACCGTCAGATATTCTTTGGAAACGATTACATACAAATAAAGAACGAGGTTAAGTACTTTGGCGTTATCCTTGATAAGAAACTAATTTTCAAAAAACAAACATGTCTAAAAGCATCCAGGACATTGAGAGCTCCATGGCCACTCTTATATAACCGATCTAAGTTAAATTTTAAAAACAAAAACTTACTATTTAAAAACGTTATTAGACCAATATTATGTTATGCTTGTCCTATTTGGTATTATGCTGCCAATTGCCACATTAAGCGCTTACAAATTATACAGAACAAATGTTTAAAAGTAATTAACCATAAACATTGGAGATATCCCACTTACCTCCTACATGAAGAAACCAAATATGAAACAATTTCAATTTTTATAGCAAGACTTGTAGACAAGTATTTCAACAAAGCTGAAAATTCTTCCTATCCACAGATAAGAGAATGCATTAGATTGACATAACAAAAAGAAAATGCAAATCACCAAATATTTGACTTTACCATTTTTTTTAATTGTATAAAGGTTTCTCCCTATTTTTCCTTTAAAAACATCAAATACTAAACTTGTAAATTAATTCGTTTGATACTATAATGTTAATTGCTGCAATATCTAGTGATAAGATCTCAAAATGTATATATCATTTGTATAAAAAAATACTATTAATAAAGGATAATTGATTAAAAAATATAAATCAGTTGCTTAAACTACAAAACAAGGCGTGAGGTTTTTTTTTTATTTGTTAAATGGATATGTATTTAAGTAAAAAGCAGGGACCGAACCGTTATAAGAAATATGCAAAAAAGTTGAGACATAACTGTTAAAATATGAGAAATATTTTTTTCGTCTTGATATAACTGTTATTTTTAACAAATATGTATTTGCGTCTGTTTATAATTTTTATAATTAACAAAATTTTTTTTCTGTCGCTCATAACTTTTATTTTCAATATGTATTTTTTTACGTTGCTTGATAACAGTTATTATTGAAAAATAATTTTTTCCGTTGCTCATAACTGTTATTTTCAACGTTTCTTTATTTACGTTGCCTAATAATAGTTATTATTGGAAAGCAATTTTTTACGTTGCTGATGAATTTTATTTTCAACATTTATTTTTTGTGTTATAAATATAAATTTTACAAATAATTATTATCAACAATGAAATGAAAATATTTGTTGATTTATTGTAACTTTTTTAATTCAAAAATAATTTTAACAGTTATTTTATGGTCTCTGGTAAAAAGCCATATAAAAATAAAAAAACGTCTCAGCCCTAAAGGCATTATATTATGAAAGCCAAGAGACACACATATAAGACATTTTGGACAGATTACATTGGCTAAGTATAAAAATTTTTTTTTTATTTCGCTATGAAGTTCATATACAACATAAAAATAAGAAATTGTCCTGCATATTAAACAGAAAAAGTTACGTACGGCTATTAAATACATATGTAATTGTAACACAAGAAGATGAAATAATTTCCGGGCAGTAGAAATCACAACTGAAGCCGACCGTGCGAGGCTGCATTATGGAGTTCAGTCTTCCATAGTATACAGTATATTGAATTACCAAATTAAATTAAAAATTGTGAAAATATACATACATTTAAGAAACTATTGTACCAACATTGTAAAGAAGTTTCATATAAATCACGGTGACAGTATCGTTCATCTTGTCGTTTACCTTTTCCCAATGATATGTTCTTTGTCAATTTCGTCGACGACTATATAAAATACAATACTTCCTTCCATATTGCTACTGACGATCACATATCCAACAAAATTTATCGTCTTGTCGTCGACGATTACATAAGCGATATATATGGTTAAAATCCGATCCTCAACTAGAAGTTAATAACTACCATTCCGTCGACATTGTTTCTCATTGAATCGTCAACGACATAGGCGACAATGGCGTCTATTTACCCATAGAACAGGCTTTATTTAGTATTTTTAGTACTAAAATTTAACGTCTTACCTTTTTCCAATTCATTTAAATTATTGATGTTGAGGACTGACTTAGCTGGGGTTCGAACTGAGGCTACATGTTTATAAACTATTGCGCTTACCACCTTGCTGTAGCAACACCTAAATCATCGACAAGAGGTCAACATATTCAATTGTTTGAAGACAAAACGACATTGGTGCTCAGATTGTCCTCAAAAAAGTTTTATTAATGCCAAAACGTGCGACATTGTCCCCAACAAAGTTTTATCAAAGACAAAACATAGGACATTGTCTCTCAGATGTTCCAAAAAAGTTTAATTAAAGACAAAGCACAGAACATTGTCGCTCAGATTGTCCCCAACAAAGTTTTACTAAAGACAAAATGCGGGACATTGTACCCAACAAAGTTTTTTTTTGGACAAAACGTGGGACATTGTCGCTCAGATTCTCCCCAACAAATGTTTATTAAAGCCAAAACGTGGTACACTATCGCTCAGGTTGTATCCAACAAAGCTTCATTAAAGACAAAACGTGGGACATTGTCAATCATATTGTACCCAACAAAGTTGATCAAAATTACTCATAATTTTCTTTTGAACTTGTACCCCACCCCCTTGCTTCGCATCTTTTCAAATATATTTCTTAAATTACATACATACTTACTTCCTGTTGAAAATCAAACTGGCACTCTAAAACTATATTCGCAACCTCTTCATCATTGCCGCTTTCACAGTCTCCAGTTGTATCCAAGCATATGCGAAATGTTTTGAATGATAAATTTGATTTCTGCACCCTAACATGAATGTAGGGTTTAATTTTAAATTCAAGGCACTTTTCATTATCCCAATCATCTACTCTAGTAATTAGACTCTCTAGTTTTTTATCGAAAGTATTCCAATGTTCTTCCGACAAAAATCTACAAGAATTTTTGAGTTTACCGCTTTTAGGACTAACCTTGATCAGGCAAAGGACTTTTTTATTTTTGTGCTGCAAACAAAAATAAATGTTTTTCATATACATTTTGGTGTCTTAGCTAGATCTACTTACAGTGTAAAAGTCCAATATAGTTTCACAATTTAAGTCCATTTTTCAAATAATTTCATTCTTTGATTGGATTCAAAAAAATATTTTTGTTAACAATAAATGCACTTTGACATTGCGCAAAATTTACAGTTTCCACAGATTATTGTTTTCATAATGCATGTGAATAAAACAAACCAATATCATTTTTCATATGTTTTTGATAGGACTTTCACACAAGAACAATTGTGTTGGCACAAAACCCTACCTACAATTGCCCTACAACAGATATATACTGAAATAAGTATGAGGGCAAATCCTCTTGCTTTTTTATTAAAAATCAAAATTTTGAGTAGAAATTGCATATAAATAATCTACAAAGGAAACAAGCAAAAAATATATGTATTAATAAAAATAATATGAATTATTTTTTGCACTGCTCATCTTTTTTCAATTCATCAAACCCTGGAGTTAAATTTTTGCTTGATGTAATATTTAATATCGATGCTAAATGCTCTTCAGTTAATCTAGTTCGCTGCGCAGTGTTATAGGCAATTCACACTACCGTGTTTATGGCAATTTTAAGTGCTTACGAGCAAAACACGCTAATTTTTAGATGTTTTCCCATATACTAAATTGTCAAAAAAAATTACGTGTTTCAAAATGAAACTCATTCAAAAACCAGTAAAAGGCAGGGTTCCAAGTATTTCTTGATGTATGTTCAGTCGATATTTTGATTTTAGGCTTATTTGTAAAAAACGTAACACATGTCAATTTGGTGGTATTTATAAGACGAAAAGTGACGTCATTGACACCAAAAACAGCCAATTAGTAAATTGCATTCGTCTTAACAATTAAGTGTTAAAATAACATCACTTTCACAAAAACTGGAAAACTACCATTATATGAACTAAACAACTTCATTTCATTTATTTGTGTTGAGCTATTTACCATATAATTGTCTTTATATACAAAATTTAGATCTTTAGCTAAAGTATATTTCTTTTGTTACAAACGACATCTATTAGTAGTGTGTGCTATTAAAAGGAATACCATTATTTGGATAAAAACAATAATTTTGTATGAGAAAAAGTAAAGAAATAAAATTTATTGTAGATGGGCAACTCTATATGCGCGAAACTACGTAAGTCGAGACGAAAAATAAGGAACGTCTTCTACAGACGCAAATTGTTACGTAATCGTCCATGTGCCATTCGCGCACGTCTTGATTGCAACGCGTTCTATAAACATGCTGTAATTCTCTCTCAAGTCTACTTACATACAGCCATGGTAGAATAATATAACAGGTAGCCGCATAACTAATGCAAATGTACATTTGAGGTCCGAAATGTCAAACATACGTGTTGTATTGTGTGTGCAACGTAGTTATTTCACATATACACAACATTTGATAGTTCGTACTACGAAAAAACAATCAGCTGGCGTTCCAGGGATACCTTGTATATTATTCTACCATGCATACAGCTCAACCTAAATCAGAGCGTTGCGTTGGCAAGAGGTTACGTATTTACTATATATTGTAAGACAAAAAACTTACTTTTAGCGATCGATGCTGATGGAGTAGCTTAATGTCAAACTCCATATTCTGTAAACGAATCTGTGGTTTTCTTGAATAAAGACGTATGTCATAAAACTGATTGTTTCAGTAGAGCAAAAACAAAATATCTTTGAAATTGTGTCCACGGTATGAACATTTCCGAGTTTTTTTAACGCTTAAAAAGTAGCACTTTCATGTTATCTTTTGGGATAAAAATTTGGTTTTTGACGTTCCCGTACTTTTGTGTTTAGTGAGAATAATTCTGAAATTGATTATTTCGAATTTTAGTTCAATATTTGAATTAATATAAATTCAAATTATTTTTATTAAGAGTGGTTTTTGTTTACTCTCATTTTACCGAACTTTACCCAAAAAGTACGGGAGCTAGAATTAACAGGTACACGCAGTAGATCAGCTAACCTTAACGATGTAACGTTTACAATATGATCAGCGCCATTAAACTCTCAAACTCTGTATAGAGACTTCTTTCTCTACGGTATTTGACAATTCCTTACACTACGTCTTGACGAGCTAATTTTTTGTTATAACAATGAACAAAACGCCGGCAGAGCTGTTAACAAAAAATTTTAAGGTATTTGTTGCGGAGAGTACGTACAATGTTTTTGTTAGGCCTAGTCATATTATTTTAAGGTGGTGTGGCAGAGATAGCAAATTTCTTTTGTTTGCTGTCTCTTTTTTTCGTATTGAAAACAATGCTTGTTGTTATAACAATTGTTTTAACAATTTAACATTGTTATGACCAAAACAGTAACAACAGCGGTCCTGACATTACAAATTCTTGTGCTAACAATTGCTATAACCAGTTCTCGGATTTTCATGCAACTAAAAATTGATTTTAAACGCTTAACAAATGCACCTAAAAATTAATATTTTGGGCCATTTTGGAAAAACCCACTTTTCTCGGGAACGGCTCTGACGATTTTTTGCACGAATGTCTCATTTTGTGCGTTAAGGTGTCTACTTTCATGCTCCTCAGGTCTGTACCAGAGAAAGCCAGTCGATACAAAAAAATGTGAGTGCTCTAGCACATATCGAGCATTTTTATATTTGTGCATACTTACACCCTTTCATTCTCATACTTGCGTATACCCCTGCGCACTTTATTTCATACTTGTATGTATCGATACACATCTTGTTTGTACCCTGGCATACCTATCGATATACCACTGCCTTGCAACACGTTCTGTTTTTCAATTTTTTTTGATAAGTGTTGCCAGAAAAATTTGTTTGTAGTTGTTGAAGTACTGACATTTTTTCAAACTATATTTATGCAAAATTCAATTAATTTGTTTTATCCATAATTCGAATAAAAAGTAACTGACGTTCGGGAAGTCAGCCTATTTTTAATCAATATTACGCTAAGCTATTATGCCGATGTTATCAAGTTATTTAAATTTTTTTTCGAAAATTCGCGCAAAGTTGCAACATTACAAACAAGCCGTAAATTTTATTAAACATCGCTAAAATTGTAAGGAATGCCAAAATCTTAGAAAAAAAGCCAAAATGATGAAAATTCGCAAAAACTTGCTAAGATAAAAAAAAGAAAACTCTGATAGTGATTAAAAAATCTGCATAACTATAAAAAATTGAAGAACTGACTAAAAAATCACTTTTATCGCGAAAATAACGAAAATATGCGAAAAACTGCAAACAAGCCTTAAAATTGCTTAAAAATACTAAAATTGTAAGAAAAAACGCCTTTACTCATATATTAATTTTTACAAAAATTAATTTGTTTTGACACATCCAAAGATAGTTACATATAATTAATTTTAAAGATTGCTTACTGTATTTATAAAAATTACATACCTAATATTTATGACTTAAATATATATAAAAAAAATTTATATGATATCATTTTCTTTACAATATTCATTATATATGAAATAAAAATGTTATGTTAATATATCAACTCCTTTACGCGACATGATCAAAATTTTTGATAACTTTTGATATACAGGGGCCAAATCGTCGCATTCGATATCGAGCAGAATTTATCGAAATATTTCGTTTTGGGATTACGGCATACGATAATCGAGTAGCTGCTGTTTAAATTCCATTCGATAGCACTAGAGCGATCGATTCCAATATTTTCTTTTGTTGAGTTGGTTTTGCAAAAAAGCATGGAACATTATCTATAAACCTTATAACAGTTGGCCAATCAACTTGGTTGTTGTACTAGCTGCTAGAAACACAAAATTGTTCCTTAATGTATTACAAATTTTTAGTCGATTCAACAACCGGTATAAAATAAACTTGGTACACTTTTTCGGCTTTTTTGCAGAAACACCCAGGATCTTGGCAGGAATCGAACCTGCGACCCCCGGATAATAGTCTAGCACACTATCCACTACACTACATTTCGATTCGATGCTACATTTCGATTCGATACTATCGAATGCGGTAATCCATCCATTCGATACGTGTCGAAATTTTATTCGATACGATAGTGTACTCGATATCGAAAGAGACGATTCGGCCCCAGGCTATAAAATTTTATCGTAAGCGACAGTTTATGAATATAAATTATGTTTAAATACAATAAAAAACCCTCCTCCTGAAAAATTAAATTTTTGGCGCTTACGATCACTTGGCGGTAAGGGGTCGATATGTTAAACGTTAAAAACGGATTTTGAAATTTTTTTCACAATGTATCTTTTTGGGTAGAAATGTATCTTTTTGGAAAGTAAATGTATCTTTCTCGAAAGTTCACTGGCAACACTGACCCGAGCAGAACTACCCTGCTCCTGGGAAAAATCAGCGTCGATTTTTTTGGCCATTTCGGAAAAACCCACTTTTCTCGGGAACGGCTCTGACGATTTTTTGCACGAATGTCTCATTTTGTGCGTTGAGGTGTCTACTTTCATGTTCCATAAGTCTGTAGCCGAGCAGAACTACCCTGCTCCTGGGAAAAATCAGCGTCGATTTTTTTTTGCCATTTTGGAAAAATTCACTTTTCTCGGGAACGGCCCTCACGATTTTTTGCACGAATGTCTCATTATGTGCGTTAAGATGTCTACTTCTATGTTCCATAGGTCTGTACCCGTGCAGAACTACCCTGCTCCTGGGAAAAATCACCGTCGTTTTTTTTTTGCCATTTTGGAAAAACCCACTTGTCTCGGGAACGGCGCTGACGATTTTCTGCACGAATGTTTCATTTTGTACGTTAAGGTATCTACTTTCATATTCCATAGGTTTGTAGTCGAGCAGAATTACCCTGCTCCTGGGAAAAATCAGTATCGATTTTGTTTGGCCACATGGAAAATACCCATAAATTTTCCCGGTTTTTGAATTCCCAAAATCTACATATATTTTTTTCGTATTTTTTTTTTGTTCACATAGAAAATACCCTTTTTTCCCCGGTTTTGAGTTCCCAAAGTCGACGCTATTTTGTCGACGCTATCTTGGCCCACGTATAACATATTGTTACATAATGAAAATGCAGATTCAAATGTAACGACACAAACTGACAACCCGATCATTATCTGCTTTATACCCCTAAATCACTGTAATAAAATCAAAACCTGGCAACCAAGTACCACAATTAAACTTGGCATCACTCGACAACTGCCAATAGAATTCAAAATAACGGAAAATGGAAGTTTCCGGAATCTTCAGGAAACGGTAGCTAGAACTTTCAAGATTATTCGAGACTGCTTAATCGCAATTACAAACAGTGACATTAAACTTAAACTGCAAGAGATGTAGACTTGATGACAGCGTAATTTGTTAAGTTGCAAGCATTAGAGTATGTGTGTGTGCGAAGATAAACAAACAGAAGAATAATCTCATGCATCTACACACGCACATACATTGCACCATAGCAAGACCAAAATGATCATGCCGTACACTTAAAGATGAAAAGAGACCTGAATTACAGTACAGTTAAAGATAAAGAGAGACGGCTGTATTCCAGAAAGTTAGCGAAGTTACCAGAAGGTTTTATAATGGACTATATAAGGGGAGGCTGCCAGACGACATGAAGAAGTGTGTTTTTAAACTTAGACGAGTAAACATCGCCAAGAATAGTTAGTGTGTACATCGCGTTTAGTTGTACGTGTTTTTAAAGTAATAAATAAAGTGTTACTGAGAATTTATTTGTAAAATAAATATCCGTGTTTTATTTTATTGCAATTCAACGAATCCTGTGAAAATAATAAAACCGTTTTTATGTAAAGGACTAAAAACGTAACAATATTAAAAATATGATTTTAGTCAACAGAAATACTGTCGAAATTATTGCTAATTTTGCACAATTCAAATCAAAATATATTTGTATGTATTCAACAAAGTATCTAAAAACTAAAAATGCTATTAAAAATCAGTATGTTGCTTTTTATTTTTTTGTTTATTTTCACGACACTCATGTTACTTTTTGGGATACAAATTTGGTTTTTACTGTTCTCGTACTTTTGTGTTTAGTGAGAGTAGTTATTGTTTACTTTCATTTTACCGAACTTTACCCAGAAAGTACGGGATCGGAGCTATAGTGTTAGATATTAGTATATTTGAAGCAAATTGATTAAAGTGAAATTTTAATGTATTTAGAAAAACATTTAGTGTTTATCTAATCAAATAGAAAGACTATAATGAACAAAAAAGCACAAATGACTGAACAAGTTCACCTCGATCATACTACTGAATTATTCAATAGAACAAGTTCATTCGAACTGGGGGTTATAGGTTGGTAATTCAAACTATGTATGTATAACATAAAGTTTTACATTTAAGCTAAGTATTCTGTTCAAATTTGCGTAAAATGTTGATCAACATTAGTTTTTTCATACGAAAGATATGACAAGTAACCAATTATAATAGCCCTTGAAAGTGTGCTGCAATTGTGTACGTTTAAAAAAACCCAATGTGTTTGTTGTAAATTACACACGAAAAAAGTGGTGCTTATATTATTTCGCATGAAGACTCAAAATGTTGTAGATACATTTCATATGTTTTACGCAAAATAAATCCAGTACTACTTCTGCAACATTTTTTCATGGGAAATTCTTCAACATTTTTTTTATATGAACTTTTGACAGCAGTTCGCACGAAATGATGAACACAGTACCATGCTTTAGGGGTTTTATTCTCAAAATAGGTTAAACTTATACCATGTTCATACGAATAGCAATATTCGAGGTTCGCTCTCTCATTCACGGTTCGCACCCCAATCGTGATCGAATCTACATGTTTTGCCATACAAAATTTTGAGAGCGAACCATCTTGGCTCATTTTGAATCTACCTGCGAACCTCGAAAATTTACTATCATCTCCAATTTTGATAACAAATTATCGCTAGTTTATCCGAACTAGCTGTGAAAAAATGTAATAGAAAAATAAAAAAATTAATGTGTGAAAAAGCTATATATATATATATATATATATATATATATATATATATATATATATATATATATATATATATATATATATATATATATATATATATATATATATATATATATATATATATATATATATATATATATATATATATATATATATATATATATATATATATATATATATATATATATATATATATATATATATATATATATATATATATATATATATATATATATATATATATATACACAAATGAAAAAAAAAAAGAAATAGTGAAACGTATTTTAAAGTGTAGAAGGATTTGCATCCAAGATGAAACAAGTACAATCGTTTGAACACCTAGGTTCGCAACCGCTATTCAGAGAACGGACCAAGTGGTTCATATTCCCGTTTGAACTTGGTAGGAGGTTCTAAAATTTGTTTGGTGGGAAGAAAAAAAGTTACGTGGCAGGACTGGTACCTCTATTGTGATTGAAGAAATAAAGTTTTATTTTTCAATCACAATAGTTAATGTCAGTTAACTGACATAAATAAACAAAAACTTGCAACGTCAAAGCTTTATTTATTTTTCTTTTTTTTAAATTTATATTTATGGTTAAGACGTACCCTATGCCTATAACAAAAATGAATTTATATTGTGAAACTATATTGAATTTTTATACAGTAAGTTACATATGCAAGAGGTAAATTCTGTCTTCAAATATTGTTCGTTGATTCCAGCTTAAAAACAGAAAAATCTTGTGTCAAATTAAAGTTAATCCTAAAAGCCACAAATTTAAAAGCACTTGTCGATGTTTGTCGGAAGATCAATGGAAAACTTTCGACAGTGAACTGGAAAAACTACTGACTGCTAAAGACTTGTTGAATAATGAGAAATGTATAAAATTTAACATAAAACCATACATTGAAGTTAAAGTACAAAGATCCAAATTGTCATACAAATACTTTGGAAAATTATTGGGTGCTGTTGGTCAATGTAACAAAGGCGATGCTGCAAATGTCATACAACACAATTTAATTTTGGAATGCCTAATTGATTATCAGCTAGAGGTAACTTATTCAATCAATAAACGTATTTTCTAATGACCCTTTAATATGAATCAGTGCTACGTTCATCAATATAAAGAGATTTTAATTTTTGTGGCACGTTTGGTTTGATGTGCAAAAATATGTTGTTTGCCTGCAAAATTCTTGGATCTCCTTCCCCTGTCAGTGTAGCTTAAATGTACTGTGACATGATATTATCTTCTGAATTCTTGGAACATCAAATTTTAAAAAATTACATAATGTTTTACGTGTCAAGTGTTCTGTTGGTCATATTAGGCTTATTATCGTTCTCGAATCAACTCGATAGTTTGTAGTAGATTAAAAAAAAAATTTTGTAGTCCTTGCTTCTTATGGACATTTTTTTACATATCTGGATGAACTCCACTGCAAAATAAAGGATGCATTAGAAACTTATTAGGTGCCCAGCAAAAAATAAATGAACGCGTTCAAAATAAAATAGTGTTTCATGATTTCTTGATCACTTGTTTCTTCGAATACATTCTGAATGACGTCATAAATCGTAAATAAAACTATAGTTTTTGAAATCATTAAAAACGCTTGCGATTTTACTAGACAATATATTGCATAAAATATCCACCGAGGAGGCATGCATAAACGGAATTAATGCATCACGTCGATGCATTTTCATAAAACAAGTTTTATCACCAACAAGAAATAAGAAGACAAAAGCTCAGTAGAACAGAGCATGTCTTAACAGTCAGAAGAGCTCGGTTCGTATCCCAGCTGCGGTAATAGGCTACTTGACACCAGAGGGACTTGCAACACCGCTCTACAAAAAAAAAAAACGCGCAATAGCAGAGTTATAAATTAATTAAGCTTCCTATCTCTCTCCCACTTCACCACCTGTTCTCTCTACACTATCCATTTCCCAAAGAAGGTAACACATTAATTAATTAACTGGTAGGCATTAATTGCCTGATTGTGTTGCTTCTCCTTATAAAAAAAGGAACTACATTTTCATTGCTTCCAAAGAATCTATATTAAAAATATGCAGATAATTAGTAGAAAAGCAAGTAAAAATTCATTTAAATCACAAAATTTGCAATTCCTTTATAATTTTAGAAAATAGCATGGCAATGCTTTATAAAAAAATCGAATTTTTAAGGCAATTTATAGACTAATGTTCGTCTAAAAGTTTATAGTTATCACTTAAATTTAGAAGAAAACACTGTTTTGGGTTTAAATTCGCATAAAAACACACAAGTTGCGAAAACGGAGAACTGTTTACCCTTTTTCTTAGAGGAAAATATCAATTTAGAACGCCAAAAAGAAAGTTTTTCTTCACATCGCTTCCAATTTCGTAATTTGGAGTGTATTTTTTGCTGGGAATAAGATTTAAAAAAGTAATTAAATTTGAATCCATGGTAATATAAAAAAAATTACAAAATAACATTTAAAATTAATATTAATAGGATTTAAAAAACAACGAATTGAGGAGGGTAGAAATACAACATAACGGCTGCGGGCCCGGTTTCCGTTTCTCAAAGATATAAATTAAATGAACTGCGGTAGCGGTTGCGGTTTTACTTGCATTATTGGAAAATTTTTACACAATTAGCACTTATTTTACTCTAAATTTGTAAGACATTACATTAATTTGGAACGATTTTCCGTCATCCCACGTCAAATTTGGGTTGTAAACAGACCGGTTTCGGCTATGTGCCATCTTCAGTGTTCTATTAAAGATGGCACATAGCCGAAACCGGTCTGTTTACAAACCAAATTTGACGTGGGATGACGGAAAATCGTTCCAAATTCAAAAAACCCCGTCGGAAGAAAAACACATTACATTAATTTAATTTAAAAATGTCGAATTTTAATAAATATTTAAACTTTTTGGTTAATTTTTTTCTAGTTTAATTTTGTATTTATTTTTTTCATATTTTATTTTCTCTCTTTCGTTGTCATTCACAACAAATTATTAACATTTTTATTTTCTGTTCAACAAAACCATCAACATTTTTGGTGACTATGACAACAATTGGAAGAGAGTTATTAGAAAAATGAGAAAACGCAAAGAAATTAAAATAGCTTCTGTTTTCTTGCGGTTTTCTTGAAAGTTTTAAGTTGTCAAATATTCATATAAAAAAAGAAACGCAGCCGTAACCATGAGGTTGTATTTCTACTTTGAATTTGAATTCCAGGTAAAATTAACAAAAACTAATTTTTAAGCTCAAAAATACTTAAAACAATTTTGAAAAGTATAGTCGTATCGACAGTAAAATATCGCCGATACCGATGTATCGGCAAAACTGAAGTATCGCCGATATATCGGTATCGGTGTTCGTATCGGTTACATCCCTAGTTAGAATCCTAAAATTTGGTGTATGTAACTTTGAAAATAATGTGGATAGTCAAGCAGATGACTAGCGGGATAGTTTCCCTTCCTATCCCGCTAGTCATCTGCTTGACTATCCACATTATTTTCAAAGTTAACCCCCTTACATAATATTTTTTTGTTATCTTATATCTGGAGAGCCACAAAAGTGCAGTCATCAAATTTGGTGAACAAAAAAAAAAAAGGTAGACTTTCTTTATTTAAATAATTCGATCTCTTGTAGAATCAATATGAAATAAACCCGATGAACTACTTATATACTAAATTAGAGGGTAGACTGCATAGACTTTGAAGCAACAAAAATGTTTTTGAGCAGTCTCTTGGAAAAATGTTTGGTATTTCACAGAAACAAAAAACATCAATGGAAAAAAAACTTGTACACTTGAAATAAAAGAAAAACTTGTGTATGGAAGCAAACATTTTAATTGCTTTATTTATGGAATTTTGCTTCCGTTACGTCCCTGAGTCGATTTGGAAAAATATTAGCCAATTTCCCTGTGTAATTTATAGTAATTTTATGAAAAATGTCATATAGTGTACCTCAAATAAAATGCATAAATTATTTACTAGTTTGAGTTTATTAGTAAAAACAACAAAACCAACATAACAATTATTGAACTAAATCAAGCAAAAAAAAAAACAGAATTCATAAATATGTGTTAATTAAAAAATACACCAGTTTGTGATATTATTTAATTAGTTATTGGAATAGTTTAAGGAGATCTTCTAAAATATTCTTTTAGAAATATAATTTGGTTTAAATGTTTAGGATTTATACAATTCTTTTCTTTAGTTTTGATAAAACGTGATTTGGAAAAAATCTTTTCACTTATCGTAGATGTTGGAGAAATCGAAAGCAATCGGAATACATAATCAGGTATGTGATGGAAAACGATTTTGAAAACGAAGCACTTTTAAAGGTCATTTTTAATGCACTTTCCATCCAAATTTTATAATTTTTGTGATAAAATTATATTTAACAAAGAAATATGTTTATAATATTTGTGGCAAAAATTTTTTTAGTAAAGAAATATTATTAGAAAACACCTTTTAAAATAGGATCGTTTTCGAAATCGTTTTCCATCACATACCTGAATATCTAATTTCTCACTACTTTTCCTGGATTTCTCTAAACATATAAAATCTTCTATTATGCCATTAGGGTCCCGTTTTTATTGTTTAAAATTCTTTATACCTCCAATTGTTTCAGTTAATTCTATTAAAAGATTTTTTTATTGTTATCGATAGTTTCTCCTGTTGTCAGGTCATTATCTGACTCATCCTGACAAAGCTCAGCATATAACATTCTGCAAAAATATTTATTTCCGAATTCCTTAGTTTCCGTTTTTGTATTGTATTTTAAAACACAGTTGGTAGAAGGAAATATTCCTGAGTGGAGGTATACAACAAGTGTATTTAAAACTTGAATTCGTCTATCATTAAATCTAATCCGTATATTTTTAATTAAATTGTTGGCATAAGTATTATTAGCTTTTATTAAGTTATTAATCAAGTTCAATTAGGCTGGATTTTCGAGATCTCAGTTAAACTAGGTTTAGTTAATTTGAAAACAGATTTGTGTTGCCATTACCAAGTTTGTATACAAAATTTTGACGGAACAGCTTAGTTTGGCTTAAAATGTTGGTCTTTAATGAAATAATAAATAAAATAATAATCCACATCTCCAAAACCTGGCTTTAGAGTAGCAGAGTCTTTACTAAGCTCTTATAGCTACGTCCAAAGGTTCTAAACTTTTACTTAAGTTAAGATCACTGAACACACTTCTTTGTTTGTATGAAAAAATAATTCCCAAACACATATCTTTTGTATATGAGACGAAACAAATAATTAAACACACAAAAAAGATATTATACATAATGCATACTACAAAAAATTAAGAACTTTGTTACATCGGTTAATCGACTGAAATTAACCGGTTTAACCTTTAATCGAATATAGCCCATTCTAAATTAACCTATCAGTTAATCGGGTAGTAATTAACCGATTAACGGTTAGGCGATTAAATACCCTACTAATTATCCTAAAAATGCATTAGAAAATGTTAACTTTCCAAAAATTTAAATATGTAAAGGAGTATTATAAATTATTTTAAAGCAATTTTTAAAATTTTCTTGTTTTTTTACTTTATAACTCCAAAAATGTTTATGTTAAAAGTAAAAAATGATCAGAAACATTTTTGTAAAAAGTTTTGTCAGCTTTAACGTTTTTTGTAGGAAATTTTCTCAGCTCTAACTTTTTTCTGCAGACATTTTTTCTAAAGTAATAGTGTAAGACCTATGTCACCTTAAAGAGGCCCTCCTTCCTCTAGCTCGCCCCCCAAGCACGGGTACTCTTTAGTTTCTTTAAATATATGTAACAAGGACCAACTGCGCCAATTTTCAAAACTCCGCCAATTTGTTTCCTTCGATTGGCTTTATTATGTCTTATTCGACTGGACTAATAGTGTATATAATAATTCTTGAAAAAAACCCGACTACAAAATATTTTATCATCATGTACTTTTAGGTGAACTAATTGTGTGTGCGAATGAAGTTTCATAAGAATCGGTTAAATAGAAGTACTTAAACTGAATATTTACTTTTGATGGGCATGGCACTGCCCACTTTTCTAAGCACAATGATGTATTGTAACGATAACTAAATGTGTATGCAAAGTTTCATAGGAATCGGTTAACTAGAAGTAGTTAAAATGCATGTTTACTTTTCATGTATGCAAAGTTTCATAAGAATCGGTTTAGTAGCAGTTGTTAAAAAATAATCCCCCCTATCGAGAATAACAAGTGAAATTTATGTTCCCATGAAATTTTCATTTCCCTTCGAGGGAAAATTGCTATCGTGAAGTTCCCGTGAACATATTTTCCAGCTATCAGTTCTTAGTGAATGTAAATAAAAATTTTTGTTAAATAATAAAAAATGCAGTGCTAAGAATTGGAATTATCTTTTTAATCCATGAGGAATCTAAACAAAATCGAATTGTTCGTCCAGGATTGCTAGATGCATCCAATGCCTTGGAGTTCCCGAGCCATTGCAGGCAGCCTAATTCAATCAAATAGTCTTTTGGTGTTAAATTTAATTTTCTGAAGAGTAAGTAAAACTGGGTTTTTATATATTTTGGACGCGATGAATGAGTCTCTACGGACGCGGAAAAATCATTTGCTATTCCATTATCGCGAAACTTAGTTCATGTGTGCCGGGAAGGTGTTGCATGGAGGTAGTGTTAAGATAAATGTGTTAGTATTAAGATAAATGAACACTATTTAATGAATTTGTCCTGAAAATAAATATTTATAAGCTTTAATAATTAATTGGAAGGATAAAATAGCAATTCCATGATGTATTTATCTATTTCACCTGCTAAAATAAAGTGAACAAAAACATGGGAAAAGGAAAAAAATCCACGTGAAAAAATCGTTCATGATAAGGGGAATTTTTAGATTTTTTGTTCACGATCGCAAAAGAAGAGAAAGGGAAAACATTTCTAGGGAAAAAATATTCACGATAGGGCTGAATATTTACTTTGCATGGGCGTGGCACTGCCCACTTTTTTAAAATCATGATGTAGTATTCAAACAGAAAGTTAATGTGTGTGCAAAGTTTCATTAGAATCGGTTGAGTAGAAGTGGTTGAAAAAGAATATGAATTTACTTTGCATGGGCGTGACAATGCCCATTTTTCAACGGGACCAATCTGGAAGCACATCCTTTTAAATAAAGAAAAAAATCTCAAATCGCTTAATAAATGGCTGAGTGTTGAGGGAACAACAAATCATGATGAATTGATAACCTTTCTCCCTTTTTTAATACTATATTCACACTGCTATAGTTTAACGTGTTTCGGCAAATATTTTAAGAAACTAAAGAAAGTTGTTCAGACTACAATTTTATAAACTTTCTGCTTACATCATAACGAATTCATAAAAGGTAGTAGCGAACCGGCAGCAAAAAAATTTTTTCGTGTCCTAAATATTAATAATTTTGCAAAGTTATTAATTAGAATTTTACATGTGTATGCACATTTTTCCATTTGAATTGAAAACTTGAACAAAAAACGAGGTTTTTAATACTTTTAAGCCAACACAAATCATAATTTTCAGAATTCGCTGTTTGTTGTTATAGAAATGCTACAACCTTTTTTAATTTCGACTTTGTTACATATTTTGACGCCATTACAAACCGTGTTAAATAAGCACTAAAATCAAAAAATCGACTGAACATACATCAAGAAGTACTTGGAACCCTGTCTTTTACTAGTTTTTGAATGAGTTTAATTTTGAAACACGTAAATTTTTTGACAATTGAGTATATGGAAAAACATCTAAAAATTAACGTGTTTGGCTCGTAAACACTTAAAATTGCCATAAACACAGTAGTGTGAATTGCCTATAAGTCGGTTAAAAATAAGAATAAAAAAATTAAAAAAATAGAGATTTCGTAGTTTTAAGTTCTGTGTGCAGTCATCAATGACTGTATCTTTTTTGAATTTACTGATTTTACCGTTACTAGTAGTGCGATTCTCTATTCAATTTT
Organism: Panzeria rudis; assembly: GCA_956483635.1. Lineage (NCBI taxonomy): Eukaryota > Metazoa > Arthropoda > Insecta > Diptera > Tachinidae > Panzeria > Panzeria rudis. The sequence continues at coordinate 105,926,048 of OY101447.1, forward strand.
AACAATAGTTGTCATTGTTAAAAAATTTAACAAGCAAATTGTCGATTTTGCTACTCTGTACCATTTTTAGCAATATTTGCAGTTGTTTAACTAACGACTATAATTTTTCTGTTGTTAATGAATAGACAACGAGTCAGCTGTTCACCCGTAGCACGTACTTTATGCCAACAATTGAAGTTAATTTTTTACAAAAATATAGAAATATATAAAACATTTACGTTTAAATAACAATATTTGTATTACTTACGGCCGTTTTCACAATGTATGATTAAGAGTTTAACGGCCCTTTTCACAATGTACGATTAAAAGTTAACCTGGACTTTAACGGCAAGTTCGGCATACAAAAAACTTGCCGTTAAAGTCCAGGTTAACTTTTAATCGTACATTGTGAAAAGGCCCGTTAAGCATATAATTTAACATTTATTTCACACAAATAACGAAATTAATGATAAAAAAACTTTGTACACTGTTTGCAATTACAAATTCATTTGTTTTTGTTATATTTCTTTTTGCGCTTTTCGTTTATTTTAACAGAGATGCCACATGATGTCAGATTTAAACAATGTTATTAACAAGAAGTCACAGAATAGTAAAGTCGTTAGTGCAAACAACTTAAAAAGTTGACAATATAACAACTGTTGTTATTGTTAAAAGTTACAGAATCTCACTATAGAGGTCGTTAAAGTCGAAGAAATTAACCATAAACTCATACGAATATAATGGCCCTTATCGTTCGGCGATTTTCGCCTTACACTTCGACATTTTGTATGTAATAGATTAAAGATGTCTTTAATCTAGTACAAAACGTCAAAGTTGAAAGCGAAAACACGAACATTATTGCTAAAAATTAAATTTTTGAAAATTGTGAACCAAAAGAGAAATTCACCACATATTTTAATTAACATATACATATTCGTCTATATCCTTTTTAGGGGCTAAAAACACAGTTTTTGAATATTTTAATACTTCATACGTGCTATGAACCAATTTCTTGAAAATCACTTTTTGATTAAAAACTGTTCGCCGATATCAGCCACATCTCTGGTAAAAATTTCAGAGAGAGAAAAAAATCAATTTTGGTACCTTTTTTTAAACTTTATTATTATCAACCATAAGATTTTTTTGTTGATGCAATACCTGCTATCAACCACATTAATTTTATAAACCAATTAGTAAGTATATTAAACGAAGTTGTTTCCTACAACTATTTATATACCTATGTATTTATATACTGTGAGGAAAACACGAACATTCCGCATATTCGTAAAAGTTTGCTAACATTTTAAATATTGCAAAGTTTAATATTGATTAAAAGTTTCTAAAAATGTAGGAAATCCAAAAACTTGAAAATATAACATCGCGAAAATAGCGAAAATTCGTAAAAAATCCCAAAAGCTTAAACAAGCCATAAAATTGATTTAAAGTCGTTAAAACTACAAGGAATGACGAAAATTGGGTAAAAATCGCTAAATTGGCGGAAATTCGCAAAATCTTCGTAACAGCGGCACGATAACAAAGTCTAATATTAGGTCTGTTCCAGATGGATAATGAAAGAGTCCTAACTTGTACAAGGTTACCCAAAAGCGTTCCACATAAAAATTTTTGTGCAATTTTGAGAGAGAATGACTAAAATCGCAAACTTAACTTTAAAGCTCATAAGTTGGCACTATTGAAATGTTTGGACTTAAAATTGTGGCTTTTCGCATTCCAGATGTTTTGAGAAACTTTTATAATTTCAGAGCGTAAATGTTGAGTTTACTCTCATTAGTCTAAACTTGTTCGTAAAGAATCAGAAAGCTTACAGAAAAAATCGCTTCTATCGGGAACATGGCAAAAATGATTAAACAAAATTGCAAAATTTGAAACAAACCCTAAAATTTATTAAAAATCGCTAAATCAGTAAAAAAACAAAATCTCTGAAAATCATATAAATAGCGTTAAAAATGAGCTGAGATGAAAATAAAGCCGCGGTCAAGCCATTAACAATGGCGACGCAATTCATAAAAAAACAATAAGAGCGGCAATTGAAAAATGAATATGTAAATGCTGGAATTACATAGTTTTAGGAAGGTTTAAAAAATTTCGTAACTAAGGGAAAGGCCGAAATTGAAGCTGTACCGAAACCAAAAACGACGAGGTAAAAGATATGGCGGTCGGCCTTAAAGTGGCGACACAATGCACAAAAACTGAATGGGGCGTATTTTGGGACTTGGCAGAACCTTTTGCATTTTTGAATTCTCATTAAAACATCCTTGATCGACACATCTTCTAATGACTAGCACAAATTTTTTAACCCACTCTAGTCTACACTATCCCAACAATTGCGAAATTGAGATTCCTAAAGTACTTACCAAATGTTGATGTTAATTTTAAGTGAATTTTGATGCAGGTTACAAGAATTTGTCCAACCAAATTACTGAATAATATACAGGATATACTAAGCCAAATATCATTACTTTTTAATAATTTAGTTGAAATGAACTAAAAGCAATAGTAAGGTATGTATCAATTCGAATTATCTTGTTTAATTTTAATTATTATGTTATTTTTTTCCTATATGTTAAAAAGCCCTGAAACTTTAACTAAATTGAATATTATACTATACGTTCTTAATTTGCAATACCGGCTATCAGCCAAGAAATATTTGAATTTGCATATGCAATACCTGCCATCAACCATAGCGCCGCGAATAGCGTGGAATGTTTTATTTTTATGCGTAGGATTCAGTAATAATATTTAACAAATATTGTAGAAGATAGTTTGACTCATATATGCAGAGTTTTGGCATAAATCAGTTTTTTTGCCTCTCCTGAACAATTGTCTATTTAGTTCATAGCAGGTGTTGAATATAGGCCATCGATATGTTGATAGGAATCTTTTGCTATGTTGTTAAAAAATGTGTACTTTATTATTAGTGAAAGATTTAAAACCAAAGTTTACTTAGTTAGAACTTTTGATAAATCACTAATTTACTTTTGGTAAATTTTGGTTGATCTCGGGACATAAGTTTATGTAAAATCATATATTTTCTAAAAAGGATAAAATGATATATGCTGCGATTTCAATTAAATCTGATGTACTAATACAAGCTACATATGTATATTCTACGAGGATTGGCAAGTTTTTACTGTTCTTGGGTGTTTATTCTAATAGTTTTTTTTAAAAAGATACGGGCATCCTTGTATTTCAAAGATTTTTCCAAAATTCGAATTTTTTCACAACTTGGTGATACTAAGTGCCACACCAATTTGTAAAACCAAAGTCATCTCCTATTTTTGTTCTTTGACCATTTAAGGGTCTGGTTGATGTCAAATTCGTGTACGTGTGCTTGACAATAAATCAAAACCAAGTAGATTTTCCATCAAGCGTCGTCTGTGTTACACATCCTAACAAATTTTCACTCATACTATTAACTTGCTTGTCAAGCATTTTGACCGTGTCAAGTGCCCATTACATATGAACTGCGAATGTTTTGCATTTACATTACTTGAGGTCTACACGTAACATAATATGTAAGATGAGATTGTCAAATTCAATCGCAGAGAGAATTATGTTACGTGTAGACTTCAAATTAGTGTTATCTCAATGCTATAATAATTTTTATGAGAGCGTTGTTATAAGAATTCTTATAACAACAATCTTATGAGATGAACTGTCAAAAAACACATGTACATGAAAATGAAATATTATTTATTAAAATAAATGAAAAGCGATGTTTTTGATAAAATTTCTGTGTTAAATAAATTAATAAATATGTTTAATTGATTTATAAATTAAAGTTTGTGTGAAAAACTAAAAATAAAATTACTAATTATGCGAAACTAGTACATTTGCATAAAATGAAATCTTATCGAAAAAGTAAAGGTACGTCTTCCCCTAGTATGAGATTAAGAGAAAATTCAACATTTTGTTTTTTAGTATTCTGCCGACGTTTTTTCTCATGTTATCTCAAAGTTAATGTCTCGTGAAGACGCTGTGTTAGGGTGGTGCGTGAGATTTTTTTGCGAATTTCAATTTCGAATAGAATTGTTGCATTTTATTTTTAGATACATGGGAAAAATAATGAAAAAAAATATTTGGACCTACTCTTAGTCCTCTACCGCAGCATTGAGATTTTGAAAATGAGGTCAAATCGATCAATTTGTGAAACATCATATGATGCAAAATTATAGATTCATTATAGCTGTTCTAACTTATTACACTCAAAATATCCACTATTTTTATACATACAAGGTCAGATTTCAGACAAACTTGAGATGAAATAATGAAGTAAACTTTCGAATTTTCAAGTCTTTGTCATATCTTGCAAAAAAAAACATTTTCTAAGCTAATTTGAGGTCGCTGAACAGGAAAATGATATTCACTTATTTTTCTTAATGAGCGTTTTCGCGATATGTATTGGCGGAAATTTTTTTTTTTGGGTTTTTTAGATTTTTCGTTTATTGGCAAAAAATCCGAGAACTGCTCATCTGAATTAAATAAATTATACACTGTTGTATAGATATCTCTCTATACTTTCATTCAATACACTGATTGTGCCCATCGGATAAAAATGTATAGAGTTACAGGCCTTAAAAATTTTAAAAAGTATATTTTTAGGGTGACAGGTAATGGAAAAAAGTCAATTGACATTATTTCCCACCATGATGGGAAATAAAGTCAACAACAATTTGGGAATAAAGTAATTGACTTTATTTTCCTATTCAATTGGAAATAACGTCAACAACGCTTAAAGTATGCCGGCCCGAGGCCGGCTATGCAATAATATTTAGTCAGCGAAGCCGCTTTTTGTATACTGAGAGGAAAAAACCCTTAAGCCCGGCCGAAAGCCTGGTACGTAGACAATCTTTAGTAATAAAAATAAAATTTCATAAAATTGGTAGTTATAATGGAAAAAACTAATAAAATATGGCTTTTAGTTGATGATACCAATATTGACTTGGTACATTCAGATTATTATTCATTGCGAAGTATCGCGATGCTATGTAAATTAAATGTTTGAAAGTGCAATAAAGTCAATTGACTTTATTTCGTTTTCGAAAACGGAATAAAGTCAATTGAGTGTTGTTTTTCTTCCGACGGGGTTTGTTTGAATTTGGAACGATTTTCTGTCAAATTTGGTTGATAAACATACCTGTTTCGGCTATGTGCCATCTTCAGTGTTCTATTGAATACTCAATAGAACACTGAAGATGGCACATAGCCGAAACCGGTTTGTTTATTAACCAAATTTGACGTGGGATGACGGAAAATCGTTAAAAAAACTAAATTGACTTTATTTCCCTTTGTTGTGGGAAATAAAGTCAATTGACATTCTTTCCATTGACCTTATTACCTGTCACCATTTTTAGATCTTTTCCCAAGAACTATAATTTTAAATTGCTCCATTAAGATGAAAAAATATACTGAGTATATTGAGTATACTTTTTCGGGTTGTATTTCAGAGATAATTTTTTGACGATCACATGACGTATAAAATCACAAAATTCTGATAAAAATAAGAAAACAATTTTTTTTTTGATTGAAAACAATTTTGTATGGTTTATAGTCCATACAGCTTTTTTTACTTAATGGCTGGCTTATAACTTTCTTATTTTTTGTCAGATCTCCTCGATTTTAAGCTTCTTTTATTCGGTACAAACTGTTTTTAAGCGTGTGCTTAAAAGAAATTATAAAAATATTTTTCTGTATTAATGAAGCAACTTAAAATAAAATTCATAAAATTACTCTAACTTCCGGTCGTGCTAGAGGGCTAAAAGATATGTCGAAGAAAATTAAAAAAAAATGTTTTGTATATAATTTAGCTAGATGCAACATTCTGGAGGTATTCGAAATCGATTGGATGACTTTGTTTCACCTTCAAATACTGGCGCTCCACCCTAATGTACATACTAGGGTATTCACTCGAATAATGTTTGCTCGATTAATCGAATAATTGAAGTCAAATAATGTTCGACCAAACAAAAAATTCAAATTACGAGTAAACCTTTATTAGATTAATTTAGGTCGATTAATCGAATAACTCGACTAAAAAAACGTATGCAAAGTTTCTTTTTTAGAATGAGTTTTTGCAGATTTCTTAATAAAAGCTGGCAACATTTTTTAAATTATATGAAATTTGCCATGCAATCGAACGTTATTTCATAATAAGAGACCACATGACCAAAAAATGAAGTTTAATAATGAAGTATGTAACAATAATAGGGAGAAAGAAGCCAACTTAAATTCGGAAATATAACGATCAAACAAAAATTATTTTAAGTAAAGAAGATATTTCGAGAGAGCAGTTAGTTAACTAGATTTTTCGTATTAAATAAAATACGTATCGAATGTAATCTAACGGCGAAATTAAAGGAAAAATTAAAAGCATTCACAAAATCTAAGAGCAAAAATTATTTTTGTCATATAAAATACTAATTATTTTATGGATCTAGAGAAAAACAAAGAATTGATCCGATAAATTGGAAATGCTCTTTAATTCATCTTTTCTCAATTTCTCCAGCGTCAACGATTAGTGAAAGATCACTCTTAATAATAGGAGCAATGTTCAATCGAGAAATATCTTCTATAAAATTAATAAAAAACATTATTTTTTAGGACTAAATGTATCTATTTTGTTCTATTATTTAACGAATTGTCCTGTTCCGTTCTCTATGCGGAATGAAAATGTTCGGAATTATAAAAGCTTTGTTGCTACAAGTTAATATTTATATCAACACTGCTATGCCAATTCTGATTATTTTTATTCCGCATTGAATACAAAACAGTTCTGAATATTATTAAATAATTCCTGGCGCAAAATTTTCTCAAACCGAAACATTTGAATAGTAAAAAAAAACTATTTTAAATGACCAGTTTATCATTTAATTTATGTAGAAATATTATTTTTCTTTTGTTTTTATTATTAAAATATTTAAAAACGCGAAAAAACTTTATTTGTTTTATTTTTGTCCACAAAAATTTACCAAAAACCGAGTAATTCAAAAATATTCCGATTAACTCGAATAATTTTTAGCAGTAAAAATGACTCGAATAACTCGAACAAAATAAAAGTTTTACTCGATTGTTCGAGTAATTTAAAAACGTCAATTTCGATTAATTGATTAATCGAACAATTGAAAAGTCGATTAAAATGAATACCCTAGTACATTCATACGATTTTATATCAAAATTTTGTTAAAAAAGCGGCAGTTTGGTACTTCCTTACCGATTTTTATAATGTAGAGCTTATTTTAATCGCTGTAAGGTACATACATATTTTAGATAAATTGGAGATTTAATAAGATTTCAAAAATGTGTTGCAAAAAAAGTCGCCAAAATCTAAAAAAAAAATTTTAAATTATGTTTGCAAATATTTCCACGAAATATTGGGCAAATTACAAACTTTTACTTGTATACGGAAAGCTTAATTCCAATATATTCAACACCGCTGGAAAATTAAACGTTACTGAGAAATAACGTGGAAAACTTTTTTATGCGTGAACTCCAAAGAAATCGTTTTTATCGATAACTTCCGAATTTGAGGATGCATTCAAATATATCGAAATGATTTACTCTATTTACCAGTCCCACAAGCCTAAATGGTCGTTTTTCAAGTGAAAATTGCTATTTGTAACAGCGAGTAATTAATAAAAAAACCATTTAAAATTTTTTGTTATTATATCGGTATGTCTGTATACTTTGAAATATTTTTAATGGCAAGATGGGATATCATAAAGAATATTATTAAAATGTAGTCTTCTTCTTTCGTTTTGTTTAGATTAATTATTAGAGATTTCTAAAAAAATTTCTTTATTAAGTTCGAAAAATATTAATAAACGACTTTTATTTATTTTGTGCTTGATTTTAAGGTACCGTTAAGCTCGTTGGCTGAGTCACAAGAATATGACCCACAAATTGATGCTTCAGCAGATGTCAAGTTATGCAGTCAATTACAATATGAACCATATACGCCTTCAAAGAAAAAACTAGGAGAAGATAAAATCGATATTATTAAAAATATTAGTATAGATATTTTTAAAGATAACGAAGACACATATTCCCCAAAATCAATTTTCGAGATAAGTGCTACTGAGCCCCATTTAACTCAAGCAATACCTAAATATATACCGGCACCGATAGGTACTAGGCATGGTTCTAAAGAAAGAAACAAATTAAAATTTCTTAATGATGCCATAAATGAAACTGATGGAGAAATTAGTTATTCGGATAAACATAAACCGTTAAAAATAAAATTAAGTAAAAAATCTAAAAGGTTCGAATGTGAATATATACCAAAATGTCAAAAAGTTGCCAGAGTTAATGTACCGGTTTATATTCCAACACCGATACAGGAAACAACACCACCACAAAATTTATTTAAAACAGATAACATCAGACAAAATAAGAGAAGATCTAATACAATAGATGTATTTCCAGAGCAACTAAACGATTCCATTAGCGAATTGCAACTACAGAAAATAGAACAACTGGCTAGCGAAGAAAAACATGTGCATTGCAACAGTAAAACTTTAAAAAAACGTTCTATGACTATTGACAAAATTCCAGCTGCACTTGCTGATATGCCAGTTTATACCCCAACTCCAAAAGAAGAAACAATGCTTCCAGAGCATCTAAAAACGTGTACATTTGCAAGAAATATAAAACCATTTTCTTCAATAGATGTGCTTCCAAGAATACTTGACGAAAATACGAAGGAAAATTATCCATCCGAGAAAGAACAAGTTGAAAGTAAGAAAAAATATTCCCAGTCGGAGAATAAGAATTTAAAAAAACGCTCTGTTACTATCGATGAAATCCCAGTTGCACTTGAAGAGTTTAATATATTACATATAGAAAAGGAAAAGCCACAGGATTTAAATGAAACATTTTCTAAAATAGAAGATGCAAATACATCTTTTGAAAAGAAACGAGAAAAACAACTAAAAGCATCTTTATCAAATGAAGATGAATTTACAGCGACATTTGGTAAAAACTTAAAGGGGCCATCAAAAAATCATACATTAGGAAGTGATGTAAAATTGGACGGCAGTAAAATCGATAAAAATATGACATTGCAAAAATGTGACATCGACACACATCTCGAAAAAGCATTAAGAAAAGATAGGAAAATGGAAGTCAGAAGGACTGAAACAACTAAATCATTTAGGCGATCCGAACGGGCACCCAGCAAACCAAAAAGGTTAATCGAAGAGCAGCCACATCTCGTAAATAAAAATTATAATAAAAAACCTAAATCTTCGCCCAAAAATAAAGAACTTTTTGGGACTGATGATGACGACGATGATGATGAACATTGTTTCGAAAATAATGAAGATAATAAAGCAAATGCAACATTTGGCGAAAATGCTGAAAGTAAAAATTCTGGTCCGTGCAATTTATCGTCTTCATCAATGAAAAGCAGACGTAAAATAGATAAAAGCAGTGAAAATGTAGAGGAAAAACTTGATATATATAAAAGGTTGTTTCAAAAGAAAATGACATCATTAAATGAAGAGACGTCAATGTCGACGAAAACTACATGCAATTCTTCATCAAGCAAACTTAGTTCTTTAAAAACTTCAACAAAATTACAATCGTAAAAGAATGGTAATGATGTTTAAAATTGTGCAAAATCTATTTCTACTAGGCCAATTACTTTTGAACTACTTTCAATGGAAGAGAAAAGAAAACGCGAACGTTAGAGCAGAATTTGCTACAATTCGTACATCAGCTCGAGTTCTTATACTAATGCACATATGTATATATAATTATGTATTATAAAAACGATCACATTTACTTTTAATATTGAGCTCGTTTTCAACATACAAATCAAAACTGGATAAAATCATTGGAAAACATTTAAGAAGTATTATACATAGTATATAAATGCTTGTTTTGTAATAAAATTGCTACAATCAAATACCGAAATAAAATGTTGGAAAATTTTACCAAAGTGTGAAGTCAAAAAAAAAAGAGTAACTGTAAGTATGAATCTCAAATTTGTTAAAAGTATATATTTTCTTATTCTAAAAACCGCAAGACAACCGAAATTAATAAGTATTAAAATCTTAGCTCTAAATTTATGAATTGTCTTAACATTGTTTGGTTGTTTTTTATGCATCAATTGCATTATCTATTTTTCCACTGTTTATAACAGCAAATATTAATTACTTTTGTTACATAAGTCGGAAGTTATTATTATTTGGCTTAAGTTCACAATAATTGAATTAATGTAAATTCAAATTATTTTTATGTATACGTACAAATATTGAAATTTGCGACAGCACCCGCAAAAAGTTGAATACATGTTTGGTGTCTGCGGTCTAATTTAAAACTGAAAAATCAGAATGCAAATTATGACACAAATATAAAAACCTGTTTAGAAACATGAACAACAACAATAGATTGATCTATCGTAGGCGGCGCTTACGTAACGAGTGATTTTTTTGCTATTATCTTTTTGGCAACACTAGTTTTGACAGCTCACGCACGTTTTGTATCTTGTGTCACTGTCAAACATCTTCAGTTTGGTCTATAATTTAATCATGAATCGTCTTACAAACGAACAACGCTTGCAAATTATTGAATTTTATTACCAAAATGCGTGCTCTGTTAAGAAAGTTCATCGCTCCACTTTTTTATCGAAGAATTGTGTTCAGCGACGAGGCTCATTTCTGGTTGAATGGATACGTGAACAAGCAAAACTGCCGTATTTGGAGTGAAGAGCAGCCAGAAGCATTGCAAGAGCTACCAATGCATCCACAAAAAACAACCGTTTGGTGCGGATTATGGGCTGGCGGCATCATTGGGCCGTATTTCTTCAAAGATGATGCGAATCACATCGTTACTGTGAATGATGAGCGCTACCGTGCGATGATAACAAACATTTTTCTGCCCAAAATGGAAGAGCTTGACTTGCATGACATGTGGTTTCAACAAGACGGTGCCACATGCCACACAGCACGCGAAACAATGGACCAATTGAGAGGCGAGTTCGGTGAACAGTTTATTTCACGCTTGGGACCAGTCAATTGGCCGCCCAGATCGTGCGATTTAACGCCTCTAGACTATTTTTTGTGGGGCTATGTTAAGGCTAATGTCTATAGCGACAAGCCCGCTTCGATTGACGCACTGGAAGCCAACATTGCCAACATTATTCGTGAGATACCGGCCGAAATGTTGGAAAGAGTATGCCAAAATTGGACTAAGCGGATGGACCATTTGAGGCGCAGCCGCGGCCAACATTTGCATGAAATAATCTTCAAACATTAAATTATATCGACCCAACTATCGATCCAAATAAATATTTCATGCATTTTTCTGAATTTTATGCGTTTTTTTTTACTTTCCGATAGTTCTTATAAAGTCACCCATTACAAGCAAAAACCAATAAAAATAAGAGTTGGAAATTCGAATAAAGAATCAGAAGGTGAAATTTGTTCGGCTCACCATATTAATAAAAGGAATAGGACTCATATTCTATTTCCTCATAAAATTTGGTTAAATAGCTGATGCTTCATTAATACTAGTATCCACGATCAAACGTGGTAAAGGCGAACAAATTACGCTGATGATGACAGCGTAGCGGCTGTCGAAATTAGTAGTACTAATCCGTTCTACTAGTCTGATTAGATATTCTAATATTCCACTCTTAAACATAATTTGAATTTACATTAATTCAATTATTGTGAACTTAAGCCAAATAATAATAACTTCCGACTTATACACATTTTCAGTTCAAATAATAATTGCGTACAAATATTACTTTTGTTACTTAATTCTTTAAAGGGAAAAGTAAAACGTACCTATTATTAAAAATCTATAAATTGATTATGATATTATTTGATACATTTATGTATACTTGGTTCCCAATCGTTATATTTGTCTTGTATTTTCATGCCTATGATTAACGGTAACAGTGATCCCGCTATAAGCAATGGCTCGCTAATTAAAGCCAAGTTGGCATCGTACTGTCAACGACTTATACCCTGCTCAGACATCCATATTAATTGAGCACTTAGGCCTTACTTGAGCTCATTTTGCCATACAAGAATTTCAACAATAAACTGAGCAATTAGTACTTAATTGTTTCATAAACAGACTTACGTCCAACGCAAAGCGTATCTAAAGGGTGAACTCACTACTAGAACAGCGGACTATGTATTCGTTACTCGCTTATACGGCAAACTTAAATAAAATTTAAATAAATAAATAAACAAACGTATAACTTGCAAAAATACCTAAAAACAAATATAAAAACTTGTTGCTTGTATCGCGAAAATTCGCGTTATGAAAATAAGACAACAGTAGTCCCACCTGTTAGATATGCCTTCAAGTGATAATTGAGTAAGATAAATTGAATATGTGTGAACACCAAAATTGATAACTCAATTTAAAACTTAATTGCCTCAATTAAGGCGCATGTCCAAACATAGTATTAAGATAGGATATATCAGTCGGAGATGTTTGTATATACATACATCGTGGAATCAAGTATAGTGTAATTCTTAAAGTCTCATCTTTAGATTGTGAGTAAATTTTTCTTGAGATTTCGTTTGATGATGTCAAAATACTTTTTGGCGTCGTTTACTTGCCTCACGGTAACATAGCCGCTTTTGAGAATCTTCACTATGAGTTGTTCTTGAGGTACTCCAACATTATAACGATTGGTGACTTCAATTGCGATATGTTTGACGTTGCCAAATCTAATCTGATGCGGTCTTTGTGTACTAGGTGTGGAATTTCTTTACTTCTAGATTTTTGATTAGTGAGTGACCATTCTATTGTTTTAGCTTCTGACAAAGTTTATTGTCCCTCCATATCTCATCACTCTTTAATTTTTGCTGTTTTCCGTTTTAACTTTCGTCGCAACTTCTATGCTATTGAGTGGAATTGTCTTTTATCCTTTTTAGCGGAATTCGATCTATCTTCCTTCTTCGCGTCTTCTAATGTTCCTTTTCAAACTTCTATTGTAAACTCTCTGCTTGACTCCCTCTATAATTTTGTTCCTGTGGTGAGGAGGAGGATTATACGCAGCGACAACAGTTGAATGAGTTCTACTGCTATTGTGTTAGCATCATCTCTCAGAGGCTTAGCTTATTATGCCTTCTTGAGAAATAGGTCCGGTGAGAACTGGGCTATCGGCCATGTCACAGAGTTCAATTCCGTTCGGAAACGGAATTCAATCTAAACCTAATATGTCAAGCCATAGCTGGAGAATACCGCAGCATAGTCTGGACACACCTGAAAAATTTGCGCATTTTAGTTTTCTTTTTTAGACACCAGATGCTACAAAAATGGGGTAGGTTGAATTCCGTTTTGGAACGGAATTGAACTCTGTGACATGTCCGTATATATCGTAGATACAGTAATAGGTCAAAAATGTTATTCGAAGAGAGAAGAGGAGGTTCTATAAAAGTTTGTTTGCTGGCCTTGATGTTTCCGGAATGTGGAAGGTACTGAAAGGTTCTGGCTGCACTGATAGCGATGAATGGAGTTTTCATCTTGATGTTAATGTAATGAATGAATTTTTTGCGAAAACTCTGGATTCTGATCGTGGCCCTGTGGATTTGGGTTTTTCGGATGATATAGTTGATGTATATGACGCCATATGTAAAGTGAGATTTAAGGCCTTGGGTATTGATAATATACCGATCCGTTTTAAGGTTATTTATCCGCATGTGTATTCTACTCTTACCCATCACGTTAACACCATCCTGTGTACATACATTTTTCCTTCTTCTTGGAAGAAAGCCCGTGTTGTACCCATACCTAAAGTCGGAGCTGCTTGGGGTGTCGATTACTTAAGACATAGTTCTACCTACCTGCTTTATCTAAGGCTGTGGAACACATTATTAATGATCAGATGCTTTTGTTTGTACGGAATAGTATAGTCGTGGTCATAGTACCACGTCTTTATTACTTGACCTGACTGATGACGTTAGGTCTGTTGTGAATGACCATAAGTTGGCAACTAATGTATCGCTGCATTTATCTAAAGCATTCTATTCCGTTAATTTTGCCATTATGATTCGGAATTTAAGAGAAAATTTTAATTTGTCGGTAACCGAATGCAAATTGATTTTTTCGTATTTATCTGACCGTTTTCAGTTTGTTGATGCCAATAACCAATCTTCTGACCTGCTCTGCTTAACTTCTGGAGTTCCTCAGGGCTCTGTATTAGGTCAAATTCTTTTCGTTCTTTATATAAATGATTTATCGGGTCATGTTGATAGCCTTTATTCCAAGTCTTTTCTGTTTGCGGATGACGTCTTCCTTCTTTTTCGTGGTAGTCGCTCGTCAATCAATATGTACCAACTAGATATCAGTGATATTCTTCAGCGTTTTTTGTTTTGGTCTTCTGAAAACTCTCTGTCCATAAATGTGTCGATAACCAAGGCACTAACCTTTGGCATTACGGATACACCTTTGCCTTCTCTTGACGTATGTATCTATAGGTACATCTAAGAATCATTTCGTTGACAGAATGAAATGTTTGGGTGTTTTTTGGATAGGCGTCTAAGCTTTGCGAGTCATTTTGATCAAATCAGTTGTAAGCTTACGAGCTTGCTTGGGCGTTTTTATTCTACGAATATATATTTACAATCTCCTTTATCTGGCCTTGAAGTTTTTTCTGGCTCTAACGTGGTTGTTAATCCACCTAGCGTCGTATTGTGAATATGATTGTGCGGTATGTTTACAGTGTTGGTAGACGTGATCATGTATCTGGCGTCGTTCGACGTTTCCTTGGCTGTTCCTTTAATGCATTCCTCGACCTATGTAACTTATATTTTTTCTATAGGGTTATAAAGAACGGGGTTCCCATCCAACTTTTCTCTAAGTTTCATTTTTCTCATTTGTTAAGGAATCCCCAAATTTTAGTTCCCCTGATAAATAGCTCTTAATTTGAAAAATCTTTTGTTGTTAGGATAGTGCAAACACTAAATTTCTCTCTAAATACATTAATATCAGAGAACGGAGAACAGAGCAAAAGGAGTGTGTACTTTTGCTCATTGCGCATTTCTTACAAGCGTATTAAAAATGCGCACAAGCGCAAAGAGCGGAGCAGAAAAAAAAGCAACTGGTATGCGCAGCGCAATCGCTTTCGTTTTATTAGCGCTCTTTTTTATACCAATAGTTTACTCAGTGCTGCAAAGTACATCTTTCGTAGTGACATAATGTAAGACATTTGGATTTGTATCATTATATCGTTCTTCTCTAATTTTTATTCTTGATCACATACAAACATGATGCTCCAAAATGGGTCAAGCTTCCGGACCGTAATCGTAAATATGAACCGTATTCATAGAAATAATGTCCGTGGCTTTTTTTTAAATTTTTTACTACTGTAAACACGCTATGCGCATTTCATGCTCTTTCGGCTCTTTTTCCGCATTGTGCAAACAAAAAGCGCAAAGGAAAATGCTCTTTTTTGCGCTTGCGCAAGTGCAATAATAAATTGGCAATAATAAATAATAATAATAACTGTGCAATAATAATATTTATAATAATAATTATAATAATAATTATAATAATAATAATAATAATAATAATAATAATAATAATAATAATAATAATAATAATAATAATAATAATAATAATAATAACAATAATAATAGTAATAATAATAATAATAATAATAATAATAATAATAATAATAATAATAATAATAATAATAATAATTGTGCAATAATAATAATTGTGCAATAATAAATTGGCGTAAAGCGCCAAAAGAGCGGTGATGCGTTGCGTTTTTTCGTACTCTGATTAATATTTCACAAAATATACCAATATATTAATATATCAAAGCTTAATTCCTGGAGTAGAACAAACGGCCTAAGCGTTCTATCCGCCTACATATATTTATTTTTTATATAGGTTTTATTTATTTAAATTTTATAGAAAATACCGAAGGTTTTTTATTTTATATAATTTGTCTTTATTGTTCGACTGCCAGACATAGAGTGATGATATTTTATGTTTGTTAAGGTCTTATAATCAACATTTTAAATATGTATCAATAATAGAACAAGACATAAATTTAAAAAATCAAAAAACCCGACTGCGCAAAAAAAATAAAAGACAACAAATTTAAACCGTCACAGATCCTAAAGGTCATTCGAAATTAAAAAGCATAAGAGAAACCCAAAGATGATTTTGAAATACCTGTCGATTGATACCCATTTTGATATAGTTCGCCGACTTTTTATTTTTTATCGTATAAACAAAATGGCGTCTGTTGGCCGCCATATTGAATTTTGACTATTGTCATATCTTTAGTGACACTCCCCGGGTTAAGACGAATCGATTGACGTAAGAATCGTCAAAATCGGTCTACGCGTTCGGTTTATATAGTGCCGCAAATGAACACACATACATACATAGGCTGATAAACACAATACCGTTCTTTGCGTCGCGCAGTCGGGTAAAAAGAGAATTGAGTGATATCGTAGGTTTTATACAGCCCCCCCCCCCTTCGTAACGCTTTTTACAAAATTTTCAGTATAAAGTATCTAGTCCGTAACAAATCAAAATTCCTTTTTTGTTTGAAAGGTTTTGCTTGCAGGTTTGTCCCATAATTTTTTTTCGAAAATGGGTAGGGGCGGGGAAAGTTTGGTCCCCTACGCATAGCCATGTCATTTGTCAACCGATTCTTAAAACTCTTTTTTGGTTTGAAAGGGTTTGCTGGCACATAGGTTCTATAATTTTTGTTTTAGTTGATGAGGAAACTGGCCACAGCTCTGCCCTTGGCTGAACCTTCCCTTCTTCTTTTCTGCTTTATCTTCAGTACCTTTCACAGCTTTAAACAACCCCTTCATCTGGAAAAATGCTTCAATTAATTGCAAACTTCCAGACTTAAAAATTTTCACTTCCACGGAGCTTTTCAATTTGAAATTTGATACCATTTTTACCACGTATTTAAATGTACATATATCGTCACAGAAAATGCAAAAAGCCCTACTAACATTTTAAAAGTTTTACAGGAGAAGCATAAAACTTGTTTAAATGAAAACTATATTGACAATTAGTGCAAAATCTTACAATACAAGTTAAAAAGGACTCACAAATTTACATATTTATTGTAAAATTTTGCACTAATTGTCAATATATTTTTTCATGTAAAGAAGTTTTATGCTTCTCCTGTTAAACTTTTAAAAGGTTAGATAGGGCTTTTTGCATTTTCTGTGACGATATGAATACGTTTTTGCACCACCGATTATTCTTTATACACAATTATAATTAAAATTTTATTTTCAGAATAAGATAATACAAATTATAATGTAATATTTTCAAACAAAGTATTCACTCTTCAGCTGATAGTCCATAACACGCGTTACACACGGTAACGCGTTATAAGCGGCTGTCAAAAAAATAGAATCAGTGTAAATGTATGTGACGAGTTACATAGCACAAAGCGTAAAACGCTTGACGCGAAAAGTAGGTTTATTTTCTACTTTTGTATGCGTCGCATGCGCCATGAAAAAATAACAGCTGTTTTTTATAGCCAGGAATGACAAATTATATTATATTTTTAATGTTATTGATAAATATGTTTGTATCGTGGATTATTTTTAAATTTTTTTTTTACAAAAAAGAAGTCTTTAATAAAAAAAACCCTATCGCAATAGAGTTTACAAATGTTTTCAAGAATAAATACATTAAAATTAATTTTTTAACACAATTCTTTCATCAACAAAATTTTCATTTTATTTATCGATTAATTTTATGTAATAAGTTTCATCTCTGTGATGTTTATTAATTTTATCAATGTATCTTTATACTTTATTCAATATTGTGCTGACACAATTAAATTTACATTAAAGTAAAGAAGAGCCGACAATCTGTTGGAATAGCTCTTGCCGAGTTCAATAAACCACTCACTTCCCGTTCCAAATACAAGGGACGCACCCAAAACCGTCTCGTTTTATTTTGGAGCTTTGAGTATGCCCTTGTTGCACAAAATATTATATTTATAAACTCAATAAATTCCACAAATTCTTTTAACATTTCAATTAACATTTTTGGAAAAATTATTTTTATTTGATAAAAATATTTATACTACAGCTGGTCAAGACATAAACATTGGCGCACAAAAAGCGTTGCATGTAACTTGAATTTAGAAAGGCGTCTAAAGTATGAAACACACAAAACGCGCAACGCACGAAACGCGTGTTATGGACTTTCAGCTTTATTCCTCAACACTTTTGGTAATAGACAGACATTGCACCCAGCGTTGCCATTTGTCAAGTTTTCCCTTTTTTTGCAAATTTTTTGAGATGCCAAAAAGTTTTAATTTTATATAAAGTTTTTTCAAGTTTTTTATAAATATGGGTGTGTATGTCGAACGGTAGCAAAGTACTATTGTAAGTAGAAATTTTGACACAAGAGATACATTTTTGACAGGCATGGTATCGTACGAAGGTAAAACCACCGCCGTCGGTTTTGGAAATTCGAGTCGTCGTCCAATACATCGATTTTTCCGGCTCTTAAATGTAGTTAAACTATTTTGATTTGCGATAAATTGTACATCATATTATAAAATTTTTCGCTACAGCAGAGAATATTGTCTTATATGTATAAAAATATTATTTTAAAAATTTGTTGGTAGCCGGCGGCTTGTAGGAAATTTTTTTGCTTCGCCTCCGCAAAATTTTATATTGTTAAAAAGGTGTCATTTCGCACAGCTGAAACATGAATGCTCTTACAGACGTCAAAACTTTATATTGTCAAAAAAGATATGACAGCTAAATATTTTTTTACCATAGTACTTTTCTACCACTTGACACACGTCCTATGTACGTAATTCAAAATTTGCGGTATAGTATATCGGATGAAAATATTAAAGCTGTGTTCTCACTATGTGTATTTGCCATATGGAATGTCACATTTTCACATGGTAAATTTTGTACATATAGTCTGAACCCCTTCAAACAATAGCCTGTGTAATTTCTCTGTGCACAGTTCACATGATTTAGAACGAGTTCTATTTTGAAGTGACAAAGCATCTGACATCAGCTGGTTTTTAATAAAGCAATTGTTTGCGGACGCGAAAATGAAATAAAATAATCATTAAATTAATAAAGTATTAAATTAAATAAAATCAGTGTAAAATTAAATAAAAGAAGTATATATAACAATAAAATATGTATAAACACTCGGCTGTTTTATGATTCTTTTGCTTTATAGGTTATGTCAAATGTACGTAACATACCAACAGGTGAACACAAAAATTATAAACCTTATGTAAACCGCAAATTTTGACATACACATGAAATCACATGTGTATAAAAAAGTGACATTCCATAAGACAAATACACATAGTGAGAACACAGCTTAAGTAATTGTTTATGCAATGATACGATCAAATATTTTCTCACTCCCTTATTACTGCAACAGTGTTTAACTCTGTTTACTTCCTCTGCAACTATGCACTACATATATATACGAGGGCGGATTGATATTGAAGCTACCTAGCGCACAACACAAACACAACAACTTTATTTTTGAAATTGCGATCTGTCAAACGCCAGCTGTTAAAATTTCACCCAAATTCATCCATTAGTTTATTTGTTGAAGTCGTTTGAAGTAAGCAACTTTTGTGTTTCTTGAAAAATGGAAAAAGTGAATTTCGTGCAGTGATTAAACACTATTATTTGAAAGGGAAAACAGCGAAAGAGACAAAAGAAAAGCTCGATAAACATTACGGTGAGTCGGCTCCGTCAGATTACATGGTAAAATATTGGATTGCTGAATTTAAACACGACCGAACAAGCACTGCAACAATACCATCAACAGGAAGGCCAAAAGAGGTGGTTACTAAAGAAAATATCAAGAAAATCCTCGATATCGTTATGAATGATAGCCGAGTCAAGTTACGTGAGATTGTTGAAATGGTAAACATATCATATCAACGTGTGCTCAACATTTTGCATGAACATTTGCATATGAAAAAGCTATCGGCAATATGGGTGCCGCGTTTGCTCGGTATCGAACAAAAACGAGTTCGAAAGACCACTTCACAGCGGTGTTTGGACATGATAAAGCGTAATCCTGTTGATTTTTGGCGTTGATTAATAACTGTTGATGAAACGTGGGTCCACCACTACACACCTGAAACCAATCAATCGAAACAATGGGCGGAAGCTGGTGGAAGTGCTCCGAAGAAGGCGAAGGCAGTGAAATCGGGTGGCAAGGTTGTGGCCACTGTATTTTGAGATGCACACGGAATATTGGTCATCGATTATCTTGCAAAAGGATCCACAATCACAGGAAAGTATTATCGTGCATTATCGATGCAATCAAGAAAAAACGACCACATCTAGAGAAGAAAAAAATGCTCTTCCTTCAAGACAACGCACCGGTTCACACAGCATGAGATACGATGCTAAAATTACGTGAAATACACTTCAAATTGGTTGATCATCCACCTTATAGTCCAGATTTAGCTCCTAGTAACTTTTTCCTGTTTCCAAACTTGAAAAAATGGCTGGCAGGAAAAAGTTTCATCTCAAACGAAGAAGTGATTACCGAAACTAACGCGTATTTTGAGGGGTCCCCAAAATCGTATTATTCAGATGGTATAAAAAAGTTGGAATATAGTCTTACTAAGTGTATTGAGCTAAAAGGAGACTATGTTGAGAAATAAATGGTTTTTGAAAAAAATGTTCTTTTCCTACTTAGGTAACTTCAATATCAATCCGCCCTCGTACATGCATTACATATTATACATTCCTCAAAATGAATTCCATATACACTTTTTTGTGTTTTATTTTAACATTTTGGCAATTTTGTAGAAAAAAGGTTTTTTGGGCAAAAAAAGTTTTTTTTTCAGAAATAAGAAGTTTAAAAAAATATATGGTAACTCTGATTACACCTTAAAGATTCGATTAGAAGAGTTTAGGTAAAAATCCGCAGCAGATTTTTTAAACATTTAACAACTCACATGTTATAAGTAGATATTAACGGCGGAAAAATGGTGAAATTCACATTTAAAAGTCTAACATGTGTCAAAATCTATTGTCTGTGTGACGCACACATTCTCAAATTTACTAAAACAGCTATTCTTGTAGTGGTACCTGTTCAATATACCTTGCACAATACTATAGATATTTAACATTATTATGATATTCCGATGACGGAATTTGAAATTATTAACTTAGCAACTGAATGCCACTTTTTTTACGTACATATTTATAAAAAACTTGAAAAAACTTTATATAAAATTAAAACTTTGTGGCATCTCAAAAAATTTGCAAAAAAAGGGAAAACTTGACAAATGGCAACGCTGGTTGCAACGAAACCCAAGACACCTGAATGCTGACGAAGTGCGTTGCGGCACAGAAAATACGTATTCCACTCTGCTGGTGTAGACATATAGTCCACGAATTGCACAACTTTTAGTTTTATTCACAATATAGTTAGAGAACTTTTTAAAAATTTTTAATGAAATTTTCAATTTTTATTCTAAAGCTTTTAGGATACCTCTGAAAATACCGGACAAATTTAGCAACAATATTCGCTCGGCTTTAAGATAATTTTAGTGTCAAGTTTTAATTTTTAGGGTTCCGTACACCAAAAGTGTAAAGGAAACCTATTGTTTTCGCTACGCTGTCCGTATGTCTGTCTGTCTGTCCATCTGTCTGTCACAGGCTGTTTTCTCGGGAATTGTAAGAGCTACGGACCTGAAATTTTCACAGAATATATAAAACTTTAGCCGCTACAACAACAAATGTATGACAGTTAAAAATTAAAGCGTGTTCTAAAGCGAGCAACGAAAAATGTTGTATTACTAATGTAATATACAGACACTTATATATAGACACTTAAAATTTCCAAAGTTAGTGTTAATTAATGTAGTCTGTGGAATAGACTACACCAATTAACATTGATATTTAAAACAATAAAAATTAAAGGGTGTTCTATCAGTTAATGAAATTTTGACTATGCAATTTAGCTAATTTGCTGTATCTTGAAAGCCGTAAGAGACAAACTCATGAAATAAAAAAAACGCCAAAAATAAAAAATTCTAGAACTAAAAAATGTCGCTAAAACTAAAAATATCATCAAAATCGGAAAAAATCGTCAAAAATGGAAAAAATCACCAAAACGAAAAAAGCCCCAAAACAAAAAAAAAAAACGTCAAAACTAAAAAAATCGCAAAAACCCGAAAAAATCGCTAAATCGAAAGAAGTGTAAAAAAAGCTAAAACTAAAAAAATCACAAAAAACTGAAAAATCCCCGAACCGAAACCGAAAAAAGCGCCAAAATATCGTCAAAAAGCGAAAAAAACGTTAAAAAACACCAACATTTAAAAAATCGGCGGAAGAATCAGTTGCCATCATGATTATGAATTGGATCTTAGTACCAATTATTGGTATTTGCAACTAAACAATTTTCTTTCTAAATTTACTTTACTTTTTAACGGTTGGTGGAACTATATATTGGTTAATTTTATTATCATTGATACAACTAACCAATTAAACGGTTGGCATTAGCAACTATTTATTATTGTAAAATAACTTCTTTTTCAATAAGAGTTCTATGATAGTTCGTGCAACTGCCAAAATTAGATTAGCCACAAATTCGGTTGTCTCAACGAATCTGTTTTCTCTGTATGACAATTATTTTGTAAGTTTGTATTTAAAACACATAACAAATAATTTTTATCATAATGCTGTACTTTCACGGGAACTGATTGTGAATCGGTTAAGTAGAAGTAATTTAAATGAATATTTACTGTTCATGGGCGTGACACTGCCCACTTTTTTAATCATAATGTTGTATTGTAACAATAACTAAATGTGTATGCAAAGTTTCATAAGAATCGGGTATGCAGAAGTGGTTGATAAATAATATTTACTTTGCATTTGCGTGGCACTGGCCATTTTTTAAATTCAAACAGAAGGTTAATGTGTGTACAAAGATTTATAGGAATTGGATGGGTAGAAGTAGATAAAAAGGCATGTGTACTTATTTCATATGGGCGTGGCCTCGCCCGCTTTTCAGCGGGACCAATCTGGAAGTACATCCTTTTAAATAAAGAAAAAAAAAAATCCGAAGTCCGGCTACAAATGGCGGAGTTTTGAGGGAAAATCCATAAAAAAATAAAAAATACATGACGAATAAATATTTAGATAACATTTCTCCTGTTTTGAAGTCGGCTAAAAAGGTAAAATTAATAAAAATATATGTAGGTACAGTTCTCGCAACATTCGGCAACTGTTTACTAGTTAAATTGTTAAATTTTCTATATATTTTATTGTTGTAAAATTTATTTTAAAAAAGTTTGACAGCAAATTTTATGGGCAATTTTACCAATTTAACGAGTAAACAGTTACCGAATGTTAAATGAACTCCACATTATAAAATTTTTATTTAATCTTGTAAGGTTTTATATGACTGAGTTGTCTATCTTTATTTTATTTCAGCAAGGAAAGCTAATGTTTCATTTACAAGTACAAGTATTCAAAATTCCATACTGTTAACCAATTTTATCTGCTGTTGCAACTTTTGGGTTAATGATAATAATTAAAAATATAGTTCTAAAGCGTGAAAATTGTAGTTGTTACATAACGTGACCAGAAGGTTTTTGTCAAAAGCGGGATTTTTTAAAATATCTTATGGAGAGAGGGATGTTGTAAACACACTGATGATGATATATGATTTTTTATAAATGTATGTAACTATACAGTTCCATATCGTTAGCTGATACGCGAAATAACGTAACTAACAAAGAATGTAAAGTCGCATTTCCAATTATCTAGGCGCACGGTAGTGCGCCAGGCCAACTTCCGGCCACACAGTGTGTATATATACTAGGGTATTCATTCGGTTAACCGTTAATCGGTTAACCGGCTAATTACTACCCGATTAACTGATCGGTTAATATAAAATTGGCTATTTTCGATTAACGGCTAAACCGGTTAATTTAAGTCGATTAACCGATTAACCGACGTAACAAAATTTTTCATTTTTTGTAGTATTATAACATAGTTTAATTATTGGTTTCATCTGAGATACAAAAGGTATGTGTTTAGAAGTTATATTTTATACAAACAAATAAGTATATTCAGTGATCTTAACTTACGTTCAACTTTAAAACCCTTAGACGTGGCTATAAGAGAGCTTATTAGTAAAGACTCTGTTATTCTTATTCAATTTGTAATAAGTTTTTGTTTAATAGTTTAATAAAAGCCAAAAATACTATCGACAGCGATTTTATTCAAACTCAAAGGATTAGATTTAATGAGAGACGAATTCAATTAGTTTATACCTTCACTCAGGAATATTTCCTTCTAGTAACAGTGTTTTAAAATACAGTACAAAAACCGTAACTTTGGAATTCGGATATAAACTTTTTGCGAAATGTTCGGTGCTGAACTCTGTCAGTATAGGTCAGATGATCACCTGACAACAGAAGACTCTATCGATAGTAATACAAGAAATCTTTTAACAGAATTAGAAGTGTTAAGAAATTGAAAAACCTAAAACAGGATGTAATGGAAGATTTTATATGTTTAGAGAAATCCAGGAAAAGGACTGAGAAACTAGATATTCTGTACTATTTCCAAGTCAGGTTTTATCAAAAGTAAAGAAAAGAATTGCTTAAATACTAAACATTTAAACCAAACTGTTTTTTGAAAGATTATTTTAGAAGATCTCCTTAAACTATGGAAATAACTAATAAAATGATCTCAGGAAATTGTTAATTTTTGAATGAATATATATTTGAGATTTTTTGCTTGATTTAGTTCAAGAATTGTTATGTTTGTTATGTTCTTGTTTTTTTTACTAATAAACTTAAAATAATAAATAGTTTATGCATTTTTGTTTGTTAAAATTACTTGATTTGTAAAAAAACTTTATTAACCGGTTAACACTGAAATTAACCGATTAAGCCAAAACCTCGATTAATTAATCGAGTGATTAACCGATTAATTACCCTAATATTTACACGAAACCATTCGAGCAGTTTTTACCCCTCTCTTAACTTTGCTCCTCTTAATGATAAAATAATGAAACTTGAAACATAAGGTCTCTACTAGAGATGTGCAAATGTCGTGAATTTTTCGTGTCAGGCGTGATTCACGCGCGAATCACGCGTGATCGTGATTAGATTAAAAAATAATCACGCAACAGTGCGTGAGCGTGATTTAAAAATTATGATTTTAAAAATGTAATTTTCACGCACTCACGAAATTACATTTCGTTAGCTTGCTGAAAAAAATTTCCTCTTTTGTCTTAAAATATTATGATTTTATTTGCGAATTTTATACGACATTTCTGATAAATTTCTAATTTTAGACCCGACATTTCCCCAACATTAATACAAAAGGACGTAAAACAATGAGTTAAATCGGAAAATTATCTGATTATTTGCCAGACATTTTTCCGACATTGCTCAAACATGTTCGAGTTTCCCAGCAGATTCTTTAGAATTCGTAGAGAATTCTCTCAGACATTTCGGCAAAGTTTTTATAATTTCCTCAGACAAAGAGGTCCGTTTTCTCTTCAACCACTTTTCGAATACGAATTCGGCATTTTGTGCAGATTTTCTGACCGACTTCGGACCAAAATCGGCAAAAAATGTTTGCTGGGTAAGCATATCAGGTAAACATTTTTTCCGACGTTTCTGACCCTACGTCTATACCTGATATATTTTTATCATGACAAAAGTCAAACTTTATATTAAAAAATAGTTTGTTTTATGTTAGTTCCTGAATTTGACATAAAAATATTTGATAAAAATATATCAGGTATAGACGTAGTGTGACGGCAGGAAAAATATTTTTGTAATCTGAGTGCCTGTTGAATATGAAGTCAAATGAATACAAAGTCAAAACGTTTGAAGTACGACATATTGCTTATTTATTGAAACTGACGCAAAGATTTTCTCTTCTACGGTATTTCGCACCATGGCATCGCTTACTAAAGATTTTTGTGTTATACGAATTTTAACGAAATATTTTTTAAAACTGGTTCATAAACTAATTTTTGAAGTCTTATAACTTGTATATTTTATAAGTGACTGCTGACAAATATACACGATTGAGTACACAGCTATATCGGCCAGTCTTTGAGATAATGGTGCTCTTACTTAAAACGTCAGGTTAAACATTTTTAAAATTTCATTTCAGTCATAATGGGGTAATGTATAAATAAGAAGTTTATGTTAAAACTCTATCGAATTTTAAATTCAAAACATAGTTCTTGTTCTGAAAAAAAAAAATTAAATTCATAAGAAAATGTATTAAGCGCTACGATAACAAAATTCTTAAATATAATTTATTTATAAATTTTAGGACGGTAAAAAAGTTAATAGCAGCGGAAGGGCAGAAACGATATAGAGAGTACTTACTTACTTCATTAAGAAATTTCTGATTTGCTTTCAAAAAATTTTAATTCTACCGCACTGTGGTAAACGGTGGTACGGTAAACGGAACTGACACAAAACAAGTCACGTGACCGATCCCCAAGTGATAGGGACCAGTCCGAGTTCTAACACTTCCTATGAAGCGGACCAGCCACTTTTACATGGGGATGGCCTAGGATGGGGTTAATTGATACTTTGTATGCACCTTGTAACTTGTCTCTGAACTATCTTATGAAGTCCTAATCGGTGTAGAATAATATAGACTATATATAAATATTATTCCAAAATTCAGCTGTAATTATCGATTAATTTATTTTTTTATTGTTACAAATCCAAGTAGAAATTGTATTTTATTTTTAAGCGGTGGATAGGACTCGAACCTACAACCTCCGGCATGACAGGATAGTTCACTACCCACTCGACCACAGGGGAACTTATATTTCAATGTTATAAATACCAGTTAAGCTGGAGTTAATATCTGAACAGGTTCCTGAGTCTCATTGAAGGGAGGCAATTAATATTATATAGATACTATGTGATAGGCCTAGCGGGAGTACCAACTAAATTGACTGAAAATGGTGACCATTTACACAATATGTCTTTTTCCACCATTCACTACTTCTTATTTTTGGTACCAGTCTCATTTTCTCCAGTCATAGGACGAGTACTTTTGGATCAATTGTCACCAACTTTTCCGCAGGGTTGTTAAATTTCATAGATGGAACGTATTTCGGTACGAATAATTATTTGACATTGACATAACTTTTAACATTGTCGGTCGATTTTATTAAAATTGGAATTATTTGAAAGAACAATTGGCCTGCTTTTTGGTCCTGTATAAATCTTTGTAAATAATTATTTTAAAAGATACTAATTTTTTACTTTTCCATGTGAACCCAAGTCAACTTTTAATTTCGTCCTGCGATTTAAAAAAATGTTTAGAGAGTAGATATACCTTAAAACCCTATACTCGCTTTTTGTGGTGTTTTTTCACAAAAATCATTCCCAATAAACAGAAATTAAAACAAAATTTCAAATTATTATTTCATATTAGGATCCATTGAATGAGGCGAAAACTATAACCCGAATCCTATCTTCTCATATTTTTATTAATTAAATTTGTAATGCTAAAAATAAAAAAAAACCCAAAATGTACACTCAGAATGAGAATAACCCATTGGGTACGTTCGTAGATTCAATAATTGTGCAGTAATCAAAGGTCCGCGCTCGAAAACAAACACTTGGGAGTACTTTTTTTCGTCAAAACTTTCTTTATATAAACAATTGACAGTGCTGCAACATATTGCTGCAACAACGGCAGCATTTTTATTACTGTTGCAATAGTTTGCAGACCGGTTGCACAAATTTATTGCATTTTCGAGTTCACCCATTACTTCATTGGCCCAAAAGCTCGTTTTCATATGAACACTAAAAAATTCTTTAAACTTTAAACGCTCGATATTGTGTCTTCTGGTACATAAAAAAATAAGTATCGTGAAAGCTTAAGGTTTTGTCGTGCGTGTGCGTGCGTATTAAAATTAATTTTGATCGTGAGCGTGCGTGATCGTGAGAGTCTTAAAATTTGCTGTGCGTGAAAAAATATTTGTTTCGTGATCGTGTGTGATTGTGAGCGAAAACTCACTCACGCGCACATCTCTAGTCTCTACACAGAGGTTACTTGATAGGTGAAACTTGAAAGTTCTACCGTAAAACGTTTTCGAGATATTAAGGGGTAAAAAGTTGTATATTTTAGTATCTATTCACTGACTCACTCACTGACTCATCAATATTATTGCGCACTTCCACTATAAGTAGAAAGCTGAAATTTGGTATACAGGGAGGTTTTGGTGAGCCAGTACCCAGTAAAAAATTTTCATGTTTTTTGAAGCAATAAAGAAATAAAGCGTTTCATAATTCGCTTTAAAATATGAGCTTGTTCAGAAGCTGATTTCATAGCGTCACAACAATGCAAGTTTTGAAGCGAGAAAAGTATTTGCTTTTTACTTTTACAAAAGCTTCGTACACAAGCTATATGAAAAAGCTGATTTTATAGTGCTGATCCAAAGCAGGTTTATAAGCGAGAATGAAGAGTAAGTTAATATGAGTTTCTTGTTGCCGTTTTGAAACAGTATTTTTGGTCGAGTGTACCAATCACTCGACCAAACCTGAAGGTTCTTAGTTCGATACTAGTTGAAGTTATAATAACAAACATTGAGTAAAAATATGAAATTAATAAAAATAAATAAAGTAACGAAATAAGAAAAATTCAAAATGGCGTTAACGACGCCAATCCACATCAAACCATTTTTTTCATATATTTTCAGTTCTAGTGCTGAAAATGTTGATGAGAGCAAATATGTAGTACTCCAATACGGGAACTCGCCATACAAAAATCAGCAGCGATATTAGCAGGTTTGGCAGCGCTACTTTTATTCCATAATAGTAGAAACCTGCTTTATTGGACGCAAGTATTTTACTGGGTAACTAGAAAAATCCGAAAATGGGGACTTTTCATCTTGGGGGGAGTAGTGGCCCTTCTTTGTATGGGGCACTTCTAGTCTAGCTCGAAAGCTGAGATTTGGTACACAGGTAGGTCCTGATGATCGATTAACGAAAAAAATTGGAAAACGGACACTTTTCATATTGGGGGACTAGGGTGCCTCTTCTTTGTATGGGGCGCTTCCAGTATAGCTAGAAAGCTGAAATTTGGTACATAGGTAGGTCTTGATGGGAAAATACTAACGAAAAAACGGCAATTTTTCATCTAGTGAGCTTAGAAAAAGAGTGGAGATCCGCACAAAAAATAAATGTAAAAATAATGCCAAGTTCCTATCCAAAAATTGCGGCAGTAAGAAGTACTGAGATCAAAATAAGGCCCAAGTTCTTGATAGGTACAATACCATCTCATTTCTAAGTAACTTGTTAGCTTGGCAATATTTTTTTTTGCCTTTCTAATATGGGAAAGAATTATGGGGAAAATGTTGCCAAGCTTACATGTTGCCTAGAAATGAGATGGTATTGGACCTATCAAGAGCTTGGCCCTTATTTTGATCTCAGTACTTACTACGGCCGAAATTTTTGGATAGAAACTTGGCCTTATTTTCACATTTATGTTTTTGTCCGGATTAATTAATACATCGAAGCGCTTGTCCCTACACATTTTCACAGTGTTATCATAAAAATCAATCGTATTAAACACGAAAGTGAAGAGACTTTTTACTTCAGTCACTTAAACTATTTTATTTAGTCTTTTTTCTCTCCTATAAAATTAAAAACAGTATAGCTATGTAATTTTGCATTTCAGCTAACGATATGTTCTTAGGAAATTCTTTGAGTTAAAGGCCTTAAAATTTAAAAAAGTTCATTTTTAGGAGTTTTTTAAAAAAAGTGTATTTTTAGATGTTTTTCAAAAATTCATCATTTTTATGAAATAAAAATTGTATCAATTTCTTTAAGCCTAAAGATAATTTTGCCTTTAACACATGAAACATGAAGTCGTTAGGACCCGACAAAAACAAGAAAGTTGTAAGTCAGTCAGTGAAAAAATCCGAAGTCATATTTTATAAAATTCAGTTTATAGTCAAAAGAATATTTTTGATCAAAAGCAGTTCTGTTTTTCACTTAATGTCTTGTAACTTTGTTCTATTTTGTCGGTTCTTAAGGATTTTATGTATCATGTGTTCTTCACCAAACTAGTTTCAACTTTCGGCTTTGAAGGCTATTTCTGGATTTCCGTTTCATTTTAAAGGAGAAAAATTAAAATTGAAGGTATCAATGTTAGTAGAACTCTATTGCTTTTTAGTCGTTCAATTTAATTTTCACAATAATCAAAAATTTTCAATACTACGTGCCTTACTTGACTTCACCATCCTCAAACTGTGAAAGATATAACAAGAGCTCTGATCAGGAGATCGTGGTTAAACTTGAAATATCATGGTGTTCAGTTCGACCCTTATACAGTCAAGAATTTGGTTTGTCTTTTCAATTATCACATGCATTTAAAAACCCTTTCTCAATAAAAATTATTTAATTGAAGAATTAAATTGAACGAACTTAAGCCTAAATAATAAAGTATCTTTGGACTAGAAATTTTTAAGTACATATTGAGTTTTGAAGCAATGTCCAAAACAGGATTTTATTAATTTTAAGTTTTTTTAACTCAAAGAGTTTTTATTCGATCAACACAAGAAATATCATTTTGCTCAGTTGAAACATATTCGATATTTTTGGGAATAATTAAAAAAAATTATAGATTTTAAAACTCGAAAAAGCGGGATAACACTTTTAGGCGGGATCGACCTCTTAAAAGCGAGATAATCCTGCCTAAAGCTGTATGATAGTTGGTGCAACTGGCAAAATTCGATTGGCAACAAATTCGGTTGTCTCAACGAATCTGTTTTCTCTGTGTACTGAGAAAAATCTGTGTGTATTTTGCCAGCAAAGACATTTTTTAAATTTAAATGTATGTTTACTTGTAAGTAAAAAGAAACTTTGTTTTCAAAAATCCGATAGAAATTGACTGAGTTATTAAACTATATATTAAAATAAAATTTTTGCAAAAATGAGTTCACAATGTTTTTGATGTTATTTCTTGTGGGCATTCAAATTTGAAAAGCTTCTAGCATGATGCGGGCACAGTTTTAAAAACGCAAATCGGCCCGTAATAGCAAATTGCTTCAACAGAATTCACTAATCTTTCTGCTTATCTCTGAGACGCACTTGACTGCTAGAAGTTTTTTTTAAATCAATGGATATAATCTCTACGACACAAAGGACCCCCAAGGTAGAGCTTGTGGTGGCTCGGGTATACTAATAAAATCGCGATTAAAACACTACTTAATGAGTGATCATTGTGAAGACTATCTTCAAGCAACTAACATCTGCATTGAAGCTTTTCATCAAAACCTGGTGATTTCATCAATTTACTCTCCTCCCAGGTACTCTATTACAGAAAATCAATATAGTAGATTTTTTAATTCACTAGGCCCACGCTTTTTGGCCGCCGGTGATTACAACGCTAAGCACACGTTCTGGGGATCTCGCCTCATCACGCCAAAGGGTCGCGTTTTGTTTGATACAATTTCAAAAATGCGGTTAAATGTTACATCAAGTGGGCAGCCAACTTACTGGCCAACAGATCGCCGAAAAATATCTGATGTTATTGATTTTGGAGTGGTAAAGGGTGTGCCCAGCGAAATGATCCAAGTTGAAGCATCTTTAGATTTGTCTTCAGATCACTCACCAACTATTGTCACTATATATTTACATACAACATATTCACCCACTTGTCATTTAACGATGACAACCACACGTATAAATTGGTTGAAATACAAAAAATATGTGAGTGGTCATTGCCCAGAAAATATTCCATTAAAAACGCCTGCTGACATAGATGACTCTATTAGAATGTTTGAGACAAACCTTAAGCAAGCTGCTCTAAATGCTACTACTACAAATCTTCAGGTGAGATATAATAAAATTTTTTCAGCAGATGTAGAACGGCTTTTATCCGAAAAAAGAAAAGTTCGTAGAGAATGGCAACGCTACAGATCCCCTCAGCTAAAATCTAGGCTGAAGGAATGTACTAAACAGCTGAAAACTCTACTAGAATATCAAAAACCGCTTCTCTTCAAAACTTTCTGAATGGGCTCGACGCAACACGTCAAACAGACTATTCGCTATGGAGAGCAGCCCGAGGCCCCAAAAGACCTCCATTGCGAGCTTCGAATGGAGACTGGGCAAGAACTGACGCTGAAAAAGGTACTCTGTTTGTAAACCACTTGCAGAAAGTATTTACTCCAAATACGTCTGATACTATAGTTGAGCTGCCACCAGTCCTCGCTATACTAGATGTTACTTTGAGGTTCAACATTCGTGAGATTGTACACTATATTGCGGGCTTAAACTCGAAAAAAGCTCCAGGCGCTGATAAAATAAGGAATAAAATGCTCTTAGAGCTACCCTATACTGCAAAACGGATAATTCTATTTATTTTTAACAGTATTTTGCGCCTCAAATGCTATCCCGCAGAATGGAAGGTTTCGCTGATTACCATGATACCTAAACCAGGCAAAGATCATACGAAGGTGGAGTCCTATAGGCCTATAAGCCTGTTGTTTAACATGTCAAAACTATTTGAAAAGCTACTTATGAGTAAGCTAACACCCATACTGAATCGTACTGGATGCATTCCAGATCACCAATTCGGTTTTAGGAGACAACATAGTACGATTGAACAAACATATTGACTCGTGAACGTTGCTAGAAAAACCTTCGAAGAAAAGAAATATTGTTCTGCGCTCTTCATCGATATTTCTCAGGCATTTGATAAAGTATGGCACGAATGTTTAATACATAAACTAAAAAAAAACCTACCCGAAAACATCCTGAAACTTTTAGAAAGCTACTTAAATGAGTGAAAATTTGTTGTTAAGGAAGGCAATTTTCAAAGCCCTCCGCAACCCATTGAAGCCGGAGTTCCTCAAGGCAGCATCCTCGGTCCTGTATTATATCTGATATATGCCTCTGACTTGCCGGTAAGCAGTAATATACACATATCAACATTCGCTGACGATACAGCTTTTCTAAGTGTTCACAACAAAAGCCATCAAGAAGCCACCCGCAATTTGCTAGATTATATACCCCAGTTGGAACAATGGCTAAAACAATGCCGGATAAAAATTAACTAACAAAAATGTCTCCACATTACTTTTACATTGTGCAAAGAAACCTGCCCACCTATACAAATAAATAACCAAACTATGCCTCAACACACTGAAGTAAAATATCTCGGTGTTCATCTTGATCGTCGTCTAACATGGAAGTCACACATAAATGCAAAGGTCACCCAAATGAAATTAAAAGCAGCTCAAATGAATTGGCTCATTGGAAGGAACTCTACTCTAAGCCTAGATTGTAAACTTCTTCTATACAACTCCATTATAAAACCAATATGGTCCTACGGAATCCAGTTATGGGGCACTGCCTCGGCATCAAATGTAGAAAAAATTCAAAGGCAACAAAATAAAATACTCCGTACGATTACAGCAGCCCCATGGTATGTCAGAAACAAGCGAATTCATAAAGACCTAGATGTGCCGCCGGTTAAGACAGTGTTTTCTAAAGACGTGACAAGCTACATAAAAAGACTTGAGTTGCACCCAAATCCCCTAGCCCGAAACATCATTAACTTTAGAGGCCACACTCGGCTGAGAAGGAGGGACACTCTTGCTATCAGCCGAACACGAGAGACGTAAACAACCAAACAACAAACCGCTGAAACAAATATTTTTGTCTAGCACTGGCTGGACTTAAAAATTAAAATTTTAGAGTTAAGATTTGATTACTTATTTTTAGTTCAATTTTATTGAAGATACAATAAATAAATACATATAACCGAAAAAAACTAATCTTTCTGCTTGACAGCCACTTTCCGCTAAATTAAATTTTGTCTTAAAATTTATATTGCAGGGGATTAAATAGTTAATATGAAATACAGCAATGGAAGAGAACTGAGGCCCGTTTCTTAAAAAGTACAGGTTATAATATTTTACTTGTAGATTTGTAACTTATAGTTTTGAGAAACGGGTCCTGGTATTTTATTTCCATTAGTATCCTGTACTAGCTATAATGAACACAGCTGTTATAGCTTGACGGTCGCAAGTTTCGTTTCGGTGTTTGAAACAAAATGCACTTTGCGAAAGAACTCTTCTTCTTCCAAATGTTTTCCACTGTCAGCAGCAGATATTCTCCTTGTCAGAACTTTATCATCCGCAGATATCGGGTTTGTAATATTTACAACATATTCGTACTTTATATTTTTGCGGGTTTTAAAGTGTGACCTTAAATATTATTTTTACAAAAGTAGCAGTCATCTGGTTTATGAAAGAACTGATGATGCCAAGTCATAGGCGAAGAAAAGTCCAAAGAAACTGACCGGTGATCTATCCATTTCTGCATTTCTTAATGCTGCAAAGCAGTATTCACAAACAAAAACAAAAAAATGAGAACGAAATCGACTTGTGTCGTTATTATTGGACAGGCACTTAATATAAGTTATTTGGATGAATTTTTAATTCATTATGAATTCATTCATATTTTGATTCATACTTTAGGCCATTGTGAAAAAATCGAAGATTTTAATTTCATTTGATTTTTCCTTCGCTTCTGAAAAATACAACAGTTTGAGTCGAAGCAAAATCACAAAACGATTTATGAACAAGTGTGCAGCACTTTCAACAGTCGGCGATTTAAAAAATTTTAATTTGATTAGCTTTTGGTTACTATCGCAAGTAAAAGCAGAAGCAGTCTATCTGCCCGTTCACGGGATCCGACACGGAATTGGACTAGAAACGGAATTCCAATCCAATTCCAATTGTGAATGCGTTCATGAGAGCGTAACGAAATTTCTTTGTTCAAAAAGTGTTTATTTTCGTTAAAAATTCTTTCCTAGCCTCTATTTACTAAATAATCAACTTATATTTAGTAAATGAAAGCTTGGAAAAATTTGTTCTGCCTGATAAATCCACAAATTAAAGCGCTCCTGAACTCCAATTCATGAACAATTAATTCCGTTTCTCAACGGAAATTTCGCAAATCCAAGTACAAACGGATTT
This sequence comes from Panzeria rudis, assembly GCA_956483635.1. Taxonomy (NCBI): domain Eukaryota; kingdom Metazoa; phylum Arthropoda; class Insecta; order Diptera; family Tachinidae; genus Panzeria; species Panzeria rudis. The sequence goes on from OY101447.1 coordinate 105,961,016, forward strand.
CATGAACGCAATCAACCGGTTTTGTAGAGACATCGATACAAAAGCAATCCGTATTGGATTCTGAGAACAGGCTGTATATGCTTTTGCAAGTTGCAAACAGTCACAGTCGAAGAAGCAAAAACTCTTGCTTTTAGAAGTTGTAAGCAATCGCAATCAAGTGGTTTTTGTTTTTGCTTCTTATCTGCCAGGCAAAAAAAAAAAACGTGACAAACACCACAAAATAGTTGATTGAATCTGCAGAAAACTTGTAAAGCAAAAGTTTTTGCTTCTGCTTTTACTTGCGAAACTAAACAAAAGCAACATCAAATCAAATTCAAACTTTTGAAATCTTCGACTGTTGAAAGTGCTGCCAAATTGTTCATAAATCGTTTTCTGCTTCTGCTTCGACTGTGACTGTTGTTTTTTCATAAGCGCAAGCAAAAGCAATGGTTTATTTTAAACATTTGGAAAAAACCAAATCAGCGAAAAGTTAAAATTTTACGACTTTTGCTACTTCGACTTAAGTTATTTAAACACTGTTTTAGGCAATATAAATGCTTACAAAATATCACAATTCCTTGCCTGAATGATTCACAGATTCAGATTAAAAAAAGAATCAATTCTTTAGAAGTATCAATTAACCCCATACTAGACCATCTCCAAAAAAGTGCTAGAACCCGGGCTGCTACCTATCTATTGGGGATTACTCACGCGACTTGTTTTGTATCAGTTCCATTTCCCCTAGGGTATTTACTCATAAGCTTTGCAAAACATTTAAATTAATGACAATCCTTTTATATATACTTATATATGTTGAAGTAAACACACCTATAAGGTTTTTAATAACCGAGACGATCGTCTCTGCCACCCTGTAGGAAATCGCATATTTAAACAGAGTGGCCAAGAATTTGATTTTGTCTATGACATTTTAATAAATCGTTTTGTAATCGCACCAGTAGCTTAAAATATACAGATATATTACCATAACTTTTGCAATGACCCTTGAGATAAGGGTACATCTGTCGTAGTGTTGTCATTCGAATAAAAATTATTCGAATATTCGAACAACTCTGTTTCATTTTTGTTCGACGAAGAAATTTTTTCAATTTAGAATAACAAATTATTCGAACAGTTTTTGCCGAATATTCGAATATTCGAACAACTCTTTAAAGCTACTTTTTATAAAAATTAGTTTACATTTATGAATGCAAAATAGCGCTTTAAGCTAATTACTTTTTTAAGTTGTTAAGATGTGTTAAGTAAGCAAATTGTACCAAATTATAAATACGTGTGTAAGGGGTTGTTGATATATTACGTAACTCTGTTAAAGATTTCGCAATTAGAAAAACCAATTTGTTTTCAAAAATCGTTCTAAGGCTTACAAATGTCACGGATCAATAACTTTTCCACTCTTGCACCATTTTCGTAAAGTACACAATATATAAATTGAAAGTTTCAGTGAAGATCCAAACATATCTGAAAAGAATAATATGGAGCCAATAACAAACTATGTAAAGAAAAGTTATTTTCATTTAATCGAAGAAATAATATATAGGAAGGAGCTTTGTTGAAGATGGAATGTCTGTTATCGCCTTTAAAAAGTCGAAACTACCCTAGTAGGAAGAGAACCTGTTACAAGACAAGTCGCGTGACTGGTTCCCAAAGATTAGCAAATGGTTCGACTTCTGGAACTTTATATGAAAGAAACCAGTAACTTTTACATGACGTTGTCATTTTAGGGGCTCAATTGCCATAACTAAGATAGTCAGTGAGTGATAGGTTCTAGACCCAAAATTAAGGTACTTGTCCTGTGTTGGTTAAATTACTGTACTTTAAACAACTAGTTTGGTTTGAAAAATATGCTTGTATGTACAGTGAGGGTATTTTGGTAAAATTTTTGTTATAATTTTATGATATGATCTCTTTTCACCGGTCACGACTCAGGAAAATTTTGTACCATTGCGATTTTCACCAGTCATAAGACAAGTAAGCTCAAGACAATTGGTACAACATTTATCGCAGGGTAGTGATAGAATATATCAAAAATAGTAGTTATAAAGTGGTTATTCGAATGAAAATTTTTATTTGTTATGCGTTCGAATATTGGAATAAATTATTCGGCTGTTCGAACAAGAAAAAAAATTATGAAATTTTATTCGAACGATTATAAAACTCGAATAATTGACAACCCTAATCTTTTGTTAATTACTTTATAGCCTTCTGCTTTGTACACTAAAGGCGATACAATTCGAAGTGTAAGTCGTTCCAATTTTTTTAGTTCATGTACTCTTTAGCACAATAAATAAATTTAACAAAAAAAAAAAAAAAAAAAGAACTCAATAACACAAAGATTGCCAATAAAATAAATTTCCATTGTGATTATTATAAATAGTTTTACATTTCTTCTCAGTTAATAGTAAATTTTTATTATCCTTTAAATAGCAAAATATTTTTTTATATAAAAATAAATAAAAGTCATAATATTTCATATAAAATAAACATTAAATACTCAATATAAATATTTTAATAACAGCGGGAATCATTTACAACTGTAACACCAACTGTGTGTACGAAATTTTCATACTTAGTAAAAACAATAAAATAATATCGTAATCAAGCAGTAAAACACTTTTTATAGTACGAATATGAGTAGCAGTTGATGGAGTCATTCTTAATGCCTTCCAAGTGTCTATGTCTTTTGGAAGTTTTTAGCAGTGTCATAAAAACGCACATATGAAACGAATACTACTTAAACATTCAAGTTCTTAATTTTTAATGTATTTTAAAGAATACAAATGGGTTGTTGATTCTAAACGTGTGCGCATTGCCATTAAAAAACTACATTATTTTATTTTTTCAAGCGCAAATATTGTTTGTAGTTGTAATTATAATTGAGTATAAAGCAAATATAGAGAACAATGAAACAACAATGCATAAATTCATTGTATAAAAGTCGAATCGACACTTGTGTTAACTGTATAATAAAAATCTTGTCCAATTCAATATGGACATCATATTACAAGACTTTAAACAGACACATATACTTCTTAAGCCCTTTTTGGCTTTTCTACATAATAAAATACAAATTACAAACATATGTACATACATATTATATTTTTTAGAATGAGGAAAAAAGATAAAAATGGGTGATTGTAATTAGAAAACAGCTACAAAAATAAAAAAGTTTCTGGCTTAATTTGTTTCTTCTTTCACGCATACATACTTGTGTGGTCACATTATAACAATATTTCATTTCAGCTGACACAATTGTCACAGTTGAAATTTGCTTCGACACAACAATAAACATTACCGTTGGTCGGCATTGTTGTTGTGTGCTTTCATAAAAGGGAATAATAATTTTAGTTTTCACATAATATCAAAAGCAATAAAAGAAGAGAACAATTATATAATGTACATAGTGAACACATCACAAATTGAAGTTTTGTGCTCACATTTAGTTGATTCATATTGGACCCCTGCGGGAAATGTTGTACCAATTACCTTCAACGTACTTGTACTAATACTGGTGAAAATGGAAATGGCATACAATTTTCCTAAATTGTGAAAATGTTAACAAAATATCATCATTGTACAATAGGGTGGAGCGCTGATGTATGAAGGGGGAAAAAGTCATCCAATCGATTTCGAATAGATAAAATGCAACGTTTCCAAATTGAAATTAGCAAAAAAAAGTCTCACGATCCACCCTATTGTACAAAGCAGATTTTTTCTAAATTAAAATATTTGTTTAACGTAAAGTAATTCAACTAGTATTAAAGAAGTCACCACTGGGCAAGTATGTTAAGTTTGGGTGTAGAACCTATCACGGAGTATCTTATGTCAATTGACCCCATCCAATCATATAAAATTCCGGAACTCGAACAGGTTGCTAGTCCTAGGGAACCAGTCACAAGATCTGTCTTGTTTTTTAACTTCTATCCACCCAACAACTTTTAAGCCCGGTACGGTAGTGGGCCTTCCATAGCTACTATTTTTTCGATTTTTGAAAATTAAAAAAAAAATTTTTTGTTTATAAAACATAAAAATCTTGTAAGTCTTGTATTTATGGTATACGATGCGGCCAGGACTTTTATGTAAAACACCACAAGCAACATTTTTGTGGAATATTTTTACCCTCTAACTTTTTGCTGTATAGGTCATTCTGCCCCTTACAAAAAGAGCAAAAACTCTCCTTCAGCGAAGATATAGCGGACAAAATTATTCTGCAAAAATGTTTCCCATAGTGTTTCCCACAAAAATGTTGAATACGTCTTATACATTAAACGGAAGTCTTACAAGATTTCCTACCGAGTACAAATTGTGAATAAAAACCCTTAACACATTTTTAGTTTTAAATGATTTCTCGCGTTCCAGTTGAGTTTGGGGCTTGAATGTCTTTGGGAGCCTATAGTAGAGTTTTATTGTAAATATTTTGTAGAGCCTTTTAGGCCACTACATCGCCGCCGAAGGGTAGTTTTTGCTCTTTTCTTTAAGAAAGTGACAAAATGACCCATGCAGCGAAGAGTTAGGGGGTTAAAATATTGCACAAAAATGTTGTTTGTGGCGTTTTACATAAAAAAAGCTGAACATATTGTATACCATAAATACAAGACTTACCAGTTTTATACGCTATATAGAAAAAAATATTTGTGTTCTTCAAATTTTTAAAAATCGAAAAAAGTTAAAGTTAAAGTTATGGAAGGCCCACTACTGGATCGAGCTTAAAAGTTGTTGGGTGGATAGAAGTTAAAGATTACAAATTTTCAAAGAAATCGAAGGATATTCTAACCCAGCAAAAACTTTTGTAATTTTTCTAATCAGTAGTACTTTATTAATGGGTTACAAAGTAATGAGTGGTACTTATTTATCTCATCACTATGATTCAAATTACATCTACTTCCTAGTTTTTAATAAAATTAGTACGCATTTTTCTCATTATCTGAAAGTACATAGTTACAATTTGTTGATATGTATTAATAAAATAGGTAGACAACCACTTTTAAAGTCAACTTGTGTTTGTATATGAAAACTAATTTTTGTCGCTTAAACTTATAAGTCAACAATAGCTCAGTGGGTAGAGTACTTGTCTTCAAATCTGAACGAGCACAGGTTCGTATCCCAGCTGGGTCAAAAAAATAAAAAAATAATGTCAACTTCATCTGTTATGGATGCCCTTGCTGTTCGATTGTTAACAATCATTCAATGATATAAATTTAGGTATATGTAAGAGTAGGTTTATGTGAACTTCTTGCTGCCGTTTTCCAACAGTGTTTTTGGCAAAGTGCGTTGGCAAGTTCGATACTAGTTGAAGTTAAACTACAAACAGTGAGTAAAAATACAAAATAAAACAAATTTAAAAGTGTATAATCGATAATAAATTCAAACATAAAATAAATTAGCTAAAAATTTCCTAGCAGAATTTTTATAATTTCAGTTCCTAATTTTGTTTGATTTTCTTGTGGAAATTTTCAAATAAATTTTTTGTTAATATCCTATTATATTAATTGAAACTTTTAAACAAATTTTAAATAATTTCGTTTACGTGGATATACGTATTTTTTCATAGGTTGTAATCTAAACATTTTTTAACTCAATTCTTCTGATTTTTAATCAAAGCGCATATTAATTTTTTTCTGTGTTAGTCGTACCATACTATAATACCATAGCCATAACGCTATAAAATCATTAATTGTTGTAATTTTCGAATGCAATTTTGCAGTTATATAGGAATTTATGTACTACATACCAAGAAAGAAAAAGAAATAAAGTTTTTCTTCTGAGAATCTCAGAATTCTTAAGAAAGTTTCAAAAAATCCAACAAAATACAATTATGAACAATTTTACTTACCCATAGCGTCCACACTTGATCCAAGGCCCATTTAGCACTTTGCAAAATAACTACGTACACATAAGGGTTTTCAGAAATAGCAATTTTTTTGGAGTCCCAGATTTGGGATTTTAGAGCATGTGGACTAAATTCAAAATTTCGATCTAAAATAGGTCGTATTAGGAAGTGCCCATATCCAACTATATTAGGAAATTCAATTATTAGTTTGTCGTCGATTCACGTCTGTACAGATACCTTTCAGATAAGTATACATTTGCTATATGTTCGAAAAGAATTTTTTATATATCGCGACCTTAGTATTGTTTTGGCCCATATGCCAAAAAGTCGGAATGGAGAAAAACAACAAAGAAGATTTACATAAAGTTTTCTCAAAATATATCCGATAGAGTTTTTTTGTATTCTCACCACTGCTTCCGGCATATGTTTGGAAGAAAAATGTAAATTTTTGTGAACTTTCATCAATCCGATTAGAAATTAACATCTTTTTACTGAAAGTAAAATATCTTATTATGTGCTCCAGTAGCCACTTTTTTTATTTTATTTGTAAAAAGTAGCTTTTGTTGCTCCATGTGTATACTAACTGTTGTGTATTGAGTAACTTGTTATTAAGCTGAAATTTTCTACTTTTTATTGAAAATAAGCGTATAAATGTTATTAGAAAAGATAATTACATGAAATAAAAAGTTAATATTGATGAAACTTGGTATTTTACTTGATTTCTGACTTTTATTTTTTTATTTAAAAAAAAAATTTTTTTTTACAAAAGTTAATCAAAAATGATGATATCCAGCACAATGAATGCTTGATATCTCAGAAACCAGGAACAATTTCGCGAAAAAGTTTTTGGATTCTGAAAGAGGATATTCAAAATATATATATTTATGTACCCCATACTTAACTCAATTTTTTTTTAAATGGTCGGTGGGCCAAAACAATACTAACTAAGGTCTAAAAGGATGATGGTACTTTTTTTTTAGCAAAAAATTTCAAAATTGTTACAAATTTGAATTTAAAAATTGAGAATTTTCCAACTCTTCTAAACTTCCAACTTTTTCTAAGCTCTTGGAAATTTTGTTCTTTAATTGACAAAGAAAACAATTTTATAAAACGGATGATATTTGGATCCGATATCTGAAAAATACTGGATCAAAGTTTTGAAAAATGAAGAAATTTCAATTTTCAGATGAGTATAACTCACTAACTATAAGAGATAAGTATACAGACAAATATGTACCTTTTAGATCTTATTAAAGGGTATAATACAGCGAAAAGGTTTTGAAATTGGTTGAGAAATAAGAAAGAGAGCTGATATTTGAAACGTAAATAGAAATGCTCCTCTGCTATGTCCATTTTAAATTTTATTCCGATAGAACTATCCATTTAGAAAAGCCTATTTTGATTCTGCCCCACTGAACAATATTACGATTGATTAAAGACCACAAAAATGCAAGAAAACCAAAAACTCTGGAAAAATTACGCCTATCGCGGAGATAGCAAAAATTCGCGAAAAATTACAAAACTTTAAACAGCAATAATTTGGATTAAAAATCGCTTAAACTGTAAGGAATGCCCAAAATTTGGAAAAAATCGCGAAAATAGCGTAAATTCGCTAAAATTTGCCAACAGCGCACAGAGAAGTACGTGTTTTTTGAATTAAAAGTTTGAGTTTTGTGATAGTTTGAGGTTTAATTTGATATAAAAAATCTAGAGGGAGATTTTCGGAGGGTTCGTGCTGTTTTTCACCCCCAAACCCAACGCAGAAAAAAACATTTTTAATATGGACGAAATAACTCTGCCAAAAAACCGACATCAATGCAAAGATCCCATTAAACAGATTGCAAAATGGACACAATATTGCGTTAGGTCAAATGATAAGCACTTCTACTAATTGTGTGTTCGTCCGCAATTTTTTATAGTACCAAATACCATGTCGTATGGAGAAGCTCTGACACTAACACAAGGAGTGAGTCTTTATTTGATTTTATTCTTTGTAATAACTTAGACATTTCAAATGTCGGGTCAGAACCCACTTTCGTCATATCAAATAGGAAGGAGGTTCTAGATATCATGCTAGTTAGTTCTGCGCATACGGATATGATTAGGGTATGGAAGGTATCAAATGACTATTCTTTTTTGGATCATCGCTATATTGAATTCACTATAGGGATTCTGACTGATCGTGACCATAATAAACAGGAAGAAAACAAATTGGGAAGAGCAAAAGCTTATTATCTCCAATCATCAACGATAGGCACGACATTGATATCACGGTTGATAATCTAACAAATGCTTTCAACTTAGCGACGGCCTAATCATGCAGACCTAGTGTACTGTGTGGGAAGAAAAAACCACCATGGTGGAGTCTTGAAATAGAGAACGTTCGCAAGAAGAGTCGCAAACTATTCAGCGAGACAAAAAGACTGGGTAACTGGCCAACCTATAAAGCCTCGGTGAACAGGTTCAAAAACCTCGTTAGGGATGCGAAACGAACGTCATGGAGGTCCTTCTGCAGCAATGTTGAGCCTCTGAGACTAGTCGCCTTCGAAAAACCTTGGCTATGCTTCCAACTGTCCCCAGTTTCATTAAGAAATCAGGTGGCGGTTGGACCACCAATAATCAGAAGACCCTAGAGGTACTGATGAACACACACTTTCCCGGTTGCACTCCCTACACTAGAGAAATTGCAGCCATACAATCATAAGACTCTAACACGTCCACAATTACCCTAAATCAGCAATTTCTCCGAACATTCTATCAACCTCCCAACATGCCTATACGAAGGGTAAATTAGTTGAGACGGCACTTCACTCGCTTGTAGGATTCATTGAAAATCCTTGGCAAACAAAGAATATACATTCGTGGCCTTTCTTTATATAGAGGGTGCCTTTAACAATGTACGACCTGAATCCATTATTATGGAACTGGGAAGACTGAACATTGATCGGTCAACAATTAGCTTCATACGAGGACTCTTAACGAATAGGGTAGTCTCATCTACGATGGGGCAAACGACTATTAAAAAAAACGGTTAGGCGAGGTACTCCCCAGGGAGGTGTCCTATCACCTATCCTATGGAATATCGGCATTAACTCGGTACTGGTGGAACTAGACTATATGAGGTTTAAATCAGTAACCTACGCGGATGACGTAGCAGTGGCAGTATCTGGTAAATTTCTAGATACTCTATCTCAACGTCTCCAATCGGCATTAGGTATCATAAGTAGATGGAGCGTTGTAAGTGGTCTTAATGCTAACCCTCAAAAGACGGACCTTGTTCTCTGTACGAGAAAATACAAGACACCGACTTTCACGTTACCGACTCTCAACGTTGTCACCCTTATGTTATCAGACAGCGTGAAATACCTTGGTATTATACTTGACTGCAAGCTTTCATGGTGCCCCAACGTTTAAGTTAGGGCAGCCAAGGCTGCTATTGCTCTAAACACTTGCAAAAGGGCGATCGGAAATAGATGGGGCGTAAGTCACAAAAACGTCAATTGGCTTTTCGAAATGGTGGTAAAGCCCATAATAATGTAAGGACCTGTCGTCTGGTGGACTGCCTTAAATAAAGCCATAAATAATTGAAAAAGTTCTTCGAACATCTGCTTTGCTGATTACGGGTGCATCTCGTACTACTCCATCTAAAGCACTGTTCACCATACTGCATTGGCTTCCTGCCGACCTCATGAACAGGCAATTGGCCATGAACTCAGCGGTTAGACTAAATGCCTCAGGTGCATGGAAGCGGTCTAACGTAGGCCATGCGACGATATTAGGGCAAATCTTAGATCCTCCCGACCACACTGACTATTGCTCACCTGCTCTGCTGCCCGACAAGAGTTTCGTGGTGGACTTTTCGAGCGCATCCTCTGAGACAGACTACATACACCAATATGAGGATGTCCTCGAGATCTACACCGCCGGGTCAAAGTCGGGTATTGGAGTAGGAGGGGCCACCTACATCCCATACATACAACGTAGGATAAACTTTAGGCTACCAAATCAATGTAGCATCACTCAGGCGGAAATATCCGCAATCAAAAGGGCGGCCAACTGGTTAAGGTACTACAGGGTACAGGTACCGACAGTAAGGCTGCACTACATGCTCTATCTGGTGTTTACAAAACATCGGAATTGGTTAAAGAATGCCGGGCATCTCTGAATGCGATGGCGAGACATGCAAACCTAGGGCTCTTCTGGGTACCGGGCCACGCTGGGGTGCCCGGTAACACTATCGCGGATGACCTAGCTAAGGCTGGCGCCCGCCTACATGAAAATTACATCGACTGGTTAGTAGGTGTCCCAGTAAAAAGCTGCAATAGATAAATTCAGCACCAACTATTAAGAGAAGCGCAAACCAGACGGACAAATGAAATCATTTGTGAGGTTTCTAGATCTATCTGGCCCCAGTATAACTTCGCAAGATCTGCAACTATACTGAGGCTTCCTCGTCAACAGCTGCGTATACTCGTAGCGCTCATAACGGGGCACTGTCTCATTGGTGCCCATGCCAGAAGATTAAATCTTCCTTTCAACGATTTCTGCAGAAGTTGTCAAAACGAGGAGGAGGAAGAGACTGTCAAGCATCTCCTCTGTCGATGTCCAGCACTGTTTAGAAATAGGGCGTCATTTTTGGGAAATCCGTCACTTCCCGAAATAGCATACCTGGGGGAATGCGATATTAGGGAAATAAATTCATTCATACGGTACTCGGGTTGGTTTAACATCGGCCCAACCTCTGGGATAGGCAGGGCATCTTCTTAAATTTCCTACTATCCATCCCAGGCATCACAAAGGGACCAAAGGACCCAAGTGTGCCGGATTTTAGAAACCGGTAGCATGTTCAACTTAATCTAACCTAAACCTTGGATGTCCTTTCAAATAATGGGTTAGTTATGCGACAATCAATATATCGGGCTACCACTTTTTCCGCCCCATTTCCACTTCTATGGGACCAAACTTCAAGCAAACCCTTTCAAACAGAAAAATTATTTGAAATTTGGTTTAAAAATGACAGAGTTAATAATGGTGGAGCAAACTTCCCCATCGATTTTCGAAAAAATATGGAACCCTTCAAAAAAAAAAAATTTTGTAAATCGGTTCAAAAATGACAGAGTTAGGAATGTGGGCGACCAAATTTCTACATCGATTTTGGAAAAAATATTACAGAATAAAACTGGAGGGAAACCCTGTCAAACAAAAACAATTTTTTTTGAAACTCAGTTCATATATGACAGCGTTGATCATGGGTGAGCAAATTTTCCCACCGATTGTCTAAAACAAAGTTATGGGACTAAGCCACAAGCAAACCCTTTCAAACCAAAAAAGAATCTTAAAAATCGGTTGATAAATGACAGTGCTATGCGTGGGTGACCACTCTTCCCCCATCCCCCTCACTACTTTTTCGAAAAAAGTTATGTGGCTAAACTGCAAGCAAAACCTTTCAAGTAAAAAAATAATTTGAAAATCGGTTCACAAATGACAGAGTTAAGGAATAAGGGAGGGGGAGGTGTGCAATTTCCCCAACGATTTTGGGAAAAATTATGGAACCTAACAGCAAGCAAACCATTTCAAACCGAAAAATTATTTTAAAAATCGGTTTACACATGGCACGAGCTATGCGTGGGGAGCAAACTTTCCCCATCCCCTCAACCACTTTTTCGAAAAAAGGAATGTGACCAAACTGCAAGCAACACCCATGGTAGAATAATATACAAGGTAGCCCTGGAACGCCAGCTGATAAAATTTTTTATTTGCTTTTTTCATGGTACGAACTTTCAAATCTTGTGTATATGTGAAATAACTACGTTGCACACACAATACCACACGCATGTTTGCTGCTTATGTTATACAAACACACACATACATACCCTCTCTATTAATGTTTGACATTTCGTACCCCAAATGTACATTTGTATTAGTTATACGGCTACGTGTTATATTATTCTTCCATGGCAACACCTTTCAAGCAAAAAAGGAATTTTGAAAATCGGTTCACAAATGACAGAGTTAAGGAAAGTGTGGGGGCACTTTCCCCCAACGATTTAAACAAAAATTATGGAACCTAACTGCAATCATACCTTTTCAAACCAAAACAAAATTTAAGAAATCGGTTAAAAAATGACAGAGTTATACGTGGGAGACCAAATTCCACCCCCACCCATCTCAGCATCCAATAAAAAAAGTTATGGGACCTAACTGCAAGCAAAACATTTCAAGCAAAAAAAAATAATTTTGAAAATTGGTTCACAAATAACAGAGTTAAGGAATATGATAAAAGACAAAAAAAAAAAAGACCCGTGTCTCCCAGTTTAGCCCCAAGTCATGCACTTTTTTATGGGCCCCCAAAGATTTGGGTCCCTCGGTGTATAAATAGAGTTTTTTTTTAAATTTAAAATGAGTTATTTCAACATAAATATTTAAGATAATTATTAATTTTAAATATTGAAAATAGCTCTTGATCAAGTCTTTCAGAAAAAATTCAATGTATACCTCTATCTGTTAAAAAAAAACAAATCATATAAACATCTTGAGACCGAAAAAACCATTAAAAACGCATGTAATTTTCTTCACTTTCCTGACTTTAGCAGTGTCCCGATACTACAAATCTCAACTTAAAGTCTTGAAAATTCACAGTGTGATGTAAAATTTTGTTTTCTATCTGCGTACATAGTTTTTATGTTTTCTGTAAATTCAGTTTTGCCTTTTTGGCCAGCTTTTTGGCTCAAATATACCTCCTTGCGCCGAGAGACATAAAAATTCAAGTTTATCATTGGGTAAAAACATTGAAAAACAAACAATAAAAGTAAAATTTTGTACAAATGCTGCCTCTTGCATAACTACCTTTAATACGAAATCTTTACACACTATACTTCTGGTTTGCGAAATACAGCAATTTGAAAATCAGAAAATTCAACAGGAATGTACTCAAGTCGCAATATTTCGCGGATCAGAATGTATAGCGAGCGCACACGGGACTTTTTCATTGGCATTGAATTTTCATTGGCATTATTTTACGTATTTATAATGAAAAAAGTTTCAACTTCCAATAAATGCCAATGCTTTCATTTTAATTATAATTCTTTAAATACTTGTAATAAAAAATAATGAAACCTATCAACTATCAATTATAATTGAAGAAAAACTAATTGTTCATATAAACACAAATATATAAGTTGAATAACTAAAATATATGACTTTGGGAGCAATTCCTCATATGTAACTATGCTATTTGAAAAACAAATGAGAACCAATATTACAAAAGTAAAATTATATTTGCCATGGCAATGCAGAATTATGGAAAAATAAATCAGGCTTCTTCCCTGTATCCGAAAATTATTTAAAATTTATTAAAAGTCAGTAATATTAGGAAATGCCGAAATCTCAGCAATATTCGCAAAAAAATGTTAGCATCACGATTTTTTCCGATTTTTGACATGCCTTAAAAATTAAGCGATTTTTAATAAATTTTAGGGCTTATTTCCAATATTAAAATTTGTCGCGACTTTTCGCTATCTTCGCGATAGAAGTGATTTTTTCAGTTTTTTGGCTTTCATTAGAGTTTTACCGATTTTTATTAATCAATTTCAAACTTTTTTAACTTTTCGATATTAGCAAGTTTTTTGCGAATTTTCGCTATTTTCGCGATTTTTCTGATATTTTGGCATTCCTTACAATTTTACCTATTTTTAAGCAGTGTTAGAGCTTGTTAGAGCTTATTTTCGCGATAAAAATGAATTTTTGGCCAGTTCTTGGCTTTTTACAGTTTTACCAATTTTTATTTTCCGATTTGCTATTTACTAGATGTTGGCCAGTTGTTGCAAATTGTCGCAGCTTTTCCAAATTTTTTCATTCCTTAAATTTTTTAGCGATTTTTTATAAATTTTAAAGTTTTTTTTCAATCCGAAGTTATTTAATTAGTTTTGCTTAAGTTCATTTTTAATTTAATTTTCGATCAAATTATTTTTTATTTAAAAAAGAAATTCTAAAGCATGTGAATATTGAACATTCAAAGAAAAATTTGGATGTACGGAGGGTTGAACTGATAGCTGTTTCGTGACTACCAAGTCTACTCATCAGAGTCCTTTACCTAAGTAAAGTAAAAGTTAATTAATAGGTGCAACTCGCCACAAGATGGCGACAGTCTCTTAATTGAGCTTACTAAAATTAGTAGGATTTTCGCTACAGTGTTGTTACCACTGTCAGTGGTAGTGTAGGTAAAGGATTCTGACGAGTAGACTTGGTAGCAGGCTTGGGGAGTAATGATTACATTTTCACTTCAATTACATACAAGTAATTTGTAATTGCCTTGGTGCAATTACAAATTACTTGTAATTGTAATTGGACTTCTACCAAATACAATTTTTTCTGATTGTAATTGCTGTAGCACCAATTACAACTAAAAATAATTGTAATTGTAGGAAGCCTATTACAAATTACTTGTAATTGTTAATGCAATCATACCAATGAAAAATACAAGTAATTTGTGTCGGCATGATTGCAATTACAATTACAAGGAAAATCTAATTTAATTACAATATACTTAATTACATTTTCAAATTTTTGGAAGACTTATTTAACCAAAGTGACGAAAAATTTCTACAGATTGTGAGAAAACATCACTTTTACTGTGAAAATACGCGAAAAATTGCCAAATTGCAAACAAGCCGTAAAATTTATTAAACATCGCTAAAATTGTAAGGAGTGCCAAAATCTCAGAAAAAATCGCGAAAATGATGAAAATTCGCAAAAACTCAACATTAAAAACATAGAAAAGTCTGAGAGTGATTAAAAATAGGTAAAACTGTTATAAATACAAGAACTGGATAAAAAAAAACACTTTTTTTTTTCGCGAAAATAGCGAAAAACAGGAAAATTGTAAACAAGCCTTAAAATTGTTTAGAAATAGCTAAATTTGTAAGGAATGCAAAAAGCTCGGAAAAAATCGCGGAAATGAAGAAAATTCGCAAAAACTTGATGAGATTAAAAAGATATCAATGTCTGATGTGGATTAAAAAATTGGTAAAACTGTTAAAAAACCAAAAACTGACGAAAAAATTACTTTTATCGCGAATTTGCGTCAGTTTCTCGATTTTTTTCCTAATATTTGGCATTCCTTACAATGTTAGCTATTTTTATGTAATTTTAAGCCTTGTTTACAGTTTAGCAATTTTGCGCACAATTCCGATATTTTCGCGATAAGTGATTTTATGGCCGGTTCTTCGCTTTATTACAGTTTTATCCATTTTTAATCACTATAAGACTTTTCTATGTTTCTAATGTTATCAAGTTTTTTGAGAATTATCGTAATTTTGCGCGATTTTTTCACAGTTTCTTGCATTCCATACAATTTTAGCTATCTTTAATCAATTGAGACCTTGTTTACAATTATTTAATTTTCGCGAATTTTCGCTATTTTCGCGATAATAGTGATTTTTTACCAGTTCTTGGATTTTGTACAGTTTTACCGATTTTTAGTTCATATAAAACTTTATTGTTTCTTCGATGTTAGCAAGTTCTTGCGAATTTTCGTCATTTGCGTGATTTTTGCCGAGTTTTTTGCATTCCGCATAATATTAGCTATTTTTAAGCAATTTTAGGGCCATTTGCCATTTTGAAAATTTTCGCGAACTTTCGCGATTTTTGCGACAAATGTGTTTTGAGTGATGTTTATGGCTCGATTATCGATGGCAACCGAACTTCAGTTGCGTTGCCAGCCGGCAACTGAAAATTTGTGGTTGCCAGAAAAGCACTAAAAAGCAACTGAAATTGACAGCTTTCAGTTGCCAGATGCCATCCGTAATATGATTTTTAGCAACTGGCAACGCAACTGAAGTTCGGTTGCCATCGATAATCGAGCCATTAATGAATTTAAGGGGCTGTTTAAAATTATTCGAAAAAAATTTTTCATTTTCGCGATGTAAGTAATTTTTCTACTTTTTATCCTCTTTTAGAGCTCTAGATATCTCCAGTTAATTTTAGAGATAAGATAAGCTTTAAAATCTTACATTTTCTGGAATGATTTTTGAATTTAATAAATAATAGATTTTATGAAATTTATTATTTGACATATTGTCATAATTTTATTTTAAATGAAATATATTTGCTGGAGTTTAAGCAACTGTCTATATGAAGCATTTCGTTGGTGCCTTGCCAACTCATCAGTAGACTTCAAACACAATTTTGAACAGTTACAAACCCTTTATCTTATGTACAAACTTTTAAAAACCATTTGAGAATTTACAAATATATAAATTATTTTTTGAAACCTATGCAAAACCCAGCAAATAATTTTTTATTCGATATGAATCTATATTATTTTTCTACACCTTCATACAATTAGAAATCCATATCCATATTTTTATTGTTATCCAATGGATTTCTTCATACAATTGAAGGTGTAGAAAAATAAAATAGATTCATATCGAATAAAAAATTATTTGCTGGGCTTAGCATAGGTTTCAAAGCCTACTATGCTATTTTTTGAAAATCATTTATATATTTGTAAATTCTCGAATGGTTTTTAAAAGTTTGTACATAAGATAACGGGTTTGTAACTGTTCAAAATTGTGTTTGAAGTCTGCTGATGAGTTGGTAAAGTACCAACGAAATGCTGCATATAGACAATTGCTTAAAATACAGCAAATAAATTTCATTTAAAATAATATATTTTATTTGTAATAAAATACATTTATAGTAATTTTTATTGGTAAAGTAATTATTACCCCTTTATGAGCAATTACTATTACTTTTTCCCAAATACCTGTAATTGTAGTTGATAGTCTTCTATTACAATTAAAATAATTTGTAATTGCTAGTATATCAACTACCCATTACATGTAATTGTTCATGCTTCAATTACAATTACATGTAATTGTAATTGCTCTTCAGACAATTACACATTACAAGTAATTGTAATTGCAGTGTACCAATTACAAATTATATGTAATGTGTATTTGAGCATGTAATTAATTACAAAATGTAATCATTACCCCCCAAGCCTGCTTGGTAGTCACGAAACAGCTGTCAGTTCAACCCTCCGTACATCCAATTTTTTCTTTGAATGTTCAATATTCACATGGTTTAGAATTTCTTTCTTAAATAAAAAATAGTTTGATCGAAAGATTAAATTAAAAATGAACTTAAGCCAAACTAATTAAATAACTTTGGATAAAAACCATACAGTTCGAATAAAAATTCATAACTCAGTTTTTTTTTTAATTATAAAATTTTTCGCGAATTTTGGCAACTTTGTAAGCTCTTTTCGAATTTTGCATATACAATGTACAAATTGTGCATATGTATGAGATTATTTTTGATTCTTTGTTAGTTTTGTTTGAAATGGTTCGTTTATAGCAGGACATTTTTCAGATATTTCTTCCCGTTTTCATTTTGTAATTAATTTCGAGTCGAGATTTTCAGAATCACTCAAAATCGAACCATGTTTAATTTACAAAACCATCTAGAACTCGAACTACATATTGTTAATATATGCTATATTCTTTTCAACGGCCACTTTTTTCAAAAGAAATATAGTGCGAGTGATTTGACATAATGATAATGCGAGAAATTCTAAGCATTAGTTAATGATAGTGATTTTGTTTTTTTAAATATTTAGTAATGTAATCTTTTCACTAAAACGCACTATAATTGTTTAACATAATGGTAATGCCAAAAATTTAAATAGCATTACTTATTAATCAATGCTATTGAATTCGACAATTAATTAGTCAGTTAAATGAATTACTCCGATGAATGATAGAGAGTCAAGATTTTGCGTAGTTATGCCAGAGGTATCATTCGTACAAAAGTTTATCAAAATCGGAAGGAGTAAAGTCCAAAATTTTACGATTGTTGTTTGGCTAGAAATATTTTTACCCAATGGAAAACTGGAATTTTGACGTCTCTCGGTGGGAGATAGGTTTTGATTTTATACCCTTAGTTTCTTAGGGTAATTTTCTTAGAATTTTGTATAGAGTTCGTTTTTGCTAGACGCATTTCGCGTTTTTCTCTTCTTTTTAAATAAAAAAATATTTTCTATAAATTTTTTTTTTCGAAAATTATTATTTTTTCACTAAATAATGTATAGTTATTCAAAAAAATATAAATATCGATTATAATGGGCTTCCCTAAATTAATCCCCAAGTTTACCTATATATCAACCCACTGTGCGGACCTAGCATGCTGGCGTATGCTCCGGCTAGGGCTCGCCTTTTTGAGGTGTATTGAATTCCGTTTTCGAACGAAATTGAACTCTGTGACTTGGATAATTTTAAATCGATTACACTTATACAATAGAAAATCTCATTTTTAAAAAAGTTAGTAATGTCTGGCAACCTTACTAAATAAAAGCAATAAAATCAAACTCTATAAATTGAGAGTAAAAGTAATTGATCACAGAGAAGAGCAGAAGCTTGCAAAAACTACTGAACTACTATGGTGTGTACTGCGCACGCGCAAATGGTCAATAATTAGTTTAAGTGGTTTGTGCTGTTTTTGTTGCGAATATTGTTATTGTTTTTTCTTGTGCTGAAGTGTTTGCGTTGTAATCGAGTGCTAAAGAGTGCTCAATTTCTGTGGTAAGCGAGCTTAAGTATGACAGTCGATGGGAGCAATTGCAATATGTTTGTTGTCATCTTGTTTTTCTTTTTTGTTTCAATCAAACGGTGGAGTGCAGGAGGGGAAGCAGTCATATAAGCCAAGTTTACTTGCCAATCTTGTTGTTATTGTTTTGTTTGTGTTTTATATACAGGTTTTGTTTTTATTTTTTGAGTGTTGTTATTATTATGTATTTTGATTTTGCTTCTTAGAGCTGCTGGTTGCTCTATGTTCTGCAAAATACTTTTTTTGTGGGCTTGTATGGCTGGATAGTAAGCTGGGCTTGCTTGCTGGCTGTTTGGTTAGCTCAGGTTTTGGTTAATAGCAACAACAACTACAATAAAAATATAAAAACACATTATTAAGTTGAGACAAGACCTGTAACACAGACGGAGTTCACTATCAGTTGCGGTTTAAATTGGTAATTCAGTTAAGTGGAAACAGTGAAGCGATTCGCACGCAAAAAATTATCTCCATCAGTTTGGCATCAGTTTGACACAAAATACACAAGAAATAGAACAGATCTTTTATAAGAGCATAATCATTTTATACAAGTGAATCATATTCAAAATCTTACGAAATGTGAAAAGAATTTTAAATTTGTGTTTACTCTAAGCTCACATTTCCTCAATTCGCAACAACAAAAATGTTAAAAACTAAATCTTAACATTTAAGAAAAAAAAACATTTTTTTTTCTTTTATTACAACACAGCTGAAAACATATTTAAGGACCGTGGAAAATTTTCATCAATCTAATTAAAAAGTATAATAAAAAAGGAATAACTTTATACATATAGGAAAAAGATATATTAACTAATACAATCAATTGGCATCAGAATTAAAAGAAATATATATGTATATATATGTATATATAAAATTACGGTTTCGTATTTTAGTCAGTTAAATAAACGTTTTCAGAGTGTGTCTTTTCATTTGCCTGTCTCTATCTTTCTGCCCGTCAAACGATTTGAGTGTGAGTGTTTTTTTGTGTTTCTAAAAGAAAAATAAATTCAATATTTTTATTGAAACTTTTTTTAAAAATAAGAAAAAACAAATGAAATATTTTTATATGTATTAAATGCATAAATGTATGTTAGAAGTACATCACCTTGGTTTAATATTAACTTGGCTTAAATAAAAAAATTTCCCCTTCTAAATTGTTGGTTTAGTTGAAACAGCAACAATAAAAAAAAACCAGCAAGTAAAACGTTAATATCAAACGCCTATATTGGACCAAGAAATTGTTGTATACACAGTGAAAAATTGCTTTAAAACGTGCCACATTTATTTAGCACAAACTGCTGCTATTAATTAATCTATACAAAAATAAATACAAATTTTATTTTAATAACTATAGAATTATAAAAGTATTAATAATATCTATGTATGTATGTATGTAGGTATGTATCATGAATTTGCCATATTATTCAATACAATTTTTGTTTAAACTTTTAACGATTTTATTTTTGTTACATTCGTTTTTCTGCTTTTAATTTATGCGAAACGGTTGCATTCGTGAATTTATTATTGTAACAACAATAAAGGCAAAAAACAATAACAACAACAACAACAGCAATAATTATTCATAACAATAACAAACAAATTTAATCAATTTCTGTTTTTTGTATCTTTTTTTTAAACGTGGCTAAAAATTATAACGGTTTCTCTTAAATTAAAGCAACAAAAGAGTGAATACAACAACAAAATACTCTTGTAACCAGTTAACAACAATAACAATAATTGGGATTAAAGATAAAGCTACACCAACAATAACAACAACAGCGAAAAGGAAAGAAAACATAAGCTTCAATTAAAGCCACCAACGAATGTGGGTGAATGATTTTGTTCGTTTATATTTTTGTTTGATTGGGGTAAGTCAAATATAATAATATGAAATCAAATTAAAATCCATTCACATTTTATATTATTGGCTTTCAGTTTTATTCGAATTAAACGTTAGATACTTTACGGTGCTGGTATAACTAGAATAATTCATAATTGTTAATGCTCCTTCACCCCTTTCGTTTGCAGTTTAAAATTGTTGTAAGTAATTATAATGGGATCTTAGAGCGTATAATCGGCCATGTCACAGAGTTCAATTCCATTCGGAAACGGAATTCAACATAACCCATTTTTGTAGCAGCTAGTGTCTAAAAAAGGAAACTAAAATACGCAAATTTGTCAGGTGTATCCAGACTGTTGGCGGCACTACTATGCTGCAGTATTCTCCAGCAAGGGCTTGACATATTAGGGTGGATTGAATTCCGTTTCCGAACGGAATTGAACTCTGTGACATGGCCGTATATTAGATATTACATACACAGAAAAAAGTTTGAACATAAATAGTATAAAAATAATTCATAAACTATTGTTCATTGTTCATATATTTTAATAATTTATAAATAAAATACAGGAATTTTTCATTCCAGTATGAATTTAGCTTTCAATAAATAAATTTATGAAATCAAAGTTGATTTGAAAAAAAAATTTCAACTTTTTTGTCAACAAATTCTAAAATGCTTTTCTATTTATATAAAGTAAAAATACAATTAATTTCAAATAATCTGTTTGGCAGAAAGAAAATAGTTGTGCCTAGTACAACAGACTATACAAGTTCAATACTGAATTTTTAATAATAATTTTTAAAGAATTTATTAATTGATTTATGTAAAAGTTCCTAGCTGGAATGAAAATAATGTGGAAAAAAATGATCATGTTAGATTCATAGCATTTATGAAAAAATTCCTTGGATATAAGTAATTGTTTTTTTCTGTGTAGGAAACTTGTTGAGTTTTTAATGTGATCACTGATCAGTTTTGATTTATAAACTTAAAAGTAACTTAACTATCTTTCTTGACCCTAATGTTGTTTGGTTGGTAACTTTGAATCCCTGATTAGTTTTTAGTTTTCGATTTATTTCGAAAGTACGTTGCCTACAGATGAAACTAATAACAACCCGTGCAGTGCTTATTCTTTTATAATTTCCAGTTTTATTGTGCCAGCGTTACACCATATCCCCAATTTAAAGAATTAAATCCCCGAAATATGTATCCCTACTCCAATAAGAAAATCCCGAATTTTGTCCCCAAAAATATTTTTATTTAAGCATGTACACTCTAAAACATTACTTCAAACTTAGGATCGTATATTCTCTAAATTTGTGTTGAACATTTCTCCTTGTCTAAAATTACATCGATTTTGTAGTTATTTTATTAAAGAAAAAACCTTTCAAATTAAACATATTTAGTCCAAGTGGAAATAATTTAACATAAAGTATAATACGGCTATGGCTCAATGGTAGATACATCAGACTATCAGTCGGGAGGTCGCGGATCAAACCTGCATGTAGCCAATCGCTTTTTTTAGTAAAAACATTTTGTTCAAATGCGTGTGTAATTTTAGGTCGACAATAATCGGTAAAGTGTAGCCGACTATTTTGCTAAAGTGTATAGTTTTTGGGAAAAGGTCTAAAAATATAATTTTTTAAACTTTTAAGGACTGTAACTCTATACTTTTGTATACGACAGGCAAAACGAGTGCATGGAATGAAGGAATAGAGAGATACATATCTATATACACAATTTATTTTATTCAGATGAGCCGTTCTCGGAATTTTCGCCAATAAACGAAAAAAACTAAAAGAACAAAAAAATAACTTATTTTTCGTGAATATCGGAAAAACGCGCATTAAGAAACATAAATGAATATCATTTTCGTGTTCAGCGACCTCAAATTAGCTTAGAAAATGTTTTATTTTTGTAAGATATGACAAAGAGTTGGAAATTCGAAAATTCGCTTCATTATTTCATCTTAAGTTTGTCTGAAATCTGACCTTGTATGTATAAAAATAGTGGATATTTTGAGTGTTAGAGCATTAAATTTGCACTAAAAACTTAAAAATATGCTCCCAAAAAAATGTGCTCTTAAAACTTTATCATTTCGTTTATAATTTATATGATATTCATTTCTGATACCACGAATTATGTACATATATTGGTGGCATGCAATAATGTCCAAGAAGATAAGGTGCGCGGACATTATTTCCACTTCAAAAAGGAAATAATGTCCTTGGGAATGTCGAATAGTGGCTTCGCAGAGTAAGAAACCAAAATATGCAGGAAAACAGTCAAATATGTCACCAAAAATAGAAAAAGTACCCTAAATATGCGACTAATGGCGTTTTTTTTTTCTAAAAAAGTGTGTTGCACTATTTGCCCTTTTAAATAAAAATTTGCAATATACGGGTATGTTCTGTATTTCATGTGGAATTAAAATGTGTGGAATTCTCAAAGCTATAAATATTAATTTACAACAACAATGCTTTGATAGTTCCGCACATTTTAATTCCACATGAAATACAGAATATGGCCGATAATCATGTTTCGAAGAAATTATTGTATCATCCCTTACGAAGGGAAATTTTTCCTTTAAAAGAATGTTAAATTGCAATTTTTTTAAATAAAAAGTAAAAAATTGTCACATTTTTTGTATACAGCGTGTACACAGCGTACACAGCGTGTACACAGCGTACACAGCGTGTACACAGCGTACACAGCGTGTACACAGCGTACACAGCATGTGCACAGCGTGCACACAGCGTGCACAGCGTGCACACAGCGTGTACACAGCGTGTACGTTGAAAAATTAAGTTGATGTTAATTTTTTCCTTGTTCCTTGGAATATTAATCATGCCCAATTCTCTCTGAATATAACGTTACGAACCTTAGCCTAATAATCCATTTGGATTCACAAAGCAAATACGTTCGAAATAATCATATTAATAAATGAAAGCAATATTTCCAGGGGTTCTCAAATTATGATGCATTTAATATATGAAAAATACAAAGTTTGCTTGAAACTGCTTTCATATAACTGGCTATAACATTTTTAATATCTAAGCTAGACGAATGGTTCATGTTTTGTTTTAATGGTATTATAATAGTGCTTTAACGGCTATATCAATAAAAAAGTTATCACAATTATAGATGTAGTTTTTTTCAAATTCGATAATCATAATGCTGTAACTAAAAAAATGCATGTTTAAAATTAAAAAAAAATATATATATATTAATGTTTAACATCTCCACGAAGTCGTCACCAAATCTCTACATGGTACTCTTACAGATTCCTGAGTTATTAATAAAACTTTTAAACAAAGTAGAAAACTCAATACATTTTTTAGTTACACCGGCACGCAAAAACGAATAGGTGATCTCTACAATTGACCAGAACCACTTACATATACTTTGACGCGCAGAATCCGAATCTGAGGTTCTTTTCGTAAACCCTCAAGATTTTGATAAAGTTTCAAAAGTTGTCAAAATCTCGAACTGCAGTTTTTCGCAATTTACACGTAACTTTGAGGATGTACGAGCCAAATGAACCTCGAATTCGGTTTCAGCGCGTCAAGATGTATACATCACTTTTTTATGCTAATATACCGGTGCGCCGGCAGGCAAAAAATGAACTATAAATTTGACCAGACATGTGAATAGCAGTGGTACCCACACATACACTATCACATTCTGTGTTTGTGTACGTGCTTCGCGTCTAAATACCCAGTTGGTAACGTCTTTAAGACATCATCAATGACGGGTGCACGACATTGTTAAATCCTCGACGACCCACACATACACTATGACATTCTGTGTGACAATGTTAAATCCTCGACGAAAAATGTCGGACAGCCGGAAAAAATCATCAAGAAAGTTTTCGAGCAAATTGCGCAAAAATCGATTGCGATTCAATAGCCACAATCTTGTTCAGATACTACTGTGACTACGTGGGCGACATTGCCACCTATTTTATCGTCAATGATTATATGAATGAAAACGTCGCCTGTCTTGTTGTCAATGATTAAAAATGCGACAATATTGCCTATTATGTCGTCAAGACAAAATATAAGACACTGTCGCTCATATTGTCCTCAACACACTTGGATTGAGGACAGCAATGAAGACATAGTCGCTCATATTGTCCTCCACAATGCTACTGAAGACAAAATATAAGACATTGTATCTCATTTTGACCTCAAAAAAGTTGGATTCAGAACAAAACGAAAGACATTGTCCTCATATTGTCGTTAAAAGTGTTTAAGAGAGGACAACATGCAATAATTTTTCGTTTATATTGTTGTGAACGACGATTCACTGAGTTTTTCGATTAGAAAACTCAAATAGTTATGTTTAATTATCAGATTTTTGAGCATTTTTGCTCTAGTCAAAAATGTTAAAAATATGTTATGTCAAAAGTCTGCATATATGTATTCCCTCGCTAATGGCACTAATAGTCACTTGTTTGCCGGCTTTCAACTCTGTAACTCGCTGGGAAAGTGCACTTTAATATCAGCTTGAGAGTGATTTAATTCTCGTATTCAATTTTCATGAAAAAGTTGTATATATAAGAATTAAAATCACATTCAACAGAGCCACCTGACAAGTGGTGATAAGCAAATACACGTGAGCACTGATGATGGAAGTGTAGCGGCTTCCGAAAGTGGCGCTACTCTGTTCTGCTGTGTACGTTGAAAAATTAAGTTGATGTTAATTTTTCCATTGTTCCTTGGAATATTAATCATGCCCAATTCTTTCTGAATATAAAGTTACGAACCTTAGCCTAATAATCAATTTAGATTCACAAAGCAAATACGTTCGAAATAATCATATTAATAAACAATTAGCTACTGGCTTGAGCTTTTCACATGTTTACATGTTCATATATACTTAAGTATAAAATCAAACCAAAAAAGTTTGTCTTGAGTAGAACAAAAATCAAAAAATTGGGAATGAAGAAAAATAAACCGATGGCAACGCTGGGAAAGTGCACTTTAATATCAGCTTGAGAGTGATTTAATTCTCGTATTCAATTTTCACGAAAAAGTTGTATATTTAAGAATTAAAATCACATTCAACAGAGCCACCTGACAAGTGGTGATAAGCAAATACACGTGAGCACTGACGATGGAAGTGTAGCGGCTTCCGAAAGTGGCGCTACTCTGTTCTGCTGTGTACGTTGAAAAATTAAGTTGATGTTAATTTTTCCATTGTTCCTTGGAATATTAATCATGCCCAATTCTTTCTGAATATAACGTTACGAACCTTACCCTAATAATCAATTTAGATTCACAAAAAAAATGTAAATAACATACAAGCTCATTTCTAACCCAACAACAAAAAATTTTCACTTGTCTACTCGTAATAGCTGTTTTACACTATCTCAGAAGCCATTCGATTTCTGTAGCAATAAAACACATTATATCAGGGTTGCATTTTGTGCAGAAGTCGAACAGCTTCTAGAATAGTCTAAAAACAGCTTAACCGTAAGGAGCTTAATTGTAAGGAGCTGTCAATAGTACTCAGTTGTTATCGACAACGAGAACAGAAGTGACCATTTTATGGTGTGGGGTTAAAGTAACGTCGACATATATTGGTACATTGTTGTAGAATAAGGGAATGAGTTTTTCAAACAGATGCATTTTCCAAATACATACATATTATTTTTCTTTGCATATTACTTTTTATTCTTTCCAAAATAGTCATCAGTTTTATATTGGCAGAAGACTTGATGAAAATAATCGTAAGAAAGTACCTAATATATTTGCCCTTGTTGTTAACTTTTAAACAGTTTGTCACGAATAATCATTAAATTGTTAAAAAAGGCATGCAAAAATTTATTGGGACTTTTAAATATTTAAAAAAATGCCATAAAATTAATGAAAATTAAAATATATACGTATTTTTTACATAAATATTGGTATGGAAGAAATCCCGAAAAATCCCGAAATATCCCGGGATTTATTTTCACAAATCCCGAGATTCGGGATTATTTTATATTTTATATTTTTTATATTTTTTTTTAAACGAACACATATACTGCTTAAGCCTCTTTTGGCTTTTCCAGGGTCTTGGCAGGAATCAAGCCTGCGACCGCCGGCTAATAGTCTAGCACACTATCCACTACACTACGGGGGTGCCCTTGCCAATCCCGAAAAATCCTAGGATTCGGGATTTCCCGTTTGGCATCCCTGCTACCTACCTACCTACATGTATTCTCACGCGCTGAATCTAAAGTCCGTTCGGTTCGTACACCCTCAAAACTCAGAGTAAATGGCGAAAAATAGTTTCTTCGAGAACTGTACCAGTTTTTCGAAATTTAATCTAAGCTTGAGCGTGTACGAGGCAAACGGACCTCAGATTCAGAGTCCCGGTATCCCGCACATTTTTCGGGAAAAAATTCCGGGAAAGTTGTACGGGAATTCCCGGGATTTTTTAATATTATTATAGAAACTTTATTTTGTCAGCAAACATTTTTAGTGCTGCTTTTAGAAAAATATGCAAATAAACTTATATATCTGTGGTTTTCTTCAATAAGCGCGTATGTCTAAAAACCAAAATTTTCAGGAGAGCCGAAATACTTTATTTTTAATACTACGGACTCTGTGTGATTTTTATCAAAAACTTTTTTTTGGCAGTCATGTAAATATATGTGGTAATAAGTTTGTGTCAAAATTCCAGCGAAAAATTCCTTAAGAGTAAGATCCTAGAGAATAATTAAAAAAACAATTTGCCAAGGACACTAAAAGTGTGTTCAGAAAAAAAGCTTATGTCGATAACAGTTGTTTATGTTGAACTTATTCAAGCACACAAGTTTTTTTTATATGAAAACTGCTTGCAGATTTTTTACATGAAAATTGCCAGCACGCAACTGTAAGTCGATTTAGTTCATTAGAGCTGAAAAATATTTGAATAAATTAAGAAATTACGTTGTTTAAAAAAAAAAAAAAATTGGGAATGGGTCCTGTTATTGGCGAAATTTTTGGTCCGTGTAAAAAAGCATATAAAATAATGTAATCCGTGCTCATTCAGGAAAACCACAGATTTCTGAGCCCATTTTATTTGCCTCATATTTTATTTTCACATTTTTCTAAGAGCCGCACTTAAAAAAATTATATTCCGCGAGAAAGTGAAACTAAGTGGATATAACAAACAACGTATAAGCTATATTTTCTAAAAATTTCAGATTTTTATCTGTATCGACGCTTGGGTTTTGGGACCCGGCCCTTTTATTTGACCAATATTTTTATAAAAATTGCAGATTCACAAAAATAATAAGAAAGTACAGGGCTATATTTTTAAAAATATAGCCCTGTACTTTAAAAATATCAGATTGTTATTTTTATACTCACATGGCTTTTTTTAAACTCAAAATTATGAATTTTTCAAATATTATATATTTTCTCACCTTTGTTCACAGAAGAATATTAATATATTTTATATTTTAAGACAATGAAAGTTACGTCATGATACCAGAAGGATTCCTTCTTTACTAAAAAACATGCCTTATGTACATCAGGTTCACACAGGGTTCAATGGAAAATCGATAAAACGGAAAAAACTGTGTAATTTTCATGAGGTCACTTTGCGTCATTTTCCGGTTTGCTTAGCAATACTTTTTTGTGTACCGATGTAACTAGCAAATTTATTAATTTTTCTAGTTTGTTTAAAAGTTTTATGAATAACTCAGGAGAGTGGCGATATAGTGGAGGGGTTAAACATTAATATACATATCGCGACCTCAGTATTGGCTTAGCCCATATGCCAAAAAGTCGAAATGGAGAAAAACAACAAAGAAGATTTACATAAAGTTTTCTCAAAATATATCCGATAGAATTTTTTTGTAATCTCACCAGTGGAGTGTTGGAATATTCAAATCAGATTAGCAGAACGGATCAGTACTACTGATTTCGACAGGCCGCTACACCGTCTCATCAGCGTTCTTGTTCACTTTTACCACTTATGAATAGCGGATTATAAAAATCAACTTCTAGAATTGTATGTGTCATCTAATTGTGGTATTTACTGCCTCTTCCTTTAAATGCGAACTACAGTTTCTTTCTTATGTGTATGTTGAATGTACACAGGGAGAAAAATACAATTGGGCTACCGTTGGCAAATCGTTTTCTAAAGTGATTCAAACGTTGGCAAGATATAACACGTTCAACAACTTAAGTACTTTGCGAAAAAGCAAATGATAACGTCGATGACCAAGCAAGCATTGTGAAAACTAAAAATTTAGTGCTTTTCACATACATATTATCATTTTGCTTAGTAAAACATTTTCCCAACACTATAATTTTGTTTGGTAAAACATTTTCACAGTATCTCACTTTACAAAACTACAGTATTTTCCCAAATTGCCAATATAGAAAAATAAGATATTTGATTGAAACCATGTCAAATCGGAAAAAAATATTTTCGGAAACACCAACTCCGATTTCGATGATATTCACACATTAAAAATGTAGATTTTCAGACCTCGCATTCCTTACGTTTCTGAAATATACCGTCTTGAAAATTGGTAAATATTTAAAAATATGACTAAAATGGCAAATAAACCAACTATAACTTCTAACTAAAAAAGTGAACAGTTGATGTTATTTTCCAGGTTAAAATAAGGTTTTTGATATGTCGACAAAAAATTATCTGTAAATTTTAATTACTTTCCAAAAGCGTGGAAAATTTTTCCATACAAAATACAAGTAAAAATAATAGATTTTCGTTGAAAATTCTATATTTCATCCGCATTTTATGGTCACGATTTAAGCGTAGTATGCAGTTCTCACTGAAATTCAGGTTTGGAGTTTTACATTTATTTCTACACGGACAAATAATCGTGTAGACTTGTATACATAATTTTGTTTGCATACACACAAATTTATATATTTTTTAATTTACAACACCCAAAAACACTAAAAATTAATTACAATGTACGAAAAATTAGATAAGTCAAAAATTCCGTGACCAAACAATTGTCTGAACATTAATTTTTAATTCAGTTGACGGAAAAAAACCTCCACTTATTGTTATAACATGCTTGTAGTAGACAATAAATGCCAAAATTCCGTGTACTTTTTTTTTTGCAACTGCGTACTAGTAAACGGAAATTTCTTTATGAAATTTACCAACCTGAATTTCAGTTTGTTTTTTTACACATACTTCTTATGGCAGCCTGAATTTCAGACAGAGCTTTATACTACGCTTTACGTTTAATAAAAATTTGTTTAAAAGTACGACGAAGTGTAACTTGTACTGGTCTGTTGGTACGGGTCACTGAATTTCATTTTGCCTAAAATTTTCGGTTTTTTGCTGTTATCTGCAATATAATCAGCTGTGCCAACAAAATATAAATAGACGATTTGTTGTAAACGCAATTTCCTACTTAAATGATATATATGTCAAATTGCTTAGATTAATATGTTGAGTTCCAAAACATCAAAATAAATTGTAGTAATGCAAATTCTTAGCTGCTTTGTTTTTGTAAACAAAGTAAAGGCACATCACTACCATGTATTTTGATGTTTTGGAACTCAGCCATACTTCTTGAGATATTAGACTCTAAATTTATTTTTTATATCTTTGATTCGATGGACCGTAAGAGCTTTATAATACTTATAAGTTAAAGTCTGATATCTCAAGATAATACTAATCTAAGCCAAATTATGTAAAACATTTTTTCATTTATTTTTTTCATTTAATTTTTTTTGGTACAATTGATTATTTCGGAGATAACAGCAAAAAAAAAAAAAGTTAGGTAAAAATCAAATTCAGTGACCCGTACTAACTTACCAGTAAAAGTTACACTTTCGTCGCTATTAGCACTTTTGAAGATTTTTTATTCTGATTAAATTGAGACCAAGTACAATGTAATATCATAAAATGCGGCAGAGTTATAGGATTTTTAAGAAAAACACATTATTTTTACGTTATTTGGTATGAAAAATCTTTCAAGGCTTTGGGAAAGCACTTAAAATTAATAACAAAATAATTAAAAAAGTGGTTATGGTTAGTAAATTAGTTCTAGTTTTTAACAATGTACATAAGTAATCAGTTTTTAAAAATTTGGAAAAAAATTGTTGTTTCGTGCAAATAAAATTTATTATTAATGGCACACTCAAAAGGAAAATCAAGTAATCCGCAATTAATCAGTTTCTTAAACCAAGTGCATAACGCTTAATTCAAGAACGGATTTCAGTTTATAATATATTATTGTGTCATCCCTTACAAAGGTAAATGTTTGCTTTAAAGGAAGCCCAATCTACCCTGCAGATAACGTGACTACTCCATACATGCATGTAAATTATACTCCATAGAGGACTAGGACTAGTCCAAAGGTAACCCAAATGTATGAAGAAAACATGTTTGATTTAACATTACCATGTCCTAGGGCTGAACTATATAACCTAGCCTTGCATTACATCGGGGTAGTCTCAAAACCACTCTATGTTAGTACTTGATGGAGCACCCAAGTGTTAGTTTATTAACGATTGCATATAAATCGTTAAAACACAAACACTTGTCGCTTAACTACAAACTCTTGTTGGCAAATGACATGGTCGATGCCTGCATTGCATTGGAGTAGTCTTAAAACTACTCTATCGGCTATATTCTGTATTTCATGTGGATTTAAATTTTTGGAATTATCAAATTAATATTTATAACAACAATATAAATATTAATTTACAACGACAATGCTTTGACAATTCTGCACATTTCAATTCCACATGAAATACAGAACATGCCCGTATGTCACTATTTGATGGAGCACTATATGAAATCGTTAAAACGCGAACACTTGTCGGTTAACTACAAACTCTTGTTTGCATATGGCAAGGCCCATTTCAGCAAAAATGGACCACGCAGTCCAAAATTATCTGTAGGGTAGAGTCAATTATATACATTTACAAAATATCTTTTAAATTTTTGAAGCTGTTTCGGAGATCAGCATGAAGGAACACAGCGACACGAAACGTTCATATATATATATGTATATAACGACATAATCCAAGAGTGGCTTTAATATCATAAAAGTAAGTCCCAAGATATATCAAAAAATGCAAATTGGGAATTGACGCGCTTAAATCTATTAGAATCGATGCATTTGTATCGTATACTATTAATTCTTAAGCATTTTGTGTGATTTCATATCCTAAATTGTAGTATACCGGTAGTAGGGTAGATATATAACTCAAATACCGCTACCGATACCGAAATAAAAATAATTTTAATAAAAATACCGCTACCGATACCGTTATTCGTTACGGTAGCCAACATTGATTTTTTAATATTAATGTAAGGGGTCAACGCTGCACAGTGGGGGATTTTGGAAAAAAAATGGAAATAAATATGCAGTTTCTAAACGGTCCGTCCGATTCTTATAAAATTACATATGGCATTTCAGGAGATCTTGCTCAGCTTAAGTTTTGAGCTTGAAATTTATATCTTAAAAGAGGGTGGAGCCACAATACCACAAATAGGGCCATGAAAAATTCAAACATATGACAAGCTGATGTTTTTGATCTGATAAACAAGAGTTTTTGCAAGTAGATTTACCTATCAAAGAGGTGAGGCAAAGTCTACTACATTTGTTGGTTTCCGTTTACATTTTGGGAGATATTCGACAACAAAAATTAAAATTTTAAATATTTTACCCATATTGGGGAAATCAAATTTTGCCTTACTTTTGACCACTCAGTGAAAACTTATACGCAGTTTAATTAAAAATTTTGAAAAAGTCGATTTTTCCCCGTTTGTTGCAGAAAAAATGCGTTAATTATTGTGTAATTATAAAATTTTTTGCAATAATACTTACCCCATATTTACACCTATTAGAAAGGTAATATTATAAGACATATCACTGCAATTTTTTTTTTAATTTTCGGTCGTTACCAGAGCGTTTTAAAATGGTCCAATAGCGAAAATACTGAAAATCCCATTTTTGGGATTTTCTGGAATTTCTTTGGTAATTGCGGGGTTCCCAGAGGCAAATGTTATTTTTTTTTTTGTTATTGATATTTAGTACATAAATTCGTATATAGCTTCAAAATTTCATTCGAAAATATCAATAATACATGCTTTTATAGCATTAAGAAAAAATATAATATGCAAAAGACACCCCGCAATTCCCAAAGAAATTCCAGAAAATCCCAAAAATTCGATTTCCAGTATTTTCTCTCTATTTTTCTTATTTTTAGCCAGGCTCAAATAATATTTGGGAATATTTGGGGCCTTATTAGGCCTCAAGGTGTCTTGATACCCTTACTGATTACAGCTTTGCGATTTGAGAAAATACACCTTAAAAGTGACATTTTCAATAAAAATAGGTCTATTTTGAAACGATCTGGTTAAATCAATAACGAAAATTAAAAGTTTTTTTTTCGCTTTTCAAATACATATGTAGAAATATGGGGTAAGATTATTGCAAAAATTTTTATAATTACGAAATAATTAACCCAATTTTTTCTGCAGAAAATTGGGAAATATCTACTGTTTTCAAAATCTTAATTTAAACTGCGTATAACTTTTGACTGAGTTGCGATTTTTAAACAAAATTTTTCCAGAATATTGAAAATTTTGTTATAAACTGTAAGCGGAAACCCATAAATGTGGTAGACTTTTTCACCTCTTGGATAGGCGAATATACTTGCAAAAACTGTTGTTTATTAGATCAAAAACATTAGCTTGGCACATGTTTGAATTTTTTATAAGCCCGAGGTGACCCAATTTGTGGCTCCACCCCTTCTAATATACAAGTTACAAACTCCAAACTTAAGCTTAAGATTATTTCCTGAAATATCATATGAAATTGTATAAGAATCAGACGGCTCGTTTAGCAACTGCAGATTTATTTCCATTTTTTTTGCAAAGCCCCGCACTGGTTTTGTTCCTGTTACGTGGCTTTTTTATTTCTGTGCAAACAGTTCATAACAGGCCAAACCACTGGCTTAATTTTACGTCTACAGACATAAGATTCTGCAATTAGTCTCCTATTTTTCAATCTTACCTATCCTAAAAAGAGCAGACTTTATACAAATAAAACCCTTAATAAAACTCTATAACAGTTAAAAGCTCAAGGTCATGGATGAAAGTATACTTGTATAATATTTGATTTATTCATTGATTTATTAAAGCATTAAATTACATTTTCTTAACAAGTCATCCGCTGTCCAATTCAGGCCAGACCAACCTTAATGCAGACACACAAGCAAGCAGACTTTTCATATCCCAAACAACCTCTTTGCATACAAATAATTAAGACAATAATAATCATAATATGTACTTGGTAAAAAAAATTTAAAAAGTAAGAAATACTGTAAATTATTTTAACGCCCAAATCATTAACGATACCCGTACCAACAACGATTGATGGACTTTTTGTTGTTGGTTTTTTTTTTTATCAAAAATTTACTCGATCGTTTGTTGGCTGCTTGGTTTGTTCGATCATACATTCTTTCCATATTGATCGTGCGTTCGATCGATCGATTGTTTGTTTGTTTGTTCGTTTGTTGAAGATTGATAAATTGTATGTTTGTGATTTTTGTGAATTAAAAATTCCTTCCGAATGATGACTGTATGTAAGTTTTTGTTTAAATATTTTGTTTGCGTGGAGTACAAAGATAATATTGAATTAATAAAAAGTTTGAGATATGATTGACAAGCATTTACAAAAACCTCAAATTAAATTTAATAATATACATTTTGTTTTTGCGTGGAAAAGTTTTTTTTTTGTTTTAAATCTTGAATTATTTTTAAGCCACAGTGATTCGGAACTCTTGTTTGTGTGAATGACTAGTTCAGTTAATGAAAGTTAAAATGTCGATGATTTTATTAAGACTTTTAGACATGGTTTTTAATAACATGTGTATCTATCTACTAACGCCATGGCTATATAGCAGAAATGTAGCAAATGTACCTTTTTATGTTGCCGCTCAACACATAATCCCTTGTTAAATAAATTAAATGGGTGTCTCTAAACTATAATTACTTTAATAATATCAAATTTCATTGTTTATTCATTAAATAATGCATCAAATATTTAAAAATCATACAGTTTCAAGTGAAGGCTAAGCGTCTTTCTCAGTTAGTCCTCTCATACCTTCGTTTATTTAAATATTCAAATCATTAGCGAGCAACAAAAACTGTGTAAAATGTGTAGACATATGTAAATACATACATAAATTATACATTTATTTGTAATTTCCTCATTAATTTGTTGGCCATCTAGCAATTAACGCCTCATGAACATGAAGGTATAAATAAATGTATACATTTTGGCAAAAAAAAAAAGAAAAAAAAAAGAAAAAAAAAAAAAACAAAAGTTGCTGCCGCACAATAGAATCGATAATATACATATTTGATACTTAGTTTAAGAGCATACTCAGTTTTTCGCAACCACGTCTGGCGTCATACAGTGGGTCCTATTGTAAAAATAATGGCAACAAACCATGCTTTTTGAATACAGAGTGTCAGCCTATGGGATTAAATCAGCTATTTATAAACGGTTCATACGATCAGTACAAAATTTCACACGGACAAAGCAGACACATAGAAAATTTCAGAACATTTCTCAGTTAGTCCTCTCCCACCTTCGTTTATTTACATATTCAAATCATTAGCGAGCAACAAAAACTGTGTAAAATGTGTAGACATATGTAAATACATACATAAATTATACATTTATTTGTAATTTTCTCATTAATTTTTTGGCCATCTAGCAATTAACGACTCATGAACATGAAGGCATAAATGTATACATTTTGGCAAAAAAAAAAAAGAAAAAACAAAAGCT
Source organism: Panzeria rudis (assembly GCA_956483635.1). Classification (NCBI taxonomy): domain Eukaryota; kingdom Metazoa; phylum Arthropoda; class Insecta; order Diptera; family Tachinidae; genus Panzeria; species Panzeria rudis. Next base: position 105,996,063 of record OY101447.1, read on the forward strand.
GCTGCCGCACAATAGAATCGATAATATACATATTCGATACTTCGTTAAAGTGCATACTCAGTTTTTCGCAACCACGTCTGGCTTCATACAGTGGGTCCTACTGCAAAAATAATGGCAGCAAACCATGTTTTTTGAATACAGGATGAGCTACAGAGTGTCAGCCTCTGAATCAGTACAAAATTTCACACGGACAAAGCAGACACACAGAAAAATTTCAATGGAAAATCGTCGAAAACCAGGTTAATAGGAGTTTCATGCCAATTTAAAATGATTCACAATAATCTTGAAGGAACTTATATACTTTTGAATTAACTATATTTCATGTTGATTTAATATTACAGTATATTTAAATCAAAATGAAGTTGATACTGAAATAATAACAAAAATCATGTTGAATCAAAGTTATTTCGAGTTGAAACAACGTAAATTTGATATTGGAACAACACGAAGAATCATGTTGAATTATAGTTATATCAAGCTGAAACAACATGACTTTAATGTAGCTATTTTATTAATTATTTTACTTACGAGATGGTTATTAGCATATACATACATACATCAGAAAACTTTATGTTGTAGTTGGCTGCCCCAGCCAAGATTTGAACTCGTGCCATTTTCAAGATAGTCCACGCGCTAACCACTGCAGCCACAACATCTTCAAACTTTACTTTAGCTATACACTAAATAAATACCCATCTTATGTAAAATTAATTTCATTTTAATTCAACATGATTTAAATGATTATTTAACATAAAACTTATTTGAAACTAAAGTTACAGTCATGTTGATTTAAAACATGTTAAAAGATTAACAAAGTTGTTTTAACAGTGAAACATTTTAAATCAAAGAAATTTCAAATTAGATTAATAATTTTTTATTTAAAATTAATATGAAACAAGGATGATTTTAAACCAGCAGCAGTAAATTTGCGCTGGAAATTTGTTTTTTTTCGTCTACATAGCCGACACATGTAAGAATAAACAGCAACAAATCATACAACTAAGCAAAATAGTGAATTGTAGCAATGAACAAAGCAAATAAACACTAACACACTTAAAAGATAGATTATTTCTTGTAAATTTAATATGATTTCAAATCACAATTGCGTCATGTTGATTTTACATTCCTTTTTTCTGTGTGGAGGAGTATTTCTATTTAACTTAAGAAGATGAGCTTGTCATATTGCTGAGGAGCAGAATTATAAAGTCTTAAAGTAAACATGAAGAATTTTTCTACGCTTGTCATTTTTGGTTTTTCACCCAATTCCATAATTGCTTGTGTCCTTATAGCCCTTATAAGGTTCTGAAAATCTCATGTTTGATTAAGTACTTATCTTATTTAAAAATCAAAATTTCTCAATTTTTCAGAACCTTGGTATTTTTAAGATATTGGTTACAAATAGTAATGCTTGTCACAACTGTTTCCTTGTTAGTTAAACATTGAATACTGTTTAAAAGAAGTTTGATGGAAACATTTCTTCTGAATTTTAAAGTATACAATTTTTAATGAAAATTTAAAAATGTTTAATTTTTTTTGGCAATTTTGCACTAAAAAGCACCACCACTTTTCTCTATAAAAATTTCTTCAGGAAGATAAAATTATTAAATGTTTTTTTTAATTAAATTTACGATTTTTGTTGGCCTTCGACTCTTCCTAATTCAACCTATTTTGCAGCAAAGTTTTGAATTTAGCACATATGTTCGCAGCTTACTCTCGAAGTAGAAACAAGCATTAATTTGCCGTCGGTGAACAAAATAAACAATATAAAAATATACATACAATATTTATAAAAAAAAGAAAAATATTCGCAACAACAAAGTATTAACAAACACCGTTTTGTTTAATATTTTACGTACCTATACATTTTTTCATTTCTTTTTGTAAAGTAAATTATAATTATAAGCAAGTAGGCACACAAACAACAAATATATTTGGTATTCGTACCAAATGAGTACGAATACAACAACAAACAACAGAAATGCCTGCGTTACTGTTGTTGCTGCAGAATGTGATAACCCAGTAAACAAAAATTTACACTTGCGTACACGGGTACGCTCAAATTCAATGTCTATGACGGACCATAATATAAAAGTAAATTTTTTGATACCAGCTTCACAGCAAATCACAAGTGCCAACAATATGAGCCAACATCAAGCTGAAAATGAAAAAACGACAGAAAGTGTCCCCCTAGAAACTGATCCAGAAAATCCAAATATCCAAATGGGTATTGATCGCTATTTTAAAGTGATAAATAATAAAAAAAGACAAAGAAGTCCAAGATCGAAAAACCTCGCTCCATTGGCGAAAATGGCCAAAGATGGTAAATCTGATGCGGCGCTCTCTGAAAACCGGTTTTCACTTCTACAAAACGACGAAGACGAAATCACCATTGTCAGGTCAAGCAAGCCGCCCCCAATATACTTAAGAGAGAAAAACTCTAATGAGCTAATTAAAAGGCTAGTACAATTAATCGGTGAAGAGGCGTTTTACGTGATCCCGATAAAACGTGGTGCGATTAATGAAACAAAAATTCAAGTAAATGAAGAAAATCATTACCGCTCAGTAGTTTCGGAGTTTGAAACACAAAATAAAAATTTTTACACCTATCAATTGAAAAGTGCAAAAGGCCTTCAGGTAGTGATAAAAGGCATCGATTCATACGTGGATCCAGAAGAAGTAAAAGCGGGTCTAATAAATAATAATTTTAAAGTAAAAAATGTTACTAACCCCTTTTACAGCTTAAGATATTTGCTGCACCGACGAGTTACCGTAGAGGAACCACACAAGCGAGCAGGGCCCATTCAATGTCTAAATTGCCAAGAATATGGCCACACCAAAACATATTGCAAGTTGCGCACCGTTTGTGTCGTCTGTGGTGAACTACACAGCACTGCCAATTGTGATAAGCAAAAAGATGATTCCAAAATGAAAAAGTGTAGCAATTGCCATCAAAATCACACTGCAAACTACAGGGGCTGCCCTGTCTATGTACATGTTAAGCAGTCTTTGTCTAACAGACGTAATCACACCTATGCTCAACCTAATTTCGACAATACAAATTATCCCCAGTTGCGCCAACCAGCTACCAGCCGGCCTTCATACGCCAACATCTTTAAGGCTAACCAGCCCATAGCGCAAAACATACCAAACAGCCAGTTCTCGTACGCTAATGCTTTGAAGTCTAACCAGCCCCCAGCTCAAAAACGGCCTCTTGCCAACGAAAACAGTGGTTTCAATTTTGATCGACTTGAGGCTTCAATAGAAAATTTAATACAAACCGTAAATTTTTTTACAACCAACATGACCTGCATGATGCAGGAAGTGTTGAAAATGCAGTCTACATTATTGCAGGCTGCATTAAACAAACCATGAACTTAAAAATCTGTTTCTGGAACGCAAACGGCATCCGCCAACATAAAAACGAACTAGAATACTTCATGATGGATAAACAAATTGATATTATGCTTATCTCTGAGACGCACTTGACTGCTACAAGTTTTTTTAAAATCAACGGATATACTCTCTACGACACAAAGGACCCCCAAGGTAGAGCTTGTGGTGGCTCGGGTATACTAATAAAATCGCGATTAAAACACTACTTAATGAGTGATCATTGTGAAGACTATCTTCAAGCAACTAACATCTGCATTGAAGCTTTTCATCAAAACCTGGTGATTTCATCAATTTACTCTCCTCCCAGGTACTCTATTACAGAAAATCAGTATAGTAGATTTTTTAATTCACTAGGCCCACGCTTTTTGGCCGCCGGTGATTACAACGCTAAGCACACGTTCTGGGGATCTCGCCTCATCACGCCAAAGGGTCGCGTTTTGTTTGACACAATTTCAAAAATGCGGTTAAATGTTATATCAAGTGGGCAGCCAACTTACTGGCCAACAGATCGCCGAAAAATACCTGATGTTATTGATTTTGGAGTAGTAAAGGGTGTGCCCAGCGAAATGGTCCAAGTTGAAGCATCTTTAGATTTGTCTTCAGATCACTCACCAACTATTGTCACTATATATTCACATACAACATATTCACCCACTTGTGATTTAACGATGACAACCACACGTATAAATTGGTTGAAATACAAAAAATATTTGAGTGCTCATTGCCCAGAAAATATTCCATTAAAAACGCCTGCTGACATAGATGACTCTATTAGAATGTTTGAGGCAAACCTTAAGCAAGCTGCTCTAAATGCTACTACTACAAATCGTCAGGTGAGATATAATAAAATTTTTTCAGCAGATGTAGAACGGCTTTTATCCGAAAAAAGAAGAGTTCGTAGAGAATGGCAACGCTACAGATCCCCTCAGTTAAAATCTAGGCTGAAGGAATGTACTAAACAGCTGAAAACTCTACTAGAATATCAAAAAACCGCTTCTCTTCAAAACTTTCTAAATGGGCTCGACGCAACACCTCAAACAGACCAGTGATATATAAGCCTCCATTGCGAGCTTCGAATGGAGACTGGGCAAGAACTGACGCTGAAAAAGGTACTCTGTTTGTAAACCACTTGCAGAAAGTATTTACTCCAAATACGTCTGATACTATAGTTGAGCTGCCACCAGTCCTCGCTATACCAGATGTTACTTTGAGGTTCAACATTCGTGAGATTGAACACTATATTGCGGGCTTAAACTCGAAAAAAGCTCCAGGCGCTGATAAAATAAGGAATAAAATGCTCTTAGAGCTACCCTATACTGCAAAACGGATAATTCTATTTATTTTTAACAGTATTTTGCGCCTCAAATGCTATCCCGCAGAATGGAAGGTTTCGCTGATTACCATGATACCTAAACCAGGCAAAGATCATACGAAGGTGGAGTCCTATAGGCCTATAAGCCTGTTGTCTAACATGTCAAAACTATTTGAAAAGCTACTTATGAGTAAGCTAACACCAATACTGAATCGTACTGGATGCATTCCAGCCCACCAATTCGGTTTTAGGAGACAACATAGTACGATTGACCAAACACATAGACTCGTGAACGTGGTTAGAAAAACCTTCGAAGAAAAGAAATATTGTTCTGCGCTCTTCATCGATGTTTCTCAGGCATTTGATAAAGTATGGTACGCAGGTTTAATACATAAACTAAAGCAAAACCTACCCGAAAACATCCTTAAACTTTTAGAAAGCTACTTAGCTGAGCGAAAATTTGTTGTTAAAGAAGGTAATTTTCAAAGCCCTCCGCAACCCATTGAAGCCGGAGTTCCTCAAGGCAGCATCCTCGGTCCTGTATTATATCTGATATATGCCTCTGACTTGCCGGTAAGCAGTAACATACACATATCAACATTCGCTGATGATACAGCTTTTCTAAGTGTTCACAAAAGCCATCAAGAAGCCACCCGCAATTTGCTAGATTATATACCCCAGTTGGAACAATGGCTAAAACAATGGCGGATAAAAATTAACGAACAAAAATGTCTACACATTACTTTTACATTGTGCAAAGAAACCTGTCCACCTATACAAATAAATAACCAAACTATACCTCAACACACTGAAGTAAAATATCTCGGTGTTCATCTTGATCGTCGTCTAACATGGAGGTCACACATAAATGCAAAGGTGACCCAAATGAAACTAAAAGCAGCTCAAATGAATTGGCTCATTGGAAGGAACTCTACTCTAAGCCTAGATTGTAAACTTCTTCTATACAACTCCATTCTAAAGGCAATATGGTCCTACGGAATGCAGTTATGGGGCACTGCCTCGGCATCAAATGTAGAAAAAATTCAAAGGCAACAAAATAAAATACTCCGTACGATTACAGCAGCCCCATGGTATGTCAGAAACAAGCGAATTCATAAAGACCTAGATGTGCCGCCGGTTAAGACAGTGTTTTCTAAACACGTGACAAGCTACATAAAAAGACTTGAGTTGCACCCAAATCCCCTAGCCCGAAACATCATTAACTTTAGAGGCCACACTCGGCTGAGAAGGAGGGACACTCTTGCTCTCAGCCGAACACGAGAGACGTAAACAACCAAACAACCAACAGGTGAAACAAATATTTTTGTCTGGCACTGGCTGGACTTAAAAATTAAAATTTTAGAATTAAGATTTGATTACTTATTGTTAGTTCAATTTTATTGAAGATACAATAAATAAATACATATAACCGAGAAAAAAAAATAAAAAAAAATAAAAAATGTTCTATGGATCCAAAAACAAATACTACTTATGTGTATCCATTTATTCTCCAAAGTATTTTCTGGGCCTTGAACCAAATTTTATGGGCAAAACCATGAAAAATTCCATTTTTGGTATTTTTTGGAACTTTCATTGGAGTTCTTGACTCTCAGAAGCGAATATTATTTATCTTGATTGGTGGATATTAAGTACGTAAAATCCTATGTATGTAAGTGCAACATTTCAATCGGAAATATCAATAATCAACGATTTTATAGTGTGAAGAAAAAATTAGAGTACGCAGCACACCACATAACATAATTTTTCCTTTTTTTTGCAAAAAGTCTTTCATAAAATTGAACATTTTTGGAATTTTAATACACTGCTGAGATTTACTTATAATTTTGTAAATTTTGATATGTGATATGTCTACCTTTCTCTTTTAAGCGTGTAAAATTAATGAAATTAAAAGTAACAAAAAAATGGTTTAACGTGATGTTTTGTGTAAATTAAATTTATTCTATAAAATTTTTAGTTTTTCATTAAGTTTTGCATATAAATGGGAAATTACTGGTGAGGAGGGAGAGTGGTGTGGTAGCTGATACCTGGTACTACGTAATTATATTTTAGCTTTTAGTAGATTATCGGTACCATTAATATGTTTCATTGCAATGAAACCATTTAACTTAACATTTTTTTTACGTTTTTATTTTTGAGTTTTTTACTTTATGTCCTATCTAAACTCAATGATCTGCCATTTTGTTTCGGACTCTACCTTGGATTATACTTTTTTCGTGCTGTACTGCATTCTAGTAGCCAAGCGCTTTCCTCCATATTTTAAAGGCTGACAATATATATGCATGAATATTGTTACCCATTTTGTACTGGCCGCCATTTTGGGATTTGAAGTTTATAGCGTACTTTATTCTACTAGTCAAACTCTTTCATTTGCTATCCATATTGAGGTGTTTGTAAACCAATGACAATTTTCCATTTTGTGGCGGCGGCCATCTGTGATTTTCAATAATGCTGAATACACATAATCGTAACGTAATCAGATCAATCAGTCATAAAAATTAAATGTTTTCCCCAATCTTCAGATCGGTCAACAGCAATGAAGTAAAACTAAATGTTACTTTTTCTGTAAAACTAAATATGTATTACTTTTTATTGTATTGCCATGAAAGATAAAGCTGCTTACCGAATTTCAGATCAATCGGTCAAGAGGAAGGGGGTAAAAGTCAATATTACTTTTTATCGGCGTGACAAAGCCCTCTTTTTAATACTAAAATTGTAGGGTAATTAAAACTAAAGGTGTGTTCCAAATTTTGTATCAGTCGGCTAACAGGAAGGGGATACAACCTAGTATTACTTTTTACAGGCAAGGCGCCGCCCAATTTTGTAGTTACAAAATTGTAAAGTCATCGTAAGTAAAAGTGCTCATTAAATCTCAAATCAATCGGTTAACAAGAAGGGGTTAAAATTAAGTATTACTTTTTATGGGCGTGGCACCATCGTTATCGTTAGTAAAGATGTCTACCAAATATTAGATCAATCGGTTAACAGGAAAAAGCTAAAGCTAAGTATTACTTTTTATAGGCGTGGCGCCGCCCACTTTTGTAATAACAAAATTGTATAGTCATTGTAAGTAAAGGTGCCTATCAAATCTCAGATCAATCGGTTAATATGAAGGGGCTGAAACAAAATATTAAATTTTATGGGCGGGGCTGCTCCCATTTTTTTAATTTCGAAATGCTATAGTCATCGTAAGTAAATGTGTCTACCGAATCTCCGATCAATCGGTTAACAGGAAGAAGTTAAAACTAAGTTTTGCTTTTTACAGGCGTGGCGTCGCCCATTTCTTAAATAAAAAATTGTAAAGTTATCGTTAGTATAGGTGTCTACCAAATATTAGATCAGCCTAAACACAATATTAAATTGTCATCGAAATTATAGGCTCTTATAAATTTCAGATCAATCGGTCAACAGGAAGGGGGAAAATTTTCGATTACTAGATTTGACTCGATGACACAAACTCCATGAACTCCACAAACAGGGTAAGTTTTCTTCTGTAATATGGTTTATGAAGTTATTTTCCAGAAAAATTTTAATATATAACATTTTTCTTACTTATCAATATTTCTTGATAACTAAGCCGCAGAAGACAAAACGTTATTGTCTTTTAAGTCAAACACACTCGTATGATTATAACGCACACCAAAAAAAATTTGGTGTGTGCCCACTTAGCATTTGGAAGATTGTTTTAGCAAAAATCACCAAACTGAGTCTTTTAAGACTCCCTAGATGATCAAAAAGTGATTAATCAAAATGACTCCCACAAGCAGGGCTACCAGAATAGGGGCTCGGACCACAAATTATGGAAATTTTCATCACAAGAAAGGATGAACATTTTCACTTTGGGTTTTCATTGAGGTTATTTAAAAAATACTTTGAAGTTTTTTTTTAGGAAATTCCTTAAAAGTTTCTCTCCTTTGCCCCAGTGGCTGAGTAGTAGCGATGCTTGCCTGTCAGAACAGGGGACGCGGGTTCGATTCCCGCTACAGACCCTGGGCTTTTTCAGCAGACAAGCTAACCGCTTTGCGGGTTGTGTTTGTTTAAAAACATAAAATATAAAAAAAATATAAAAAATTTAAGCTACTCTACAATATTTTTTTCATACATACATATATTGAAATATTTGGACCCTAGATGAAGGACTAGTCCCTACTAACACAGAGTTCAGTTATATCAATTTTATTTAACAGTTACTAACTCTCAGTTTGTCTGACCTTAAGTTTTATCTGAAAGTTTAACATTATCGTTAACATTTTATTGGTCCTTTACCAAATAATCAGTAGACTTCAACTATATTTTTGAAAAGTTTCAAACCTCTTACCTTATTAACAAACTTTCATGCCCGATGTAGTCAAATTTGACACCCTGTACCTCACAGTGTGTTTCAGCATTCCTCCTCTTTTACATATAGCGTTTTGTAATCGGATCGCAAGTTTCAAAGATACAGACTCATTATCTTTTTTACAAATTTGAACCACTGTGCGACGTCACTTTTAGGAACATAAAGTACAAATTAAAAACACAAATCCATCAACACCTTTTGATTAGGGATGTATACAATTTTATTGAAATCGTATAGCCAGCTTATAAACCGCAGATCTATTTTTTCATAATTCTCCCACTGGGTGATCTTAATGGAATTTGAAGTTCCGTATACGTTATATACAATTGTGCGGAATTCTATGTAACGTATACGTATTGGTAATGGTTTTTTCTGCCTCGTGGTCCTCCTATTATTTTGATTTCTTGAAACTCATCTTAATACGTGGCGATGAGTACACACTAGGGTTTTGGATTTCTCATACTTTTGCACTTCCTGGGAAATGGGAATAGAAAAATCGCGTTCCGCGATTCCCGGGGAAAATGCTTTTCTATACTAATAAATTTTTTTTAGTTGAAACTTATCGAAATTTTCATTGTTTTATTAATATAAACACTATTTTTAAACAAAAATTAATATAATAACAATTCTAAAACAAAACATCAGGCATTTTAAAGTTAATTCAGGCAAATAGAAATATATAGTTATACACAGTAAGATATCGTATAAAGACAAATTGACGACTATTAACGTAATTATTTAGGTAGAAATTTCATTTTAAAATCTCTAAAGCATTTTATAAATGACGTAATGTTTCCTATTTTTCTTTCCAAAATTCCATGAGGATTCTTATTAGGGCATTCCTTTAAACGGGGTTCTGCTTTAATCGGTTAATCGCTCGATTAATTAATCGAGGCTTTAGCTTAATTGGTTAATAATTGATTAATTTCGATATTAACCGGTTAACCGATACATAAAATTAACAGAAATTTTAACATAAAATTACAAATTTTTAGTTGTTGCGGGTTAAGCAGGTCTATATGCGTGTATTTCATTGGTGCTTTACCAAATCATCAGTAGACTTCAACCATACTTTTGAAAAGTTTCAAACCTAATAAATCTGGAAGTTTTAGACTGCTGAATGGATTTTTCTCAAACATAGAAGATCTTTAGACGAGGAGTCTGGCTTTATAAGCCGTGTCTCTGTGGCCTTGTAGCTTAAGCTCGAGTGGAGCTACAGTGGGCCAAAGTTGTCCTACTAGGATGCAGAAAACTTCTAAGGTTTGTAACTTTCTTCAATGGATTCGCTAGAACAAAAAGGAATAATGTTCTTACATTTGTTTTCGTATCACTCATAGCAATGAAAATATTTTAATTACAAAAAAATTTTTTTGTCGTAAATTTTTTAAAGTTTTTTGCTTATAAATTTTCAGCTCAGGACACCATTCGATTTTTGATAAAATTTTAAATAAAATTAGAGAAAAAAGTTTGTTATTATCTGCATTTAGTCTGTTCCCGTACGTGCACGAAGTTACCCAAACTTACCAAAAAGTTTTTTTAACTACAAATATTGTATTGAGAAAAGGTTTCGGTTAAGTTTGGGTAACTGTGGCCACGTAAAGAAACGACCTACTGTTTCAAATGTAAGTATGGTTATGTTGTGTGCATATGTGCCGGCGTAGATGGTTTTTTTGGTCTAAATGAAGTACCATTATTAAATTGTGAATAAAATCAAAACTTGTGCGCGCAAAATTTCATGAATATCTCGGAAACTATGGAGCCAATTGAAAAAATTACATTAATAAAATTTTAAAGATTTTTTATATGTAAATCATTTCTTTGTGTCATGATTTCATAATTTTTTTTGAATAAAAAAACTGCCTAAAATTTCTTTTTTTGTTTTTCTTTGGCACTGAAATGGCTTAGGATTTATCCACTAATTTTTTATACTCGCTTATGACATAAATATCAACGTTTAGTTTCCGAGTAATAAAGCTTAAAAACGCAAATTTTGGCAGTTTCCCTTTTGATTTTTTGTTTTTCTAAATTTGTCGCCAAACCAAACATTCTATCGTCAAACTGAATATTAAAATTGTTTTATTATTGTAAATTTTGTGGCTTTCTTTCATTTCTATGAATTTTTAATCAATATAGCAGACTTTTGAGAATTTTCATAATTTTCAACAGTGGACTTTTAGAGCGTGTATGAAAAATAATTTGCGGGTATGACAAAAATTCGCAAAAATCTAAAAAAAAGTCTCAGTTAAATTTTTGCTTATCATTTTCGTGATACACGTCAATTGAACGAGACAAAGGAGATAGTGAATTTCCAAACTATCAAATAAAAGCTGAAAAAAAGCTTGCAAGTACGAAGTGAAGTTTGAAAAATTTTAAGCAATTGTATGCATGTACCGCAGATGAATTGATTTTTTGCCCATATTTTGAGTTACTACTATTGACCTTTTGTTTGATTATTTTGGTACAAATGAATTTCTTTTTGAACTATCAATGGGCTTTTAAGGTTACTAATTTTTCAATTAAAAAACATTAATTTTCATTTTGTCATCCCACGTTTCGCTGGAGAATCCCAACTTATTTGGGTATGTTTTTTTTCATTAGATCTGGCAACATAATCCAATGTTGTCATAAATCCAATGAAATTTTCTAACGAAACAATGAAAGTTAATTAATGAATTCCAATGAATTTTTTTCAAAATGTTCGTGAAATATTATTAAAATTGTGAAATATTTCATTAGATCTGTGAAAAAATCTAACGAAATTGTTTGATTGAACTTATGAAACGAAATTCTGTCAGTGTAGTGGGGTTTAAACGGACAATAACTCTGATTATATCTTTGTTGTTCTTTAAACATCATGGTGGCAGTTCAACCTTCCGTATAGTCTAAAATGTCTTTATCTTTTCAATTGTTACAGGCTGGGCTGTAGAATTTCTTTCTAATAAAAAAAAATTTTTTAATTTATAATCGCACTATTTCCAAAAATTAATATTTTGCTTATGCAGTAAAATAATTGAGTTATGAGAAACCATACAGTTCGACTAAAAATTCATAACTCAATTATTAAAAACTCTAAAAACACTTAGCTAAAATATTAATGTGTACTATTCCAAAAACTTGGGCAAAATAAACATTCAAAAAATCCCAGCATTGAGAATATCTATGATATTCCCCGCTGGTAAGACTGAGATGAAAAAGCTTAGAATAGTTGAACATTCTAAGAAAAGACACTTAGTGAAGCTCCGAACATTTAGAAAAATCTAATTAATAGGTGCCACTCGCCACAAGATGGCGACAGTCTGTTACTAAAATTAGTAGGATTTTCGCTACAGTGTTGTTGCCACTGTCAGTGATAGTGTAGGTAAAGGACTCTAACGAGTAGACTTGGTAGTCACGAAACAGCTGTCAGTTCAAGCCTCCGTACATCGAAAATTTTCTTTAAATGTTCAATATTCACATGCTTTAGAATTACTTTCTTAAATAAAAACTAATTGCATCTAACGATTAATTTAAAAATGAGCTTGACCCAATCTAATTAAATAACTTTGGATACAGAAAAATATTAATTATTTTTATTAATATGATAATTTCGAACATGTTCGCTTGTGCATGCAAATTGATTATTAGACTAAGTTTTGTAAATTTTAATTCAGAAAGAATTGGGCATGATTAGTATTCCAAGAAACAAGGGAAAAACTACACAGCAGAACAGAGTAGCGCCACATTCGAAAGCCGCTACACTTCCACCGTCAGTGCTTACGTATATTTTGCTTATCACCACTTGACAGGTCGCTCTGTTGCATGTGATTTCAATTCTTATATGCAATTTTTTCTTGAAAATTAATATCATTAAAAAAATTAAAAGCAAATCAAAATCGGTCCATATTTGTAAAAATTACGATCTTATTTAAAAAAAAAATACATATATATTAGCATTATATTTGAGATGAGCCCCACTGTACACTTATGGGACTATCCAACATGTAATTCATATTAATAATTTTTATTATTTCACTCTTATTTAATACATCTAAGTATATCTCCTTTTTAAAATGTAAAACATGATGATCACAGATCTTTAAATTAAATCAAAACATTGCATTATACGAAATATTGCTTTCGATTTTGTTCAACTTAACCTTCAGATAAGAATTGTATATAATATAATAGATATTGTAGATATACGAATATGGCTTGATATAAATATATAAGTTGCACCAATTTGACATTTATTTTCGTAATTAGAAAGACTATTCCTCGCAAATATGACGTGTCCTTGAAATATTGCAAACAAACGTTGTTGATATTAAATCATTTAAACCACTGTGTGTGTATCTTAATTATTTAAAGTGCAATCAAAAAACAATCACATGTTGCAATTCTTGTTTCTTGTTGTTTTTATGTTGTAAATTTCGAATTTAACACTCACAACCAGCATGCTGTGGCGGTACGTTGCGTTCGTTAAAATTGTAAACGTAGCAGCAGTAATGTGTACATAGTTTTTATAAATTTTCTACATACTTACGATTACTGTGTAGACAATTAAGTTTACGATTACCTATAAAAAAAGAATATAACAGAAACAGACAATTTGATAAAAACAATACGTACTGTATTGGTTTTTCTCTTCCATTGGCATTTTAGCCAAGTTGGTAACAAATAATTATTGTATTTTTATTTTCCACAATTTATTTATTCATTTATATTTATTAATTCTTTGCTAGAATACTATCGATATTTATGGCTCGTGTACAGAGTTTAAGCCACAAATCACTAGATATGAATAGATGCATGTTTGTTCGTTCATATAAACAAGAGATGGGAACGTGATTATTTTTTTTATTAACGTTCATGTATAGTCACGAGTAGAACAAGTTACTCTTGCTCGATTTTTTTTATTAAAATCAAAATTTTATTAGCATAACCATATATAGTTTAAAATTGTCAAAATTTTTGATAACTTTTAAAATATAGATCGCAAGCGACAGTTCGTGAATATAAATCTTCTTTAAATACAATAAAAAACCCTTCTTCTGAAATATTTAAATTTTGTCGCTTACGATCATTTCGCGCAAAGGGGTCGTGAATATTCACAATAATTAAGTAAAAAGAAAATCTGATATGTAATTTTAGATAGCAGATAATACAGGTTATTGCTTGGATTGAAGAATAAAATTACTCAGGATCGTAAGTGACTCATGCCAATCACGGAAGAGGGACCCATCTCTAACTCATGCTAACATACTATCAATCCAGAGATCTTTTGAGTATATATTTTTTAAATAAACAGCGTAGCAGATGATTTGTCTTACAAAATGTAATCATGAACATTAGGGTGTTTGTTTCATTTTTTACAAACATGCGTTTGTCACATGAATTTTCATACGACCCGATTATCTGTAATATAAAAGCTATATATACCAAATTTTAAGAAGATTGGATAACATTTAGAGGTTACACATTTAGAGCAGATTTGTAGAAATAAACAAAAAATACGAGTTTTTAAACCAAAGATGCCTTTTAGCAATTGTGAGGGCTGTTGTGTTTATTTCGGAGTCCGGATAATTGCCCAGAAGCTGAATCATATCCAAAATAATTCCTTGGAGCCTATCTACTTACAGTTAGTTGCCCCATGCCAAAAGCAAACATATATAAGACTGACAAAATATGCAACAGATTTCATTTCTTCTGATTCTTGTTGGGGAATATTAAACTGTTTACTGAAGAGTACAATCTTAAGTGCATATATATATAATTCTAGTAAAGTACACAAGCTTAGAAGCTGTTAAAATATAGAAATGTTTGGACCTCGCGATGACATGCTGCACTCAGCAAACACTCCTTTCAATATAAGTTCATGTGTATGATGACGGCCAGCCAACCACAGCAACTTTGACCAAACTACGTTTCAATTCTGGCACATCCCTCTTGGATCACCCCTGTACTAGGTGCTGTAGTATCAAAAGATTCCAATAATACTATTACATAACCCAAATTGGTCCACGGCGAATTACTTGAGACATCTGTTCACCAATGGCTCTTAGGTATACCAAGCATATGTTCAAAATCTTTTCCAGTCACCAGAACAGCAACTCTATTTTCCAATGTTTTGACACTCTCTTGGACAACTGTGGACTATTGTATAGCTTACTATCGCAATGCAAGACCAAATGAAGAAGATTTTCAAAGATTAAATCTTCGATTTTTTAAATCCATTTTACTTCTATTGATTGCCCGATCTTGGTAAACAGTACCTGGTGAAATAGATATGTTTGAAACATTGTGGTCAACTCCCTATAAACGAAGTACTTGATTACCGCATAGAAGTGAGTGTATGATCAAGAGGCTTCAATTTACAACTTGAAAGAGACTTTTTTGTTGTTGGAGACAGAAACTCCGGTTCTTCGTCAGTAGGTCATGATGATGATTCAGATGATTATTCGAGAATAATTGCCTTATTGATTTTGGCAATAGATGCGTAGTGTTTATTCTTATATGCATTATATTTGTCTTCATTTGTACACTTA
The DNA here is from genome assembly GCA_956483635.1 of Panzeria rudis. Lineage (NCBI taxonomy): Eukaryota > Metazoa > Arthropoda > Insecta > Diptera > Tachinidae > Panzeria > Panzeria rudis. The sequence continues at coordinate 106,011,649 of OY101447.1, forward strand.
CTTCTTATCTTCGAAACGAAAACTTTGTTTACTCCATTAATTCATGAACTCATACGATCTTCTCTTTGTGATCTAAAATAGTCTTTGTCATCTTGTAAAACGATACTCATTTCCATTAAATTTTGCGGGGAAATATCAAATAGTTCGACCAGATAATGTAAACAAATTTTTCGTTTAATTGCTGCTTTATCTGTGTTTCTCGATTTCTCTTTTCAGATTTCATATTCTTTATATAACTTTTGTACACCCGCACCTATATTCTCTTCTGTCTTAACAGTAATATTTGCAGAGTATTTTAACCCGGTTGTTCCCAGGACTTTTTTGGTCTTATATTTTGTTGAAAAGATGTATACTTATGTGTTTCGACCTCCTGAGCACGAAAAACGTTAAAAACTAGCGTTACCATATGGAAGCCCTGGGTCGTATAAAGTACCGTTTTTTTATGAAAAAGAAAATGCTTTTTGTCATGTTTAAAAAATTCACATAAATAACGGTTTTAAAACAATTTTATTAAAACTATAGGTAAGGAAAAAATTAATTTATGAAAATAAGAAAGAGAAATGTTCGTTAAACTGAAATAAATCATGGTTTGGCAACACACTTTACGCAAAGTCCTACGTTGCATTTTATTTATAATGTTTATCTCTTAACTTTGCACCGTTCACCTCCGCACAATGCCTACGATTATATGGTACTACAAAATGCCCAGTCTGATCATAACGAAGAGTGTGCTCATCTGTGGGAGGGCATCGGACCAAATGATTTGGCTTTTGCAGTAGTATATTGCCAATTGTCGTCGAAATTCTAGTTGAATCATTGTTGATTGCTCTGTTCGATAAAGGTGCCACGCATTTTGAACAGATGCATCTATCAACCAGGTAAAAATGCTAGACCACCACTTTTTTTCGCTGTACAATTGATTTCAAATGTTCACCAAAGCTGGTAGATAACATACAGACAAAATAATTAACCTTCCATTTCACCAAACAAATACCAGTGGCTTTCATCGAAACTCATTCCTCTCTCCACTGACTTGAAGTTGTTTTTATGTACCAGTGGACAGCTTGCTGGAATACGATTTTCACGGATTGTTTCCGTAGCATTATGTCCGCATGACTTGAGATAAGCCAACAAAGGATAACTGGTAAGCAGGTTATCAAAGTAAAACGAAAATGGCAGCGGTTTCCGTGTATCATTAAAATCCTTGATTATACTGACCAAAGAAGCGGCGCATTTTCCAAACTTGGCTTCATACTCAGCATTTGAACGAGGACTCTTTCCCTTGAAAATTTCGAAGTTCCCCAAGTAGCCTGATGGAGTGCAAGGGGACAAAACTTTATAGCCAAATCGTATCGGTTTGCCTTTGATGAATTGCTTCCATCCATGTCTACCAAAGTAAGATATCATGCTTTCATCAAAAGATTTTGTTCGGCATGAATATGTTCAATAATTTTTGCTTTCAATTGATCAGTAAAAGCACGTAATTTCCACATTTTATCGGGATTTGCGCCGGTTTTTGAAGATGCCTTGGAATAGCACAGAACATCATATGAAACCCAAAAAAACATGTACCCTAGGCGACCCACGATTACCATATGGTAATGCCTTAAGTAAAATGTAAAAAATAATACAAAAATTATATTGTTCTACAAAAAAAGTTCCCGTTTTATAGTTCATTTCATTAGCTGCCAATTAGTGTAATTATTATTAAAATATATTGAAAAACTATTAAGATATGCATATACTTACGAACGTGCCATATCGAAAAACGGGACTTTTCACTTTTATATTTGTCACCTCAATTTGTCATGCGATAGCTTCGCTAATTGAACTGCGAATAACAGAAACTTTAGTTGTTGGCAAGCCACAAATATTTTGCATTAAATAATGGCCCAATTCAGAATCTTGTGCAAATGGTCTTGCATCGTAGCATTTGCAAAATAGTGTAGTATATTTATACTCACCACTAACAATTGTTGAGTGGTGAGTATCAATATGCAATACCATTTTGCAAATACTACGATGCAAGACCATTTGCACAAGATTGTGAATTGGGTTAATGTTTTTCTCTTGTACTTTTGCTATATGGTTTTTGATTTATTCCTGTATATCCAACGGCATATTTTGCATTACCACATTGTAATCGTGGGTACACAGAAAAAATATAATCAAACTGCAACTAACAATTTGAATTGTTAATATGTGATTTAAATTCAAACATATATTTAGTTAATATAAAAAATTGACTTGTTGATACGACAAAAACACAGAAATTTTTTTCAACAAACTGAACTAACCAAATTTTTTGTTATATATTGTGAAAAAAATTAACAATCATCATTGTTGATATCACAAATTAATGCACACACGAAAATGAAACAAAGCAAATCAAGAATTTTTTTTCAACAAACTGGGCTAACCAAATTGTTTGTTATGTATTGTGAAAAAAACTAACAATCACCATTGTTGTTATAACAAATGAATGCCCACACGCAGATAAAACAAAGAAAATCACGTTTTGTGTGCATTCATTATTTGCGTCTTTAATAATGAATTGCTCTGTAGCTGAGAGGCAAGAACGTCAGTCTATTAGACCAGACGTCACCGGTTCGATTCCGCTCAAATACATTTAGTGTTTTTCGCATACAAGCAGAAAGTCGCTTCGAGGATTATGATTGTATAAAAAAATATTGTTAATAAAACCATTATGATAGTTAAAGCTTGTTCGGAAAATCAACAATTCACATTGTTGATATAACAATAATCTTAATTGAAATAAATTTGTAATCAACAAAAAAAAATTTAAAAATATTTTCTGATTTTCCTTTAACTTACAATTTCGTAATTGTATTTACAAAAATCGTTGTAGGTTCAAAATCAATTAATTATTTAATTGATATAAAAAAAATTAATTGTATTTACAAACTTTTTTTCTGTGTAACATCGGGTTAATTATGTGAATTAACCCCCACCGATGACACCGTCATGTAAAAGTTACTGGTCCCTTTTATATAAAGTTCCCTAACTCTAACCAGTTTGTTTGGGAACCAGTCATGTGACTTGGCTTGTGACAGGTTCTCTGCCCCCTAGGGTAGTTTCGACTTTTTAAAGGCGTTCCTTAAGATAGATAACTTTTCTTTACTTGCTTTCTTATTGGGTCCATATTATTCTTGACAGACATCTTTGGATTTGCACTGAAACTTTCAATTTGTATATTGTGTACTTTATGAAAATGGTGCAAGAGTGGAGAAGTCGTTGATCCGTGTATGTTATTTTCCATATGAAATTATTAGTCCAGAGTGCAAATTATGGGACTATCCTACATGTATTTGATATTATTAATTTGTATTTCACTCTACTCTTAATGTCCATGGGCATTATTTCTATTTTGAAAAGGAAATAATGTCGAAAAGGAAAAGTACTGGTTTTGCAGAGTAAATTTTGTGCCTAGCCGCCCTTCGGCCGGGCTTAAAGTTTTTCTCGTCTGGGTAAGTCGAATAGTGGCTTTCTGCTAGGCAGAAAATCTTTACTCAGCGTAGCCACTATTCGACATAGCCAGAGGAGAAAACGTTTAAGCCCGGTGGAGGGCCGCCTATGAAAAAAATCTTTACTGTGCAATACCACTTTCATTGATTTTATTTCCATTTTTTGATGGACATTATTTCCTTTTCAAAATGGGAATAATGTCAATGGACATTTTGTTTGTAACGGTTTCGAAATAAACCCAATTTGAAGAAAAAATAAACTTGAGCTGAGCGCTCTAAATAACGTGAGAAACTGATAAAATTATATATGCTGGTGTATTCAGCGTTGAAAATTAGCCTCCGAACTGTCTAAAAAGACCAAGAGGTCTATTCTCACACTTAGCCTAAAGCTTGAGGTCAAAGTTCAACCTTTGCGAAATTCCCCAATTTACTTATAATTGATCGCTACCTTCGCGCTGATTCTGCTGAAAGCCGGCGAGGCTGTTTGCTTTAAATATTCAAAATTATGTCCTAAAACCTTATTTAGGAAAAACTAATCCTTCTGACCTCTTGAAGGTATGACTATTTATAGTTGCCGCAAATTTTGATTCTTCACAAACAGACATATGAGAAAATTTAATAAAAGTCTACACATCAAATTATTATTATTTTTATTATTTTCTCTTGTACGAATTATTCTTTGTCACGTTCTTGCATAAAACTGCTTTTCAATGTAAAATAGATATTCGTATGTAAAATGTGTTTTTTTTTTAAGAACATAGCTTTATATTGAAATATGGCACGGACAGATACTTTTATATGTATAAAACTGTAAAATATTTCTTGCAAAAAACCCACTACAAAGTAGGCGTGGCAGTGCCCACTTTTCTAGCCATAATGTTGTACTTTCACGAGAACTAATTGTGTGTGCGAAGAATCGGTGAAATTGAAGTAGTTAAAATTAGGGATGTAACGATACGCCGTTTTGCCGATCCGATACCGATACCGATATTTAAAAATAAATATCGCCGATACCGATTCCGATACCGATACGAATATTGAAATTGAGTTCAAGTTTAGATTAACAAAACTCAAGTGTAATTTTTTTATTATGCAAAATTACATTTTAAGAGAGAATATTTAAAATTGATAAAACATTGGAAGTAATTTTTAAGGAGCTACATTTTCGTTGCTTCCAAAAAATTTATGTTAAAAATATGCAGATAATTATTAGAAAAGCAAGAAAAATGTTTAATTCCTTTATAATTTTAAAAAATACTCGCCATGCTTTTTAAAAAATCGATTTTTTAAAGGACATTTTTCAACTAATATTCTTCTAAATAACTTAATAGCTTAATTATTAAAAGACTTCCAAGTTTATATTTATTCACTTAAATTTACATGAAAATGCAGTTCTGAGTTTAAATTCGCATAAAAAAAATTTTGAAAATGGGTAATTTTTTATCCTTTTTTCTTGAGGAAAAATCATTATAGAATACCGAAAAAGAAATTGGTCCTAGCATCGCTTCCAATTCGGTGATTGGTAATCGAAAAACAGAACTTCTTGCAATGGCAAGGATATGTAAAACTAATTAGAAATTATCCAAATTTGCAATACTTCCAGATCGCGAATTCTACATTTTCATGACTTCTTTGGAATAAGATTTAAAAAACAACGACTTGAATTTGAATTCATGATAAAATTAACAAAAAAAAATAATTGTTTTTACAAAATAACAGCATAAAATGTTATTAATTTTTAACATTGATATTAATAAGATTTAAAAGATAACGAAGTGAATTTAATTCATGGTAAAATCGAACAAAAATAAATTACTTGTTAAAAAAAACTCTGAAAAAATTTTTAAAAGTATCGTGTTATCGGCAGTAAAATATCGCCGATACCGATGTATCGGAAAATCTGAAGTATCGCCGATATATCGGTATCGGTATCGGTATTCGTTACATCCCTAGTTAAAATGAATATTTACTTCTCATAGGCGTGGCATTGCCCACATTTTTAACCACAATGTTTTATTGTAACGACAGCTAAATGTGTATGCAAAGCTTCATAAGAATCCGTTTAGTAGAAAATGTAGAAAGATAATATTTACTTTGCATGGGCGTGGCACTGCCCACTATTTTAAATTATGATTTAGTATTCAAACAGAAGCTTAATGTGTGTGCAAAGTTTCAGAAGTATCGGTTGGCCAGTGGCTCAAAGACATATTTTGTGGAAATAGTTCGGTAACTCATGAATCGTTCAGGATATCGTTATGAACTAGACATAGCTGAGTTGCTTTTAAATTCACATATAAAGCGGGGCTCGTGTCCAAAAACGCTAAGCTGGCTACCTCGGACGGTGAGTTTCTTAAAACAATCGCCAAAAGGTTATTTATAGTCCGAATGTTAAAATTTTTTTACATATCGATAGTCCTTGAGAATTTCTACAAAAAACATGCTTACATTTAACATAAGAAACAACTTTCCGTTGTTCTAGTAAAAACATTGAATACTTCTTTTATTTACCCCGTTAAATCCTCAAATTTCATGATTTAATAATATTTTTGAAAAAATAGTCTATTATTCGAATTCACATAAAATTTTAACCGACAAGTATATTATAATAAAATTTCGAACTTATATAGATAAAATAGTTTTCTAACAGATAGAAGAATAATAGTTATCTTTTTTAGGTATTTAAATGCCAGAATTCCCTAAGCGGGGAAAACATGTTCCAAAAAATTTGTTTTTTTTACAAAAAATGGTCGCCCTTTTGGTATATTTGGGCAATACCTAAGTCCTAAGAAATTTGCAAATTTGCTCGGTACTTTGCTGTCTAAGGAATTTTTAAGGAAAGTATAAACTTTCTTTCAAAATCGGTAAATTTTGGATGGGCTGTAGGGAGAACCATTACCGCTTTTGACCCTATTTTTCTTTTATACGCATTTTTCATAGGGTTTCTTTAAAAACCTGCCAAAACTTTTGTATGTTACAGTGGAAACTTATATCATATGACCGAAGAAAAAAATCGCCATGAAATTTTCCGCGTTTTATTCTAAATTTTATCACGAATATCGCTATTTTTTGAAACAATTATCGGACGTTAGGTTAATCCGCCTCATCAAAAAAACTTAATTAAAAGAAAACAAATTTCGAGCGCAATTGCCCCTGAAACTAAAAGAGATACTCCAGACATCTAGGCATGTTTTTTGTAGACATTCTCAAGGACTATCTATATGAAAAAAATTATAGCATTCGGACTATAAATTAACTTTTGGCGATTTTTTCCAACTTTCCGTTAGAGGTAGCCAACTTTTGGGCTTTGCCCGCCTTTATATCGGGAAGCCGTGCCCACGCACGTGAATTTAGATGCACGTCACCCATGTATGTGTGTGTGAAATTTCGCAACGATAAATAATTTTTTAAAATTACTTTTTAAAGATTAAATATTTCGTTTAAAATTACAGCATGAGCTTAGTTTCGAAGTATTTTGAGGAAGACAATTAGAAAAACCAAATTGTTTTCAAAAAGTGTTCGAAGGCTCACAAATATCAAGGATCAACAATTTCTCCACTTTTGTGCCATTTGCGTAAAGTACGCAGTATACAAATTGATAGTTTCAATGAACATTCAAACATATCTAACGAAAATAATGTGAGGCCAACATCAAAATATGTAAAGAAAAGGCATCTTAATTAAATCGAAGAAATAATATGTAGGAAAAAGTTTGGCTGAAAATTAAATGTTTTTTAATGCATTTAAAAAGTCTAAAGTAGGGATAGAATATATTAAAAATCTTGGTTTTAGCATCGTTATTCGAATAAAAGTTTTTATTCGTTCGAATATTCGAATAAAATTTTAAAATTATTCGGGTATTCCACAAAGAAAGAAAAATGTGAAATTTTATTCGAACTATAAAACCCGAATAATTGACTAGAGCACGCATAAAAAATACATGATGAATTGGTAGCCTTTCTTCCTTGTTTGAATTCGGTTAAAAAGAAAAGTAATTCTATGGTATGAAATTTTGAATGAGATTTCGGACAGGTAATTGCCACGGCAGAAGGTCACATTTTCATACATTCGTCGCAGTGAATCAGTCAGTCAGCCTTAAAATGTTGGCTCTCAAGTGGGCTTTTTTGGATTGTTAAAAGCGTGGCACAATTTTTAATCGGGATCGGCTCTCCAACAGAATCACCAAATGGTGATTCTGTTGGATTATCATTGCCCAAAATGCAGCATTTGCTTATTGGTATAGCTATTTAAGCAAACGTGTACTTTATCATATAATCATCCAATGCATCAATTGAGCTACGTTTTCAAAAAATATCTTGTTACGGCCAACAAAACTAACTCCAGAAAAGCCTCTAACGAGCAAATCGGCTGTAACACACACACAAAAAATCTAAAGCTCACCGTGACAAAAAATACCCTATAGTATATTATGCAGTACGTCTTGTTTAATATATCCAACTACTAAAGTTTACTTTTACTCTTTTAACTCAAACACATTGTAATTGTTGCAACATGTTTTGTTTGATATGATGCTGTTGTGTTTGTTGTTTTTATTATTATTATTATTTTCATACAATATTATCTTATCTTTTTTGCTGTGTTTTTTTAAACTTGTTTCAAATGTTAATAGATATTAAAATAGAAAAACAAAAAACTAAAAACAAAACAAAACAAATTAAGCTCTACCACTCTTTTAATTCTCTCTTATTATTTTTGCTTCTTCTATAAGTTTTATATTCAATCATAGCCTTGCAGCTCGAAAAAAGTAGTAAAATGAAGACAGACGCTAGCAATTTATTGACTACTATTTGCTAAAATACTTTTTAATAGATTCAACACAAACTTATTAGTTTTTTTGTTAGAATATTCCATTTCCTTTGTAGCGACATATCAACTACTGCTACTGGTCATTTAGACAATAACTTAAATTGTTTTCTGCTCAATATTTCCCATTACTTCTCTTCACATGAAAAACGAAGTGCAAATATTTTAATTTGTGGTACTATATACGAGGGTAGCATTTTATGTTCAATGGCAATGCCGCATAGTGGCTTACAATCTTTTTTTGTGGAATAATCCGGTATCTCGTGAACTATTCAATATATTGGGTAGAGTGAATAAAAAAGTAGTTTGTACTATATAGTACTAAGTACTAGCACTAGCTTTAACTTTTCAATACCAGCTATGTTGAACATTATAAACTACAAAAAGTGTGAATAACTCTTTGCTATTGCTACATAGATAGTTTTGAGAAGTGGTAACAAAAGCTGGAAAATATGACACACAAAATATGAAACAGAATCCACAACTTTGACGTTTAAAAACGCATATAATCATGTACTAAGCAGAGCATACACTGCTGCAGTATACTGGCACAAACAAGTAATGTTTAATCGTGATCGAAACACATACCATACAAGCATACTGGTGCAATATTTATTTCTTTAAAAATTTTGTACGAATGAGTTGTCGATCATAGGACGCACCGCATTTATTACTGATATTGTTTAAAAAATACGAATTAAGAAAAACGCGTATTTTTTTATTTTGTTTATTTTTCATAATTTATGATCAATTTATTCAAGTAGGTAAATATATTTTACCCCGACGTTTACTCTTTGACAGCTTTTCTCAACTGAGCTAATTTAACCACAAGCAAAATATCAAATACAGTTTGACATCGCTACACAAAGCGTACAATCACACTAAATGCCCATACACGACCAATCCACTGGTGCCAACACGTGATTGCGCGTGCATACTGGTGTAGTGTATGGGCCCCTTTATGCATTACCACCATAGCATGAAAGAGATAGCCAAATTAGGGACAATAAGATTTGATATTCCTTTCATATAATCGTGGTAATGTTGTAAGTTGCCTGGCTTAGATAGTAGTCTACAATGTGACTGCTAAAACAGCTGGCAGAAATCGTTTATGAGCTACCACTTTTTTTCACAAAGGTACACGAATGATACTACTTTTCCAAAAGTATTATGATTAAACGAGGTAATAACACAAGTACTCAACGTTTTTTACTGGTGTAACGTAAAGTTGTTTCTTATGTTATTAGGGAAGCTAAATTCGAATCTGGACTTAGTTTTTTCAAATTGGCTCATGACTACATGAATTGAGATGAATCAAAAATTTTTTTGCGTATTATCAAGGATTGTTTTAGAAACCATAAACATTTTTTTGAAACATATTAACTGTGCTATTACGAAGTAGAGAACAAAGTCTAGGTCAAAAACCAAAATTTTAATATTCAAACCCAAATATCTTTAAAAATATTAACAACAATTTTTTGATTATTAAGAGACTTATAAAAATAATTTTTGTATGAAAATTTGTTTTATTAATGTATTATAAGTCAGCTTTTTTTTTGAATTAAGGCATAAAGGTATCTTAATGAAATAAAGTGTATTTTCTTTATCTATTTACAAGTATAAATTCATTAAAATCGGATAATATTTGTAAAAGTTATGATCGGATAATATTTGTAAGAGCTATGTGCAAGGTAGTCAACTTTGACAAATTGCAGCTAGCCGCGGTTTTCAACAGGGTATTCCGAATTCAAACGTTCTTAAAGCTTATGTCTCTTCTATAATTTTTCCATACATTATTGTGTAATCGGGTCGCAGATTTCAAAGATACATACATACTAAAACCCCCTTTTCCAATTGGAGCTAGAGTTGTAAAATTTCGATACATGTGAATACCCGATTATGGTGATTATTTTTTTGCTAGTATTTTGTTTTGCAGTCCTCACTTGAAATACTGTTGGAAATATTTAAAAAAAATACCCTGAAAGTTACAGCCCTCAATACTAATTTTAAGTACTTTCCCAAAACGTGGAAAGATTTTCCATACAAAATACACTTAAAAAGAATGTGTTTTTATTAAAAATTCTAATACTCAGCCACATTTTATGCTATTGCATTGTACCTGAACTCGATTTACTCGGAATAAAACGGACTTCAAAAATGCATATGCCGACGAAAGGGTAACTTGTAGTGGTAAGTTGGTACGGGTCACTGAATTTGATTTTTACTTAAAATGCTCGCTTTTTTGCTGTTACCCAAATACCCTATACTTTTGCAACTATAATTGGAACCACTGTGCTTTGGTTTATAAACATGTGAGGAATTGTAAGAACGTAAGTTCAACCCTAAAATATTACAAAAAATTACAATTAAAAAAACACGTTTACTGCTTAAATCTTGGCAGACATCGAACCTGCGACCGCCGTTTAATAGCATAGTCAAATCCCGATAATTCGTACCCCGATAAATCGTAATTCCCCATAATTCGTATTAAACTGTCGGTCCCTTGAAAAAATTTTGTTAATTCGTAAAATTTCCATACATTTTGATCCACTCGCTAATTCGTAATTTTTTTTTCAAATAAAATCTTCTTTACCTCTTATAAATCGTAATTGTTTGGTAACTACCACTTATAATTCGTAATAAAAACAACAGAAACATGGAAAGAATGTTTTTTGTTTACCATTATATTTTGCGTAGCTTTTTGCTTTTGCTTTTGTGTGTGTTTATTTTCTTAAGGTCAGTTTTTTACATGAATAATAAAGAAAAATGTCAAAGCGCACGCATAAAACTCTGTCGGTGTTACAAAAACAACAAATTTCTGCAGCCATTGACAATGGAGAGAAACAAATAGTCGTTGCTAAGCGATTTGAAATTGCTCCATCAAAAATATTTCAAGCAGTAAGCTAAAGCGCGAAAAACTACCTGAATATCCAGTTTTTTATGTTTTTTTTAATCGTTTTAGTAAATAAATTGAAAAACCCCGTTAATTCGTATTTATTTTAACTCCGTTAAATCGAAACCCCACTAAATCGAAAACCCATATAATTCGTAAGAAATGGCCGGTCCCTTGCGCTTACGAATTATCGGGAGTCCACTGTATAACACTCTATCCACTACATTACAATTACATTAATTTTACTGTCTTTTATGGCTTGGGACAATTCTAACCATTGCCATTGGTTAGATTTACCAATATTTTATTTTGGGTGTAGTTATTCCAGTTCATTTTCAGTTTCATTTCACTTGGAATGACTTTTTGATAAGCAGTAGGCCATTATCATAAATATGATTTTCGTACAATATTAAAGACTGCCCTCGCATTTTTTAGTTGCATATAGTAACCGGTATTGGTTTAAAAAATTCATTAAATTGGTACTGCTGCATGTTTCTTATGACTACAACTAAAATGACTGTGCATTTTAGCCAACCAAGCAGTGACTTGTTTTAACCTTTAGCAGATGAAAATATTTTTATGCAAGAAGTGTAAAGAGTTAAATTATTTCTTTTATGAGTAAATATTTTTGACAAAACGGTTGATAGAATTTCTTAAATAAATATTTCGAAAAGTATTTTTTTATACATTTTTATTTTTATTCAATGAATATTAGATGATTCATTCTGAGGAACCTTTTTCAAAACCAATTTTTACAAACATAAAGCGTTAGTCGTGCTAAATTTTTAAACTATTCTTGCTAAGTATTGCATGACATATCGTTATACAAAACGAAAAGTCTGAGTAGTTTGGCCTCTAGTGGACATGATCATACAGCCCGATATCCTTCATCTCATAATTAGTTGAAGAAAGAGTAACTTCTTAAGGAAACATAACAAGATAGCTTAGGAGTTTTTCATTAAGATTATTTGGTTTCCAGACAGGAAGTTAATTTGAAAGAGTTTGCACACTCATATTTCAAATTGAAACAACGCGAAGTTGATATTGAAACATCAGGAAGAATCATGTTTAATCAAAGTTATTTCAAGTTTAAGCAACGTGAATTTGATATTGAAACAACACGAGGAATCATGTTGAATTAAAGTTATATCAAGTTGAAGCAACATGACTTTTATGTAGCTATTTTATAAATTATTTTACTTACGTGGTGTATATAAGCAGTGGAATCAGAAAAATTTGTCCCAGCCAAGATTTGAACTCGTAACACTTGCATGGTAGTCAACGCGCTAACCAGCGCAGCCACAACAGCTTCAAACTTTACTTTAGATATACACAAATAAATACCATCGTATGTAAAATAAATTTCATTTTAAATCAACATGATTAAATTGATTGTTTAACATAAAATTTGTTTGAATTTAAAATTATAGTCATGTTGATTTAAAATGAAATGTACCGATTATAACAAAGTTGTTTTAACAGTGAAAAATATTAAATCAAATAGATTTAAGGCTAGATTAATAATTTTTCGTTTAAAATTAATATGAATGAATGATAATTTTAGATCAGCAGATGTAAATTTTAGCTGGTAAATCGATTTTTGTCGGCTATTTGTCGGCTATATAAGAATAAACAACAACAAAACAACAACAAGTCACACATATGAGCACAACAGTGAATGAACAAATGAATTGAACAAAGCAAATAAACACCAACACACTTAAACGACAAATTATTTCTTTTATATTTAATATCATTTGCAATCAAAATCGCGTTATATTGATTTTACGTTTCTTTTTTTTGTGTGTGTACATGACTAAAAAATGTCATTAAATAACAATAAATGAAAATTTTAAAAACCCCCGAAGAAAATAGATAATAACTTCAAAACGGCTGGACCAATTTTTTTCAAACATAGGTTAGAAGATTTGGGGTCAAGTCACCTTTCAAACATAACTTACTAAATTAAAATCAATCTAGCCCTTTGGGCGCTACGGTGTCAAAGACACTCAGATTCGACAGAATACATCTAGAAAAGATGTGATATCTTCTAAACGGCTCTACCAATTTTATTCAAACATAGCTAATAACACTCTCGATCAAGTCACCTTTCAAACAGAAAAAAACTAAATCAAAATCGGTCCAGCCGTTTGGTCTCTACGAGGGTTCGTACATTCACACACACTACAAACTTATAACACCCCTTTTTTTAGTTGGGGGTTAAAAATATCAATAATAAACGATTTTATAGCATTAAGAAAAATTTAATATGCACAAAAAACCACACAACACCTTTTTTTCCACTTGTTTTGTCAAAAGTCTTTCATGAAAATTTAAATTCTTAAGATCTTAATATACTGTTGAAAACAACTCATAATTTTGTAAATTTTGATATACGATACGTTGACCTTTCTTATTTAATCGTGTAAAATTAATGAACTTATAAGTAAAAACTCGTACTGACCTGGGGACCAACGAATACAAATTCTAATTTGGATGTGTTGTACTTTTTTAATTTTTTGTCCGATGTAAACAATTTTATGCTTGCTTCGATTAAAACAAAATTTTCTTTATAAAATTTCTAAAATAACTTTTAAACATTTTATTTTCCTTTACTGGATGAAGCGACTTGAAATTGTGAATTTTGAAAAAAACGTAAGAAATTCTAGTTTTTTCAAATCTTAAGGCCTCTAACTCAATGATATTTGATACGAAAAACATGGTCTGTATGTTGGCTTTAAGAGAAAAGACATATCTATGCAACAGTGCACATTGTACAATTCAGATGAACAGTTCTTGAGATTTTTTGAAATAGCATAAACAATTGCAGAAAAACACGTTTCTCGCTAATATCTCGAAAACGCTTCTTAAGAAAAATAAATATATGCCATATTCGTGGTCATCGACCCTAAATTAGCTTAGAAAATATCTCTTTTTTGAGGTTATGGCAAAAATTTGAAAGTATGTGAACTACTGTAATAAAGGTTAATTTTTGACACTTAGCCCGAATATTAAAATCCGTACGCTGCGATTTAGCTTTAACAAACTAAAGTGTCTTAAAATGTTGAAGAATGGTCCAGAACATTTTATATACTTATTTTCAATTTTAGTGTCGTATTCAGCAAGTCATACAGTGTGCTATTCTACACAAAAAATGTCACCGTATTGAAAGGTACATGTCTTGCCAACCCTGCAATGACGCCATTTGCTTTTTGACGAGGACAAAGCACAAGTTATGAAAAAGTGGATCGCGTCGTTTTTAATAGCTGACAGATAAGTTTGTTATTCGACTGAAGCCTTTAAATACATTTCTCTTTTCTTCGTCATCAGATGGCGAGGATGAATAAATTAATTGATTTAACTTTTTCCTTTAAAAAAGTTTAAAAATTTCTTTAGTTTATTTTCATAACATATGTAAACATGTAAATACAGCTGCCAGACTGCCGATTTATATACCCGAAGTTTTAACGATTTCTTGATTTAAGACTTTTTTGAGAATAATTTTAGAGCACCGAATTCAGTAAGATTTTATATCACTGACAATCTAGGATTAACAGCGTAATGTTTTCTCATAGTTGTTCTATAAAACAGTAGGAAAATTATCTTTAAAAACTAGATTTGTTTTTACTTTCTAATTCGAGGTGATTTTTCCAACTTCGTCTGGTAGCACTGTTTATAAACAAAAGACACCATTTTACAGGGCCCTATCAACACTGTAGATTTATACGGGGCGTAAAGTGCAATGCGTTTCACCATTAGTGAGGGTGATTTTTTTTATTAGAAAAAAACGAACACAAAATTGCACTTTTTACATGGAAATGTAGCTTTTTTGTAGAATTTTTGTAGAAAAGAAAACACCATTAGATATGTAATCAATCACAGATGGGGCATATACAAAATACCACTTATATGAGGTGTTTTTTCTATTACAGTATTTATAAAGACCAATTGCAAGGGAGCTTTTCACATTTTATTAGAAGGTCATTATAAAATTAGTATCCTGCTTGCTACAGGTCAAATGTGAACAGATAAGCTACTCCGCTTACGCGCTTAACCACTTGTTCCGGCTTAAGTGTGCCATGATCATCAAGTCGATCTTTGACCATCTTCCCATAACTTTTTGTTTGAGGATATATTTTTAACATCATGATTGTTTATAAAAGATATACAAGACATAATCTAAATTTCATAAAGCTCATTAGAAATATCTATGGCAAAAATATACATACGTATGTATGTGTGTATGTAGTTGAATTCCCTTAGTAGTTATTACCATTATAAGCATTTAATACCCTGTCGCAAACTGAGTTAACTTTAAATTAGCTTTAAGCTAACTACTTCACAACTAGTGCTGACTGACACTTGGATTACTTTCCAACAAATAACTTTGCAACAACTAACTATTTTAACATTGCGATGTCATAGGCTGTAGTCAATTGTCCATCTTTGCACTACTTTTTAACTAACTTAAAGTTGACTTTATTTAAGTCACCTGGTAGTTAGTACATTTGCAAAAAGATGTTGCTGGGGTTCGAACTATGTATCACACGTGTTATAGTTAATGCGCTGACCACCCAGCCAAGGTACCATTTAAAATAACAACAGCAAAATCTTAATATAAACTTGAAATTTCTTTCAAAGTAGCTGAGAGTAAAATTTTTGGCTCTCACCAAATTCGATTCTGTACTCAACTTGATTTTGGGTCAGTTCTTGATTACGTTGAAGCTAGCCTTTAGTTAGTCTAAGAAAAATCAACTATAAGTTGATTATTTTTGTAGTCGAATAGTGATTTTCCGGCAGGGTAGTTATTTATTTATACACACGGGTATAACTAGTATGAAGTTATGTACTCGTATGCTTGTCAAATAATTTTTTTTAACAAGAAATTACATGCTTCATTTAACAAATAGTTTTAAGCCAAAATGTTGACTAGTCATGATAAGTACAGATATGTTCACGTTCTATTCCATGTTCACGATGTACAACAGACATCAACACAAGATGAAATACGCACTGTGGTCTCAGTTACGAATCTAAAGAAACAAACTCAAAATATTTAAGTGTTCAGAATAATATGAATAAAGCGATTTGATCTTACGCGGCAAAAACTAAAATTCGTATTCTATTACTGAATTCATAATTCCAAATATTTTTTTACGGAAATAGGACCTACCACAAAATTCGTAAAACTAAAAATTAAAATTCGTAATTATCAGTTAAGTTATGAGTTTTATGGCCATTATTATAACTTGACAATAGCTAAAAGCAAACTTTTGTCGGACGGATAAACAGTTTATCATTATTACAAATGTACTTTAACCTACCAGGTAGGAAGCACCTGACTTTAACTTATCGCTCACTTTCATTTAAAGTGAAGTTTTAATAAAGGAAACCCTTTTATTCGTCCGACAAAATCCTGGCTTTAGCTATTGCCTAGTTGTAATAATGGCCCTTAGTCGAACTGTATGGGTTTATATCCAAAGAAATTTTATAATTTTGGCTTGAGTTCGGTTTTAATTTAATTTTTCAATTAAATTATATTTTTAATTAGAGATAATTGTGAAGCATGTAGACGAAGAAAAGTTTGACTGCACGGAGGGTTGAACTGACATGCAGTGGAGTTTTTCTTTGTCTACATGCTTCTTTTTTTGCAAGGTTCACATCTATCTCTAAAAAATATAATTTAATTGAAAAATTAAATTAAAACCGAACTCAAGCCAAAATGATTAAATTTCTTTGGATATAATTCGTAGTTATATAATAATATAATTCTTGCAAAAAACCGACTACAATATAGGTGTGGTACTGCACGTAATTTTTACCATAATGATGAGCTTTCACGAGAACTAATTGTGTGCGAAGTTTCATAAGAATCGGTTAAGTAGAAGTAGTTCAAATGAATATTTACATTTCATGGGCGTGGCACTGCTCACTTTTTCAACCATAATATTGTATTGTAACAATAACTACATGTCGGCTTAGTAGAAACTGTTGAAAAATAATATTTACTTTACATAGGCGTGTCACTGCCCACTTTTTTAATCATGATGTAGTATTCGAACAGAAACTTTATGTGTGTGCAAATAGGAATCGGTTGATTAGAACTAGATGAAAAGGCATATGTATTAGAGGGCTGCACGAATATACTCGAAAGTACTCGTATGTATGTTTGTGTATGCGTATGTATATGCATGTATATATGTATATTTGGTCGTGGTTATGTATGTACACACATATACATGCATGTATACATAGGTATATATAGATGAGAACATACAACTAAGCACACACGCATTTCATACGAGTACATTCTACGAATACATTTGAGTGCACTTTGCAGCCCTCTAATATGTATTAACTTCGTATGGCCGCGACTCCGCCGACTTTTCAACGGGACCAATTTGGAAGTGCATCATTTAAATAAAGAAAAAAATCCGAGATCGTTTTATAAATGGCGAAGTTTTGAGAGAACATCCTTAAAAAAAAGAAATGACGAATTGATAACCTTTCGCCTTTTTTTTAAGTCGGTTAAAAAAAGAAACATATTTTTTTTTAAATATTGTACTGGAATATTTGAAAAATCAAACCAAAAAGTATTAAAACTTAAAAACAAATTAAAATAAAAACCTATCATAATTTTTTCTGTGTATGCAATCCAAATCATTTTTTTTACTTGTCAATATTGTGGTCCACTACACTAGTCAAGAAAAAGTTTTTCTTAAAAAAAAATTTTGGGGCCTTGTAGGCTAGAAAACCTTTCCTTTCTCCTTTTTTTTAAGTCGGTAAAAAAAGAAACATATTTTTTTCTATTGAAATATTGTACTGGAATATTTGAAAAATCAAACCAAAACGTATTAAAACTTAAAAACAAATTAAAATAAAAACCTATCATAATTTTTTCTGTGTATGCAATCCAAATCATTTTTTCTACTTGTCAATATTGTGGCCCAATACACTAGTCAAGAAAAAGTTTTTCTTTCAAACACAAAAAAGTTTTGGGACCTAGTAGGCTAGAAAACTAACATCTTCGCTAAATCAAAGACTAAGCTCTCTTTGTTTGCGAGGTATGTGTCTCCTCTCATAGAAAAAAAGAAGTTTCGATTTTGATAAGAAAAATCCCGTTATTCAATAACTTTTTCAAATTTCCTGTGATAACGAATTCCGCTATGTTGATAACAAAATTATAAAATATATATATATATGTATAAATTAAAGAAAAGGCTCGACATGCCTGGGAAAGCATGCTCTCTACAGCCGAACCATGCCCCAGTTAAGATAAAACTTGTTTTAAGTTATTATGTATGAAAAGAGAAGAAATAACCGGCATGGGAAAGGAATACACACAACGAAATATTGTATTAAGTTAATGGTCGCGTTCATAAGACGTAACAGCTGTGTAACTGTTGTGTGTTTGTTCTAGAAACGCACAGTTGAGTAGTTCCGCTACACACAACAGTTGTGTATTTGCTTCCATTTTTTCCATCATAAAATTTTTTCGCTAACTATGGTCAACATGTTGTGCTTAGCATGCACAGCTGATCAAAAGAGTTATGCCGTTTATATTCTAATAGAACGCCGCTTTATTATGTGGCCGCCGCAAACTAGTTTAATAAATTTTGCATTACAAATGTGATAAAGTAAACAAATAAAGGAATATAATTAAAATAAAGCTAACATCACTAAATATATGTTTATTGTGTCTATTACATAGTATTTAATTTACTATATTTTTGAACCATTTTTTACCACGGTGGCGGCTTAGCGTTAAGATAAAAAAATTATCGGCGCAGCCTTCTATGTTATTGCAGTGTTGTTTGCTTTGTGGTGAAAATTTTAAAATAAAATGAAAATGGACAATTCATATGGTGCTGACTATCGCATTGGATACAATGTTGATTGAATATTTTATGGAACCAAAATGCACTCCAAACTGAAGGCGAAGGTACATAGCATGCGTTAAATACGCTAATGCGTTACAGACTTCTGTCCAAAAAGTTGAAATAGTGTATTTCCATAAGGCAAGATACAAAGCGAAGTTTGCGACGCGCGTAACTCGCAAAAAGTTGACCATTCTTCAACTTTCATGCGTCGTATACAAAATGACAGGTAGTGCTGCCAGATTCATATGCTAAAATGTTTGTTTAATGGAAATAAATTATTAGAAATTAATTTTTTTATTAAAAAATGGATGAAAACTGCATTAAAGATATAAAGAAAACCGACGATAATATCGACGATATTCCACGCTGGTAAGACTGAAATGGAAAAAGCTTAAAATAGTTGAACATGCTAAGAAAAGACAGTTAGTGAAGTTCCGAACATTTAGACAAAGTTCAATAAGGTGCGACTCGCCACAAGATGGCGACAGTGTGTTAATTGAGCTTACTAATAATAGTAGGATTTTCGCTACAGTGTTGTTGCCACTGTCAGTGGTAGTGTGGGTAAAGGACTCTGATGAGTAGACTTGGTGGTCACGAAACAGCTGTCAGTTCAACCTTCAGTACAGCCAAATTTTTCTTTGAATGTTCAATATTTACATGCTTTAGAATTTCTTTCTTAAATAAAAAATAATTTGATCGAATGATTAAATTAAAAATGAACTTAATCCAAACTAATTTAATAACTTTGGAGAAAAATAAAACTTAAAGGCAAGACAAAATATAGCCGGAAAGGCTTGAAATTGTATAAGCAGAAGAGCATCAAAAGCGTGGTGTGTAACTTGCCATTCTTAAAGCGTTAAAAGTTCGAAAAGTAAGAAAAGCGTTGCCGCGTAACGCGTGGTATGTACCTCCACCTTGAGTGCTAAACTAATTTATTTAGTTAATTTCAACTATGTCTTCTGTGTCTGTTTTTAATTGTTTACATTTATCAGCTGTTCATATTGCAGTATATCCATCAAGACGTAGCTGTTGGGCGCAACAGTTGCCAACAGTTTTATTTTTTAATTTTGAACCACAGTGCAACGTGCTCATAAATAAATAAATACGTGTACAACGACAATTCCACAAATTTACGTTTTTTACAAGTACAAATTATAAATTGCAAATATAAATAAATAGTAATTGTTGTATTTACGTGAATGCTGAGCAGTTGCACGAGTAAAAATATTATTCATAATTATTTTTCTCTTTGTTTTTTGTTCTTTTATTTGACGTTTTAATTGTTATTTTTTTGCTAAGAGACAAATGTTTAACACAATAATATATGTTTTGTATTCTAGTATGTGTTTCTCTTATTTTTGTGTTAATTTTTAACATTTTCCAAGAATTTATAGTGGCCACTTAGCTATACTTAGGGGCAAATTATTGTATATTTATTCTATTTCATATAACAAGTTTTTTTTGTGCGAACAACTGGAATCGGCGGAAATTGTGCATTCTTTAATGATTATTGGAGACATAGTAGAATATGTTTCTAGATCTTTTTTAATTTATAACTTAACTTCACAAAGTATTTTTTCTGTTTCGTATTTTTAATAAAACAGAGATTTTTTTGTACGTGGACTCGTACAGACACACAGGTACACATACCCACACTCTAACTTATAACACCCCTTTTTAGGTCGGGGGTTAAAAATTATAATCAACAGAAAGATAATTTTTCGTATACACAAAAGATTATGGATAAAGCAAAATAATTCGTTAGTGATATTCTACTTGTTGAAAAATAGTCCAGTCAAATAATACATAATAAGGCTAATCGAAGGAAATAATTCCCGGAGTTTCTCTAAAATAACGTAAACCGCGAAAACCGAGAAGGTTTTTTGTTACTTTTTTTTGAATGCGTTCAGAATTTTTCAATGAAAATACTAATGACTTTATGCGTGTTAAGGTGCGTTCACACTTGGCAAATATTTGCCGAAAAAAACGTGACCAACAGACAAGCTAAAATTGTATAGCCTTTAATTTCAATATTTTTTTTTTATGGGCTCGCATTTATTAAAAATAATTTAAAAATAGCTTTTTGCAGCATATTTAACTTCATTTTGTGGTATAAAAACCAAGTTAAATCACAGTTACCCTTTGCAAAAGAAGTGGTTACGTTTTTTGGGTAAATATTTGCCAAGTGTGATCATACCTTTATACATAAGTTTCACGTTAGTTCTCCGTACAGATTTTTTTTTGGCAGTTACGTTATTTTTGTCGGTCACATTTCAAACAGGAATTCAATTTGACGGGAAATTTTTTTGAGTTTTCATTTGAAATTTCTAGAAAAAGGAGTGCTATGATTAGGGTTTTTTATTCCCAGACTTTTTTGTTTCCCGGGAACGCGGGAAATAAAAAAGAAATTCCCGGCATCCCGGGAATTCGCGGTAGTTGAAGATCGTAAAATATATTTACCAAAAATTTTAATTTCCGGAATCCACTGATTTTATATGAGCAAAATGAATCAAAAAGTGTTTAAATTTTATAAACGTTTTAAAAAGTGAATATTGTCAGCTTTGTATACATAAACAGGGCTACTAACTCTCATATTTTAAAATTTGTTTTGTTTTCAATATGTTGGGAGTTGGTTGAACCCTATAAAAAATGTAGAAATCTTAAATTGCATTGAATCATAAATTTTTTTATCTGCCAATTTTCAAAACTACGGGAATTATTTCCTTCGATTTGCCTAATTTGACTGGACTGAAAAACTGTAGAAAAATAATGAAACCAAAGTAAAAAAAAATTATAGCGAATCATCCCAGGAAACACGAAGTCAAATCAGAGGTTTGACATTAACATTTGAATTCTAATTTATAATAATTTGAGTACAAACATTTTGCAAATGGTGTTTTATCAATTTGTTATAAAGTGTTATTCTCAAATCCATATGCATATTATATAAAAGTGAGGTGTATGTTTGTTTGTTTGCAGATTTTTGTTACGGCATCATGCCTAAGCGACTGAACCGATTTAAATGAAATTTGGTACATAGGTAGATATTTGACCCACAATTAATATAGGATGTATTCGTTTCCCGGATTGTGGACCGGGATGGGATAAAATGGGTCAAAACCTCCCCCTACGCACAACTCTGTCATTTGTCAACCGATTTTAAAAATTATTTATTGGTTTGAAAGGATTTGCTTGCAGCTAGCTCCCGTAACTTTTTTTGAAAATAGGTGGGGATATTTGAACTAAGAATGTAACCGATTCCGATTCCGATATATCGGCGATACTTCAGATTTTCCGATACATCGGTATCGGCAATATTTTACTGTCGATACGCCGATACTTTTTAAATTTTTTTCAGAAACAATATCGAACTTTATTCAAAATTACGGGGTTATGTAACCCGATTCTGGTAGAGGAGACCAAAAAAATCTACATGTGTCGGCGTTATGCAAGATCACATCGGAATTTTATTTTAGGGTGGTTAAAGTTTCAACCCTTTTGTCCTGATCGTGCAGCAATATCGGTACATGAAACTATGTGATCTTTATATCTGAGGTGTAGGGTATGTTCAGCAACTTTGTAGAAAATGTTGGGGCAAACATTTTTCTAGAACTTAGTCCTCTAACCCTTCGTTTTATTGCTGCTTTTGTATATTTTTTAAAAAAGGGACAAAAAGCTCCCCTTCAGCGGCGATACAGAGGGAAAACATCTTCTACAAAACACATCTTATACCTTAAACGCGATGCCGAGTATGAATTGTGCATAAGTACGAAATTTAAGGGTTAATTTTAAGTTTTGAATGCTTTCTAGCGTCCGAACTAAGTCTGGAGCTTGGGTCTCGTTTAAGAGCTTTAGTAGAATTTTATGGCGAATATTTTTGTATCACATATCAGCCCCGTATATCATCGCTGAAGGGGAGTTCTTTTTGGCCAGAAATGTACAAAAAGATCCATAAACCGAAGGGTTAAAATATTCCAGCAAAATTGTTCTCGTGGTGTTTTACCTAAAAGTGCTAAACACATCTTATACCTTAAACGACTTGCAAAATTTTCTGTGCCGAGTACTAATTGTGAATAAGTGTGAAGATCTATTGTAATATTTTTTTAGAACATTTTATATCCGCACACCCCTCCCCACCCTATTTAGGAGTGTTTTATACGATTTGTTAGAAAAGAGCCAAATAAAACCGTTATGTAAAAATTAAATTAACATATTAGTTAAATTAGCATATTGAAATTGAGTTCAAGTTTAAATTAACAATGTTAATTTGAACTTGAACTCAATTTCAATATGCGTATCGGTATCGGAATCGTTATCGCCGATATTTCTTTTTGAGTATTAGTATCGGTATCGTATCGGCAAAAACGCGTATCGTTACCCTAATTTGAACACCGCCCCCACACTCCCTAATGCTTAACTCTGGCACTTATGAACCGATTTTCAAAACTATTTTTTTGTTTGAAAGGTTCTGCTTGCAGGTTGGTCCCATAATTTTTGTTTCGAAAATGGGGTGGGGGGTGGGAGGGGGTGCGTTCTGGGAAAGTTTACTCCCCTACGTATAACACTGTCATTTGTCAATCGATTCTTGAATTTCTTTTTTGGTTTGAAAGGGTTTGCTTGCACTTAGGTCCCATAATTTTTTTTCAAAATTGGTGGGGAAACCAGATATATTGATTATCGCATAACTCCGCCATTTCTGGACCGATTTCAAAATTTTTTATTTGAAAGGACATAAAAGGTTTATTACTATAAAAAATTGCAGACGAACACACAATTAGTAGAAGCACACACCATTTGACCTAACGCAAAATTGAGTCCGTTTTGCAATATGTTCAATGGGATCTTTGCATTGAAATCGTTTTTTTGGCAGAGTAGTTTCGTCCATATTGCTAGACCAGGTAGACGATAAATAACGCATTAAAGACTTCGTCTCAATATGTTTGAAGCCCGTGCATCGGCTGGCCAAAAAAGGCTAGTTATAAATAAACGTAGCACACTTTTTAAAGCGAAAAATTAATTTTAAACGTTTTAACAATATGGCGATCAAATTCAATTATTTATTACGACTGAGAAAAATTACATGTTTGATGTTTGCTTATACAGTATTTCTGCCTGTTCTGTAAATCGAGTCGATTTTAAAACGCTCGATTTAGAGAAATTAAATCCACTAATAGCGAACTTCTCTCAGATTTTTTTGCAGCTTCATATATTTCAGAGCTTAAAATATCATATCTGAAATTAATTTGCTATACACGATTTAAAATACATCAATGGGAGCATTATTTATTTATGGAAAACGAGAAATTTACTCGGATTCGGATTACAGAACAGGGTTGATTGCTTGTGAGTAAAAAATTAATTATTATGAGCAGGAACGCGGATAAGAAGAAAATAAAATATGAATTTACAGCACAAAAATTTCATTTTTTTATATTCCACATTATATTACAATCCACATTTGAAAAACATTTTAGTATAACGTTTGAGAATAAGTTGAGAACAAATACATTTTTTAATTTGCGAATAATTTCCCTCTTTTGTTGAGAATACTATGTTTTTTAAGTTATTTTCAAATCCTTATCAAACGTTTGCCGTTTGAGAATGGAGTTTGATCTCAAATCATTCTCAATTTGAAATCAAACTCATGTGTTGGCTGGGCATACATAAACAAAATTTGTTTCTAAATACAAATTTCAAACAGTAAACAAATATTTTTATAAATATTTTGCCTGTTAATATACAAAACCTGGCATGAAATTGAGGCCGTTGTAGTCACAGCATAGATTATACTAAAAATATGACTAAATTTGTGATTACGTGTGTCACAATTCTAATGACAGGGTGTCATCAATGCGACGATGAAGTTTTCTCCTTTTGCTTTAGTATTTATTGCCAAAATAATAGCCAACGATTTTTCTAATATTACATTTTTTATTAACTTTCCAAAATGTCAATAATCATAAAAATCCAACCGCCAATAATAAAGTTGTGACATAAAATATCAGGCAAAACCGGCTTGTATTAGCATTAGCATACCAGAGCATGTTTTTCATTTTCAAACCTATATACTTTGAGTAATATTTATGAAAGACCTGCTCAAGCATAACACCAATAACTCACATCCAATACTGTATAAATTGTTCTATTTCATTACATTTGGTATGAAACCTAAAATTTTAATAGCAGGTAAATAGTGTATATTTTGACGTTTGATGGTGCTTGGGAAGGGGGAGGTGTTGTATATCATTCTTTTCCTGTCTATAGATCCGTATATCCACGTATGCAGCCATACACTGCATATATATGGTGTAAATATTTTTAGCTGGATTTGTCTATCACTGAAGTTATTTAGTTCATTATAAATTGTTTATATAATCTATCCGAATTTAGAAAAAAATTCAAGTCTTTGTTCAATTAAGTGTCAATCATATTAATCGGCTAAATATGCATTTAATTTAATTTATTCATAGCAAAGCTTTTAAATTAAAACATATAACCTCTACTTCAAACGCATGGTATTTAATTTAAGTAAATGCCGTTTAAAGTGACGTCCAAAACTAAAAAATTATAAATTTAATATAACAAACCGCATCGTAGGAAGTAGAAATGTCTTTAAATTTATCTAAAAACTAATAAAAAAAAAATAGTAAAATAACGAGATCTTCTATCAAAAGTATAAATATTGCGTTAAAAAACGAATAAAGTGAAATAACATTAGATGGACAGACATACTACCATACCAAACAATTTATTTGGCTTATTATTGCAGTTGATTTTGTTGTTACTGTTAATAAATTCTCAGTTGATTTTCAGAGTAGCCTAAGTCCATCTATCACAAATATCCAGCTAATGTCTAATTCAAATAATAAAATTATAAATCTTTTAAAGTAAGTTTTTGTAAAATATATTATTATATATACATATATACCCACTTAATTGGAAATATATGTATTGCATAGATAGAATGCGAGAGTTAATTACGCATTTTAAAATTCAGTGTTTCATCCTACATCATATCTTTCCTAGAATGTCCAACTATCGAACGTGAAAATTGGTGCTTTTCAGGAGAGCGCGAAAACGTCCATCAATTGCGAACTCAAAATTAGCGTGAGAAATTAAACATTTTGCAACAAGGCATGTCGATGCTGTTGGCTGAAATAGTTAACGCGTTAACTACAAAATCAAACTGTGACTAAGAACATGAGTTCGATCTGTTCTCAAGGCAAGTAACAATAGTTTACAAAATAAATAAACCTCAAAAAAGAGATATTTTTCAAGCTTATATTTCTAAAATGGCACTTCGCGCATGTGACATTTTTAACGCTTCTAATTTTTTTTTTGTTTCTCATCCGATTTCAAACATTTTTTGTGTCCTTGCACACAGAAAAAAGGAATGTAAAATCCACATGCCGCAATTTTGATTGGAAATCATATTAAAATTACAAGAAATAATTTATCGTTTGAGTGTGTTAGTGTTTATTTGCTTTGTTCATTGGTACAATTCACTGTTCTGCTAAGTTGTGTGACTTGTTGTTGTTTATTCTCACATGTGTCGTCTATGTAGACAACAAAAAACGAATTACCAGCGAAAATTTACTGCTGCTGGTTTAAAATTACCATTATTTCATATCAATTTGAAACGGAAAATTATTAATCTAACGTTAAGTTTCATTTTCAATCGACATGACTATAAATTTAATTTCAAATAAGCTTTATGTTATATAATCAGTAAAATCATGTTGAATTAAAATGAAATGCATACGATGGTATTTATTTAGTGTATAAGTAAAGAAAAGTTTGAAGCTGTTGTGGCTGCAGTGGTTAGCGCGTGGACTATCATGCAGGTGGCACTAGTTCAAATCTTGGCTGGGGCAGTCAGCTACAACGCAAAGTTTTCTGATGAATATCACGTAAGTAAAATAATTAATAAAATAGCTACATTAGAGTCATGTTGTTTCAGCTTGATATAAGTTTAATTCAGCATGATTCTTCGTGTTGTTTCAATATCAAATTCACGTTGTTTCAACTTAAAATAACTTTGATTCAACGTGATTCTTCGTGTTGTTTCAATATCAAGTTCACGTTGTTTCAACTTGAAATAACTTTGATTCAACATGATTCTTCGTATAGTTTCAATATCAAATTCACGTTGTTTCAACTCGAAATTACTTTGTTTCAATAAGATTTTTCGTATTATTTCAGTATAAACTTCATTTTGATTTAACTTTACTGGAATATTAAATCAACTTGAAATATAGTTAATTCAAAAGGAAAAATTTTCTTTCAAGAGTATTGAAAATCATGACGATTTAACATGAAACACCTATGAAGCAAAATCACTACCGAAAAATGTTAAATTAAGCTGGTTTTCGACGATTTTACATGGAAAATTTTCTGTGTGTATAGGGTTCTAAAAAAGTATTTTTGGTTAAGCAATTATCTTGTATAGTTAACGAGGTATACTCATTTTAAAATTTCTCGATTTTTCATAGTTTTGTTTCAGTATTTTAAAGATATCGGTTCCAAATAACCTTTGCGGTCGATATGTCATTTCATTTGATTAGAGACTTGACAGCGGACCAGTTTACGCGACAAAAGAGCTCTGGGTCTCTAAGGAGCATCAGAGACCCTTTTGGCAAATTCGTCTGCTTTCTCGTTACCCGGATGACCACTGTGGCCAGGTATCCAATAAATTGAAACCTTGTTCCGTAGCGATAGCTCCTGTAGTGAGTCAAACCACTCTAAAACAAGCTTAAAATGGAATTCCCAAGAAAGGAGGGGATTAAGAGCTGCCTGACTATCCGAAAAGATAGCTATATGCGCGCACTTAATGCGCCTACTTAAATTAATATGAACACACTTGGTGATCGCCAGTATTTCCGCCTGAAATACCGTCGGCCATTTGCCAATGGGCACAGTGATTTTCACGTTGGGTTCACAGATTCCAGCGCCAACGTCATCTTCCGTTTTGGATCCATCAGTATACCACCATAAACTTATGGAATCCACAGTGGGACCGTTTTCTTCCCACGTTGCCCTAAGTGGAATTGTGACATTGAATCTCCTGTCGAACCTAAGTTCACGGGTTATCCTGTCAATAGGTATCCCTAGCAGCCCTTTGCAGGGCATAGTACTACGGATCGATTAGTGCCCATTGCCGACACGATCGGCAGAGTTCCCGAGACCCATCCTATAAGCAGCCATTGCCGCAGGTGATCTTATAAAGACTTTTATGGGTGTTAATCCAATCAAGGCCTCAATGGCCGAGGTTGGACATGACCTCATAGCGACTGTAGTAAGAAGACACGCCAATCTCTGAACCTTGCAGAGTTTGGTTGTCGCCGCAACCTATTGTGTCGTCTGCCACCATATAATCGCGCCGTAATGATTGGCCTAACAATCAGTGTATAGATCCACATGATCATTTTTGGGCTCATCCCCCAGTCGCACCTGGCATAACTTTTCACCGCCCAGATCGCCCTAGTGGCTTTCTGTGTTACGCATTCAACATGACGGTTCCAAGTCAACATACTATCAAGAGTAACCCCCAAATATTTGACGTCGGTCGAATAAGGAACATTGAACCCATTGAACGAAACTGTCCCAAGACCAACCTTTCTCCTAAGAGAGAATGGTACCAGAATAGTCTTGTCAGAGTTGACCGATAGGCCATGTCTCTCACATCATGTCAGAACAGTGCACAAAGTATCGTTCGTGACGTCTGAGAGAACGATACCGATTTGCCAGTTGCAATCACAACCACGTCGTCGGCGTATTCTTTCTGAGTTGGAAAATGTACAATTTTTAATTTGAAAATTGAAAAATGTTAAATATGTGAAAATTTTTGCCCTAAAAAACACCATCATTCTTTTCTCTATAAAATATTTTCAAGGATCATATAATTATTATTATATGTCTAAAAGGTACCATCACAGACATGCTTTAGGACATTTTTTTTTATATCAAAATTACAAGTTTTGGTTACCATGCACCCTTTCGAATTCGACATATCGTCCCTACCATGTCAAACTATCCAATATGCAATATTCTTTTTTTTAAATTCGTTAAATATTTCTTCAGTAGGTACGATACGCTTCATTGGAAAATGTTGAATTTCTCGTAGAATATTGAAAACTCATTCAAAAATATTTTTAAACTTCCACTTTTAAGAATATGCTGATTTTTACTTCACAATTGACGGGATCTTACGCTCTTTTTAAAAGCACCAATTTGCATATTGGATAGTTTGACGTGGTAGGGACGATATGTTGCAAGAAAATTTTGATTTTAACCCATATGATGTGAAATTCCAAAGCTTGGATTCAAGAAAATATACCACTTGGAGAAACTCTTATTGGTGTTTCTTTATTTGCCAAAGCATTTTATGGGCCTTGGACCAAATGTCGACTTTATGGGTTAAACCATAAAAAATTCCATTGTTGCGATTTCTTGGAACGTATGTATATTTTTTCTTTCTGTATACTAGAAAAAGTTGTTAGAGCCTTGTTATTTATTTGTGTTCTACAGCTTTGTAATTGTTGCGTGTTGTGTTTTTCTTCCGACGGGGTTTTTTTGAATTGAATGAGTATTCAATAGAACACTGAAGATGGCACATAGCCGAAACCGGTCTGTTTACAAACAAAATTTGACGTGGGATGACGGAAAATCGTTCCAAATTTATAATTGTTTCTTAAGATTGGCACATTAATTAATAAAAAATTTTACTTCTAATAGATAGTGGCAAAATAAACTTGAGTTGAGTGAGCCAGACTAAAATTATCCATAGGACTTAGACCACTTTCGAAATAACCGGCTCAAATACAAGTGATTGTTTAAACTAAAACTAGTTTGGCAAAATAAAACCAAATGGATTTAGCTCACAATTTTTAATAGAGGCAAAAAATTGTGTTGATTAATATCAAAGATAAATTTCTATAAAAACTAATACGTCATTGTTAAGATATCTTGTTAATTAGTACATTGTAGCAACTATCATTCTTAATTTTAACGTATGGGGCATTATTTTTAAAGCGAACAACCCAAAATTTTTTTGCCGAAATTTCTTGGTATTTGGCATAACTATAGTTCTAGTAGGTATGACTGTGTATGCAATTTTTTTGTATGATGTTTATTTATCGATTTATGGGGTGAGAAAGTGTTGACTCTTTCTTAAAAAGATGCGACGGCGAGATAGCCGGCTAAAATATCCTGAAAAAATTTTTTTTCATAAAATTTTAGTATAAGTTTTTGAAAACAATAAATTTCGAAACTCAACTGGAACGCCACAAATCATTAAAAACTAATTGTGAATAAGTACGAAATTAACCCTCAGTCACAATTTAGGTTTTCACAGATTTCTGGTGTTTCAGTTGAGCTTAGAAATTTATCGTCTTCAGAAACTTATAATGAAATTTTGTGAAAAATTTTTTTGTAGGATATTTCAGCCCGCGTTATCTTGCCCTCGAAGGGGAAAAACTTATAATAAAATTTGATGAGGAATTTTTCTGTAGGATATTTTAGCCCGCTATCTTGTCATCGAAGGGGAATTTTTTTGCCCCTTTTTAAGAAAGGGACAACAAAGACCCATACAGCGAAGCGCTAGAAGGTTAAAATGTTCAATGAAAATATTTCTCCTGTAGTTTTACATAAAAATGCTAAATACGTCTAATACCTTAAACGCAAGGTTTACACGATATCTTACTTATACCGATTCTCTAAACACAGAAAAATTTCAATGCAAAATCGTCGAAAACCAGGTTAATTTAACATTTGTCGGTAGTGCTTTTGCTTCATAGGTGTTTCATATTAATACAACATGATTTACAATAATCTTGAAAGAACATTTATCCTTTTGAATAAACTATGTTTAATGTTGATTTAATATTCGCGTACAGTTAAATCGAAATGAAGTTGACACTGAAATAACATGAAAAATCATGTTGAATCAAAGTTATTTTAAGTTGAAACAACGTGAATTTGATATTCAAACAACACGAAGAATCATGTAAAATTAAATATATATTGAGCTGAAACAACATAACTTTAATGTATCTATTTTATTAATTATTTTACTTACGTGATATGTATTAGCATAGGCTTCAGAAAACTTTGTGTTGTAGTTCGCTGCACCAGTCAAGATTTGAACTCCTGCCACCTGCATGATAGTCCACACGCTAACCACTGCAGCCACAACAGCTTCAAACTTTACTTCAGATATACACTAAATAAATACCATCGTATGTAAAATGAATTTCATTTTAATTCAACATGATTTAAATGGTTATTTAACATAAAACTTATTTCAAACTATAGTTATAGTCATGTTGATTTAGAATGAAATGTCACGTTTATAACAAAGTTGTTTTAACAGTGAAAATGTTTAAATGAAAGAGATTTAAGGTTAGGTTAATAATTTTCCGTTTAAAATTATTATGAAACAGTGGTAATTGGAAACCAGTAGCTGTAAATTTTCGCTGGAAATTAGTTTTTTGTCGTGTACATAGCCGACACATGTAAGAATAATCAACAACAAGTCACACAACTAAGCAGAACAGTGAATTGTAGCAATGAACAAAGCAAATATACACTAAAACACTTAAACGTCAAATCATTCCTTGTAAATTTAATATGATTTCCAATAAAAATTGCGTAATGTTGATTTTACGTTCCTTTTTTTCTGTGTGTCAGCGTTGCCAGAGTGATGATTTTATCATATTTTTGATGATTTTTAAACTAAAATATGATTTGATGATTTTCTTTCCCAAAAGATGATTTTTTTCTCTCCCAAATGATGATTTTTTTAACTTGCTTGAATACAATTTAAATAAGTATTAAAAAACTTGCGTTTTTTAATTATTTGAATAAATTAATATAATTGTCCATAGTTTTTAACATAAAAGTTTATGGTAATGCATTGTGCCTTACATTGAATTAACTATGTAAACTTTCTCTGACTAAAGTATTTTGAATTTTGGAATATATTTCTTTATTCTGCGAATTTGGCTAGTTCTAGTAAAGTAAACACTTTTCCGTTTTAGCGACTTTTAAGTATAATACACTATCGAACTTGTCAAAACTTCATCAGCTTTGAATGACAGTCTATCATTAATGTTGGGTGCTAAATCCGTCATTCAGGGAAAAAAATTACTGGAAAACATGGAAAGTACGAAAATTGAACGCACTTCGTTGAAAATAAATTATTTTTTATTTTTTCATATTATTTAACAACTCCTAGGATGCTTTTGCTTTAACATCATGCATTACACACCCTAATCTTGTTATATACGAAAGACAACGTTCCATTTTATAGCATCATATAAATTCATTTAAAAAATCATTTTCCGCGTTTATGCGAAAATTTTAGCAAACTGTCATTCATGTTCGATAGTGTGTACCCTGGTTAACTACTTTTTTCTCTATTTTTCATTGATTTCTTTAGGTTTTGGGTGCCTCCAAAATATCAAATCACATTGTAATGTTGCGGTTTTAGTAATATGTATATCAAACCAAAGCAACAAAAAACATTTCTTTTACTTAACAAAAACTTTACATATTTTATACATATGTTTTTGGACAATACCATTTTATAAAATTCGAATTTTTCGAGATTAAGGAATTTTTTCTATCTTTAAAGTTTTTGGGAAACTCGTGAAAACATAGAGGTTAAAATATATTTGTTGCAAATTTTTGGTGATTTAAAAAAAGGTTTACCTAAAATATCCTAAAATTACATATTGGTTTTAGCGATATCGAACCAATTCAATCATTTTTTCTGATGTTAACATGGTTTACCGAATTTTCAATATTTACTTGAGTTGCGTTTTTCGAGTTTTTCCTAGCTTCTTTATAATTTTGGAAATTCGTTCGTGAAATCGACCATTTTCGAGGTGGAAGTGATTCTGCCGCGTTTATATACATTCTTAGTCATGGTGATTTTTAATATACAAATTTTTTTGGGATTGCTCCCGAATTTAATTCCTTTCTACAAATTTTAACAATTATACAAAATTTTTAAAAATATTATAATCTTATTAACTCCCATAGCTAGAAATGGATATGTAAGGAAATCATACAAACTTAAAAGAATGCGTTTTTGTTTTAGTTTCATATAAAAGTTTTATTGTTCAGCTTCGATTTGAATATTTTAGAATAAAAAATTGCTGATGATATCTTATATCAAAATATGATTTTTATTTCGTCAAATGATGATTTTCTTCGAAAATCTTCTGGCAACGCTGCTGTGTGTATAACTATGACCAAAAGGTAGAAGGCATGTAAAGAAATTATTAAAACTTTTAAACTAATGGAGATCCTATTATTAAAATTTTACAGTATAATAAGGACACCATAGGCTAATTTTGGTAAAAAAAAAAATTAGACATGTCAAAGTTAGAAAAAATAACATAAACGATTTTTTTTTTAAATTAAATATTTTTTTTTTAAATGATCTGATAATCATTTATTTTAAATATTTTAATTTTATTTTTTCTTTCGCATCCCATTACTCGCCAAATAAATATCACATAAAAACTATTGTAAACACATTTTTACCTACTAGAACTATATTCAGGCCAAATATCAAGAAATTTCGGGATTTTTTTTTGGATTGTCCTAAAAACAAGTTGGTGACTTTATTTAATGGCAAAGAAATAGACAAGGCAATGGAATATTGTTTTTTGTATGTAAATACTTCTTATGTAGCAATTTTTTTTATTTCAAAAAGAAATTAAATTGGAGAATTTAAAGCTGATACACAATTTTTGAGCAAAGGGGCTTATAAAAACTTTTAGCTTCTATGCTTAAAAATTATTTCTTAAATTATTAAATTAATTTACAAAACTCGTTAACAAACAAACCCCATAAAGAATTTAATTTATTTTATATTATTTCTAAAGCAAATTCGCCAAAAAAAGCTTAACAAAAACAGTTTTAAGTGCATTAAACTTGGCAAAAGGAGGAAAAATTAAAAAAATAAGCTACAATAATTTGGTTATACAAGAAAAACCACAAACAACATAAATTAAAGGCCAAATATATGAACTAATTTTCAAGCTTAAAAATGGTTCAAAATGTTTAATGTTTTGCACACTGTGCTACAGATCCACACAAACAAAAACACGTACACTAGGAAAAAAATAAGGTAAAAACGACATTAATGGTGGTAACATTCAATGGTTTTTAAAACAAAACGGAAGACTGACAGACAAAACAGCAATAAATATTTTACTTGACCGTCCACATGCCTGTTCGTTCACAAGCTTGTCCAAAATAAATGCGTGCTGTTTTTTATGTCTGCGAAAATCGTTCAATTTCAGTGTCAAATTCATTCGTTCACTGCCAAAGCGCATGTTGTTCAAGTGTAGGGTTTTCAATTGCTAAAACTTGGGCCAAATTTTTTAACATCAACACACTAACCAAAATTGAGTTTACTTCTAAATGAATATGAGAAGTAACACTACTTCTCGTATTCTATTTCCTTAAAAAACTAGGGTTAAATTGTTAATATTGCAACTCACTAGTAGTCACTATGACAAGTGGTAAAAATGTTCAAAGAAAGCTAATGAGAAGGGGAAGTGGCCTCGAAATCATTACTGATTCGTTCTACTAGTCTGATGATTAGATATTCTAGTATTAATTTCTAAATAAACATTTAAAAATTATCTAAAATTAAAAATATTGAACTTAATCGCATATAATAATTTTCAACTTAAACCTACGCATAAATATTAATTTGAAAAACTTATAAAATCTAAAATTGTTTTTAATGTTTTCCTCGCGAAAAATTCCTAAAATATTACACAGTGATACAAAAAAAGAATGAAGTAGAACTAACTGGGAAGTCATAGTACGAGTATTTTTCTGGTATGTATTGTCGAGTTCAACAAAATCTTTTTTTGCAGTTTGCCAAACACCTCCAAAGTCTGGAGTTACGGATAAAAAACCAGGTTTTCATACCTTTATGTACTTATAAGCAACTAACTTAGTTAAATATCAACCGATTTTAAGTTTCTCAGAGGATTTAGGAATAAGAAAATGGATTTATGCAGAATGTGAAAGTTTTTTGAGATGCCATAAAGCTTAAATTTTACATACACTTTTTTAAAGTTTTATATGAATATGTACATAATTTAAAATTTGCAGTATACTCGTAGTATATCGGATGAAAGTATTAAGGATTGTTTATGATCTAATATTTTCGCACTCCTTATTACTGCTACAGTGTTTAATTGTGTTTACTCCGTATACAACCTTGCCGTTTTTATACATTACTTAAAATTAATTCCAAATACACTTTTTGGTGTTTCCTTTTAAAATTTTGGCACTTTTGTAGAAATTTTTTTCTTCAGAAATAAGTTTAAAAAATATATATGGAAACGTTTCTCGAGACGTACCATGTGGGACATCTCATACAAAAATAATGAAATCCCGAAGCAGGCTAAAAAACTGCTTCAGGTAGACGAATATTTTTGCTGGGGAGCTGATCGTCTGCATTGCGTAATCAGTCTATTAGTAAACCATCTGTTATAGAAAGAAATTGTGTAATGAGGAATAAAGTTATTCGCGGTAAAATGCAGGAGTAAAGAGACCTTCCAGAAGGCCTATTTAGCAGACAAAAAACCTTCGACGCTCCATTCCATACTCATATCCTTTTTCCCACGTTGTCATTGCGGCCAGTGTTGTCAACTTTCACATGTAAAAAAAGCACTGAAACCGAGAAAAAGCTCGTACTTAAAAAAAAGCACAAAATTTAAAAACTGTATTTATTTGTTTTATTTATAAGTCAATGCAAATAAAAATTAAAAAAAAGATTTGGAAACTATTGATAACGCTGTGTGACAGTGAAAACCTTCTTTTAAAATTACTTCTAATATCCGCAAATATAAAAATTTTTACATGATTAAAAAAATGCAGTGTTTTTAATAGTGTCCGACCGAACGCAATTTTTGCAGACCGAACCCGAACTTCGGTTGAATTTTTGGAACCGAACCCAAACGCGAAGCCGAACTTTTTTATTAAAGAGAAAATTTCAACTTAACTTTTTTTGAATACGAATCATTTATTTCATGCCCTACGGTAAATGGAACTGACACAAAACAAGTCACGTGCCCGGTTCCCAGGTGGTAGGGACCAGCCACATTTATATGGGGATGGCCTAGAATGGGGTTAATTGATACTTTGTATGCACCTTGTAATTTGTCTCTGAACTATTTTATGGAGTCCTAATCGGTGTAGAATAATATATATTATATATAAATATTTTTCCAAAATTCATCTGTAATTATCGATTAATTTATTTTTTATTGTTACAAATCCAAGTAGAAATTGTATTTTATTTTTAAGCGGTGTCTTTAATAGGATTCGAACCGGCAACCTCCTGCATGACAGGCTAGTACACTACCCACTCGACCACAGGGGAACTTATATTTCAATGTTATAAATACCAGTTAAGCTCTCATTGAAGGGAGATAATTAATAGTATATAGATACTATGTGATTTTCTCAAGTCATAGGACGAGTACTTTTGGATCATTTGTCACCAAATTTTTCGCAGGGTAAATACAAAACAAACAAATTCATAGTAAGTTGGACGAACCCGAAGGTTCCAACGGACTAGAGTAAATTGAAATTTTTTATTTTTATGTATTTTTATTTTAAAAAACGAGCACACATACTGCTTAAGCCTCTTTCGGCTTTTCTGCAGAAACACCCAGGCTCTTGGCTGGAATCGAACCTGCGGCCCCCGGCTAATAGTCTAGCACACTATCCACTACAGTACGGGTGTAAATTTTACATGGGTAAGTGCCATATTTGCGATTTAATCTGACTTTACCAAACCTACGAAAGACTAAATGAATGAATGATTTCGTAGGTGATTGACTTATCATTCGCCTTTTAGTTATTTAAGATTGTTTAATTTTTATCGACATTTTCTTGCATCACTCTTTTGAAATCTATTTAATTTTTATATATTTTAAAATCGCAAACGAAATTGTTTACATCATTTTGGTCATTCAAAATTAAGATCGGGCCACATATTGGGCGCCATATTCTCACAAACAATTGCTTGCCATGCAAACAAAAAGCATTGTATCAACTTTATAGTGGTTAAATTTAGGCTTTGTTTATAAGAATCCATTACGAATTGGTTAACTTAAAATATTTTAGAAAAGGTTTTAATATCACATAGTAGTACACTCCTTCTATAATGTGGACCTGATACCAATATAAATTGGAAACATTAAACTTCTTATTTTCTGTTCAGGTTCACTTGAAACTTGATATATAAATAGACGTAAAGTTTGTTTTTTTAGAATATGGCCTGCGAAAATGTTCAGGCTAAGAGCAGAGAGCGATAAACTAGACTAAAAATTAACAGTGAAAAACTTTACGTGTTTTATAACTTTCACAAATCTCGACTGATTTTAAATTTATATGTACTTACTAAAAGTGTTATGTTTGAGCAGTTCGTTTGTATTATTTTAAATTAAGATTTTGTGCCATCGAAAAAAAGTAAAAAGCACTAAAAATTAAATTGAGAAGTACCGAGCACAAAGCGGTAAAACATGCTAAAAGACAGAGTTGACAACGCTGATTGCGGTGTAGGCCTTTTACACTCGCAGTTCTTCTTAAGGGCTTCTTCTGGAATGCCTGACAAAAGACTTTGTACTAAGACCACGTTGAAGAAAGTCTGTTAAAAAGAAAATCGAAATGCATTTTCTTAACTCTGTATTTCTATAGTAACTCCGGTATTTTTTATATATGTGATTTTTTATTTCGAAATACATATTTCGTTTCATCCATACTAATTTTGTATACATATGAAGCTAACGTTAGTGTATTTATTAACAAGGAATTGGATA
Organism: Panzeria rudis; assembly: GCA_956483635.1. Taxonomy (NCBI): domain Eukaryota; kingdom Metazoa; phylum Arthropoda; class Insecta; order Diptera; family Tachinidae; genus Panzeria; species Panzeria rudis. The sequence goes on from OY101447.1 coordinate 106,049,588, forward strand.
TGATATAGTTTAGGCGGAATAAGGATCAGCTAATCAGCTCCAACATAAACGGCATAATAGCAGCATGTATGATGTCTCTTGTACATACATTTCAGTCTTATATACAAATTACCTACTTGCGAAAAAAGAATACGAGAGTGTTTGTTATTTTTAAAGTACAATTTTTTTTTGGTAAACACAACGAAAATTTTAAAAATATAGTACTCATTCCACCTTCCCTTCTAAAAGAAATGAGTTTCGAATGTGTATTGGATCTATTAGAAGGGAGAGGTTATGCCTTTTAGAAGCTCTTCTTTGGCAGGCAGGAAACAATTTTAGTTGCCTAAAAAAAGGTCTTGAAAGAATGTCAGAAATTCACAGGCCTGTTGAATTGTACCTCTGGAACTATTTAAGAATATTCGTGTAATAGTTTAATATACATATGTATGTGTGCCTTATATCGTTAGAAACCCTTAAGTGTGTAGTTTAAGATCATGTCGAGAACACTAATGAACAATCCTTGTACTATAACGCTTTTTAAATGTTTTGTTTTATACAAATTATGCAAATATAAAGTAAACGGTTTTTTTTAACATACTTATATATTTAAAAATTATTTACATAATATTTATTCAAATTAATTTTGCGATTAGTGTTAGAAGTACATCGACATTCCAGATCAATATCGCAAAAATCCCGTTTCTCACATAAAAGCAAAAACAATTTAAATACTCTTTTTTTTCTATGACAAATTCGTTTTCATTTGGATTGAAATTAAACTTGTTTGTTTGACTGCTTTGTCGTCATGCCATTTTGTGCCAACATTGTACGAAAAGTACATACATACATACATATTTGTGTTTGAAGTCTTTTTATAATTGATCTTGAGTCGCGAATATAAAGTTGTTTAGATTTTTTGTTTGATTCAATTCAAACGCATTCACAGGCGGTTGCCCCCTTCTAATACTTTCAGTTGAGGCTTGGCAATAGCGAACTCACACATTCAACTCAAACAGCAATCAAATCCAGTCTTTGTTTTCATTTCACATTTACAGGTTTCTTTAAACTACTTTTCCGCTGTTAATTTTTTTTGTTATGTTTTCAAAATGTTTGTTTATTTGTTTATTATTTTTTCAATTAACAGCGATAATGTTATGATTACCTGGCGGAGCTGTAACATCTCGCAAAAGGAGTTGATTACTATGAATCTTGAGATCTGGTAAAATTTATAAATGATTTTTTTTTTAGTTAAAGTTTCTAAATGTCACATTTTAATGTACCATAGTGCAAAGGGAATTAACAAATGATTAGTTTTTATCTACTTATGTGATAGGCATAGGTTCGAACTCTATTAGAGTAAATGAAAGTGGTCCGTCGCTTCAATACGAGATCCTTTGGTAATTCATATGTACTTATATACGTTGACATGCTCTTTGGCTTCATTTGACTATAATAGTAGATTGAGTCCTACAGAAATCTTTAATTTTGAGACCATTTACGTGATATGTCCTCTTTTTCGCCACTCACGATTTCTAATCTTGTATCAGTTCTATTTTCACAAGTAATGCAGGAAGTACGCTTAGCTCCATTATCAGAAATACTCCAGAAAAGTCAAAAGGTTTAACTTTCTTTTTTGGCTTACAAAAACAAGTTTTTTTCCTCTCCTTTAAAGTAAAATGAGCTTTAACTTTTTTCTATCACGTACTATGGTGGTCACGCTATCATAATTCCGGTTTGGATCAACAAAAAACCAAAATATGCATGACAAAATTATCTTGAAAGTTTTTTAATATACATAGTTTAGAATTTGACCAACGCTTTCGGAGTTATTCACAAATTTGTATCGAAAAAGTATTTTTTTAAGTAAAAATAAAAATGTTTTGTTTCTAAAAACTCATAAAAAATTTAAAGCTCCGAAAACTTTACCTTTTAACTATTGTCCTTAAAGACAGTGGTCTTACGAATAAAATAAGCTATATATCATAAAAAGCGATGGATAAATTTTCATTTTATTAGCAATTAAGTGAACATATCCAGACGTTTATTTCGTTCTAATTTGTTTTAACCAAAAATAAATTTAATTACCGAAAGTATACTTTCGGGTACACATCTTAAGTTACTGGCTGTATTTACTTGCTTGCTAACAAAATCAACATTTATCCATCCGTTTTCATGATATATGGCTTATTTTGTTCGTAAGACACCTGTTGTTAAGAACATCAGAGAAAAAAGGTAAATGTTTTGCAGTTTTAAAAATTTTATAAGCATATAAAAGGATTTTTTTTTTAAATTTTGTATGATAAAGCACATTTTGAATGTGATTTTGTCATGGTTGTTTTAGGGTTTTATCGATCGAAATCGGGCATACCATTCTCGAGTTAGGAAGAAACATACTAATGTACCTAGCGGAAATATTAGTCATTCCCATTAAAAAAAAATCTGTATGGAAAAAACCGAATACCGATCTTAATTTAGCGCATTAAACTCTTTATATTCCACATATTATTATTTAAGGGACATTTTCTTTGCAGACCAGTGTATAATATAATTCAAATTCAAATAAACGAAAGTTTCTGAGATTAAAAACATGAGATTAAAAATCGTGCTTGGAAATAGTGCAAACGGAAACGGAAAAAAGTTTTCAGTCTACTATACTGAACTTCCTTATATTTCCCTCTTTGACAGACGCATGTAAAAACGAATTATTATTTTGGAAACATGTGCCCAGATCAATATATCCAAAAAATCTCTTTCGAAGGCTGTCGAATACAATGACTCATACCTGCTTCAATTTAGTTTTTCTTACCTATTCAAATTCAATGTAAATTTAATTTAATTTTTTCCAGTATTTAAGTTTGGCCAACAATGTTTTTGTGACTTGACATGTTTATTAATTTTTTTTTGTCACCCGTAGCTTATCCGGCTAAAATTTTGAAATTGTTGGGAACCTAATCACACGTTTTGTATCTTTTGGTGTTTGAATGCGTGCATGGTTGGTTTGGCAACCTGCTTGTCTACTCTGAGTCTGCCATTCTGCTTGGTAGGTTCGGTATGTGGTGTCTTTTTCGCCTTAACTAATTGACTATTTTTGGTAACAGTTGTTTGATTGTGTGTGTGTTTTTTTTTACTCCAAAATTTTTGATTGTTGGCAGATTTTGACGTTTATCATGTCAACACTTTACGTATCTTTAACAATAACAACAACAACTTGAACTTACATAAGAAATAAAGATCATCATATGTGTGTGCTTTTCTTTAATAAAATTTTACAGAAAACATGCTATGTGTCATGTTAAAATTAATTCGTATTAAAAAGTATTGAGATGAGCTAATAGTTTTAGAAATTTATTGACTCAGTTCCAAAGTTGTTGTTTTCTTTCTACCAAAAAGTAGGAAGCGAAATACGAAGAAGGTGGTTTTTGTTAATCCCGCGGTTTGAGATTTCAGAATTTCAAAGCCCGGGAATCCGGTATTTGAGGATCTTGTGAAGATTGAATAGGCGTTGGACTAATTAAGGTCTGAATGAGAAAATCACATAAATACTTGACATTCAAAGAATAACGGATATTGTATCCAAACGATACTATACCAAAATAAATGTTTCTCCTAATCCTGAAAACACACCAAATATGACAAAACGGTTTTGTCTTTTAAGTCAACACTCTCATACGATTATAACACACACCAAAAAATATTTGGTGTGTGTTGTCTCATAAGAACTAATGTCCAGTTGTCGTATAAGTCACAAAAACCTGTTTTGTCTCACTTGGTGTGGTTTAAGCCTAAGTGTGAAATAGTGCAAAAAGCGTCATTCATGACGTCTAAGACAACATAGACCAATTTTCCAATTACCATAACCACTGAGTCATCGGCATATCCGACCACTTCATGCCCACTTTCACTAAGAACTTTGAGGATTTCGTCTATCACCACCGATAAGGGGAGTGGAAATAGAGGGTAACCTTTGACAGCCATAATACCTTTAAAAAACAAAATTAGTGTTACAATCGTTACTTTTTATTACGAATTTGTATACGAATTTTATTTAACAAACTTAATTTAAATATTTCGGGATTCCCCGGGATTTTTTAGACGAGTCCCGGGATTCGGGATTTCTCAATACCGAAAAATTCCGTGATTTCTCAATCCCGAAAAATTCCGTATGTAAAGTGCGACTTTGGCTTGCATACGAAGGGTGTTGTACGAATACAGATATATCCCTTTTCGTTTTTGCCCTTTTTTCATTTTGGCAATTTTTTCCTTTTGTTTTTTCGTTTAATTTAATTTTTTTTTTATTTTTGAAGTTTTTTTTTGTTGATCTAGCGATTTTTTTTTTGGTTTTGGCTCTTTTTTCATTTTGGTGATTTTTCGTTTAATTTTTGGCGATTTATCGTTTTTTTGGATTTTGGTTTGTTTTTGGCGATTTTCTTATTTTTTGCCGATTTTTTTGGTTTGGCGTTTTTTAACGGTGTTCTTCGCTTTTTGACGATATTTTTAGTTTTAGCGATTTTCTTAGTTTTGGTGTTTTTTTCAGTTTTGACGCTTTTTTCGGTTTTGGGGACTTATTTAGGTTTTTGGTGATTTTTTTAGTTCTAGCGATTTTTTTCGGTTTTTTAAATTTGTTTCGGTTTTGGAGATATGTTTCGGTTTTCTTGTGATTTTTTTTAGTATTTTTTTTTTGTTTTGACATGTTTTTCTTTTTTACGTTTTTTTTTAGTTCTGGCACTTTTTTTGACGCTTTGCTCATTTTGGTAATTTTGTTCCATTTTTTTTTTGTTTTTTGACGATATTTTTAGTTTTAGCGTTTTTTTAGGTTTTAGTGCTTTTATTGCGATTTGTCGAATTTTTCGGTTTTGTGTTTTTTAGTTTTTTTGCGATCTTTTTAGTTTTGGTGATTTTTGCGATTTTTTTTTTAATTTTGGTGCTTTTTTCCTTTAAGCGCTTTTTTAATTTTGGCGATTTTTCGTTTTGACATTTGTTTAATTTTGGAAAATTTTAGTTTTATCAGTGTTAATTGGTGTAGTCTACAGACTACACCAATTAACACTAATTTTGAAAATGTTAAGTGTCTATGTATAAGTATCTGTCATATATTTGTTGTTGTAGAGGCCAAAGTTTTACATATTCCTGAGAAAACCCCTGTGACAGACAGACGGACAAACGGACAGCGTAGCGAAAACAATAGGGTGCCTTTTTACTTTTGGTGTACAGAACCCTAAAAACACTAGCATTTAAATATACTACTAGTAAAAAAAAAAAAAAAATAAAATTAAGGATTTGCTTGTAAATTTCATTAGAGAGTTTTTAGTTTGCGTCCGATTTCGGTTCATTATGGCTTAAATTTTTTATAATCGAATGGACTATTAAATAAACTTATAAAACTATGGATTTTGTTATTATTTGTCGTACAAAACCGCTTCCGAAATGACAACGATTGGTGAGAAATGTTTAAGACTTTCATAAGATCTTAATGTGGATCCATTATAACTCAGGCACTTTTTTCCGATCAAAGCAAATCACCAACTATTAAATAGGTAATTTAGTAGCCTCTCGTACAAGATATACAAAGTGGGGCAAAAGTAATCACCCTATTGGAAAACGCTGTAACTTTTGCAAGTAGCGCCAAATGTCAATTCGGTTTTGACATATGTGAAGTAAACAAACGCAGAATACAAATCGACAAGCCGTGAATCGGGTTACTCCGCAAGAACGCGGAATCCGAATCAGAGGTCTGTTTGGGTCGTACACCCCAAGAAATGTCGAGTGAATTGCGAAAAACCGCCGCAAGTCTTGAAAAACTGCAGTATTTCGCAATTTTCTCGAAATTTCAATCCAATCGAACCTCAAATTCGGATTTATCGGGTAGGATGATAAGTCTGGTCAAACGTGCAGACCACTTTTTTTTGTTTTGTGTGCCGATGTAATTATATAATCATTTGTTAAAGCCCAAAGCTTTTTGGGTTAATTGTCGATATCTCGAACGTGTATGAAAAGGGTCATAAAAAAATAAATATATATATATATATATATATATATATATATATATATATATATATATATATATATATATATATATATATATATATATATATATATATATATATATATATATATATATATATATATATATATATATATATATATATATATATATATATATATATATAAATATATATGTATATATTTTTTTACAAATACAACACGCGAAGCGATTTCGCTTATCTGAGGAAAACATCTAAGGTCAATGGGAATTGAACCCACGACCTCTGGACTGACAGGCTAGCGTCGCTACCAGTCAGCCACAGCGGCACCATATTAGTCCGCTATATCACTGCTGAAGGGAATTTGTTGTCTCTGTTTTAAGGAAGGGACAAAAAGGACCATACAGCGTAGAGTTAGAGGGTCAACATGTTTTTCAAAAATGTTTTTCGTTGTATTTTACACAGAAAAAAATATCATAGGTTTTAATTTTAACACACATGTCTGTGGTCACAAGCCTTAACCGCCTAAGTCTGTTTTCCAAGGTTTTCAGGAGAGTAGTTTAAAGTTTAAACCCCTCACTGCAAATCAAGAGTTGCTTTTTTGTTGTTTATTTTTTTTACAGATTCCAAGGAAGCGTATTCTTTTTATCATCTCTTTAAGAAAAAATAGTTCTTTAGCGTTGCAGTCAAGAGGTAATAGCGAAAAAGAGACTTAGGCTCTTATGGCTTATTGAATACAAAAAATTCAAAATGCTAAAGTTGAGTTAGGATTCTGTGCCACAAGAAAAAACTAACTTTTACTGCACCTAAGTCAACTTAAGTCTTTATTTTATGTCAACATTTGTATGATTTTATCTCTCATGTTGAGTTAAGTCTTATTCCTTACTGATAATTCATTATTTGTCGACTTATGTTATATTTTCACTTTGGATTCCTTAAACGTAAAAATTTTTTCTAAGATATTTAATTTAAAAAACACCTTTTATTTAATTTAAAAATAAAAGTTTTACAAGGATTTTTTTGTCGTAAGAGGTATGTTATTGCTGTGGTGCTCTCGGGCACGTCCTCCCTTCATCAGGCGGACGTGCTGGAGATTTACACGGACGGATCTAAATCGGACCCATTATCAACAGAGAATAAAGTTTAAGCTACAGGATAAATGTAGCGTGCTACAGCCCGAAATATCAGCCATAAAAAAACAGCTAACTGCATGAGGTACTACAGGATATACAATGAGGATATCCAAATTTGTACGGACAGCAAAGCTGCGATTAAGTCTCTATCGGGTGTTTATACGACATCCAATTTGGTGTATGAATGTCGGATGTTTCTAAACGAGATAGCGAGACATTCAAACCTAGAGATACTCTGGGTCCCAGGACACAGCAATGTGCCCGGAAATATTGCTGCGGACGAACTAGCCAATTTTGGGTCTCGAATGCATAATCGAGACACGGATCAAATGGTTGACGTACCGCTAAACTGCTGTAAATCTCATATTCAGTAGGAACTATTTGGGATCGCGCAGCATCTGGTCACGTGTTCTACTTCGAGGTTAATATGGCCCCAATACCATTATATAGTAGATCTGCAATCCTGGAGGGGACCCCTCGTGGGCAAATACGCAGACTTGTGTCGGTAATTACAGGACACTGTTTTATTGGTGCGCATGCTAGGAGATTGAATCTACCGTATAATGACTTCTGTAGAAGTTGTCATAATGAGGAGGAGGAAGAAAATGTTGAACACCTCCTCTGTATATGCCCCGCTCTCAATGAGCAAAGGGTGGTTTCACTGGGCAGCCCGCTGTTTCAGGAACTGCGACATTAGACGGATAAATTCTTTCATTCGATCGTCGGGTTGGTTCAACACTGATCTGAATAGGGAAACGTAAAACGAGGTTTTACTTATCTGCACAATCCCGCTTCAGATAACACAACGGGACCTATAAGGACCCAAGTGGGCTGGTCTTAGTCTTTAATCTGGCAACCTGTACAACCTAACCTAATCTAAGAGGTATGTGATATCAGTATATATTTTACAGATCAGCAATATCCACTTACGTAACATACTCGTTCTTAAATGAAGATTAAATTAAAAAAATCTAAAAATACCAACAAACTAACTTTTATCCACTTCCTTTTTTCCTTAGCACGTTCTTCTTTAATGCTCTGTCAGACATTTTGCATATAATTTTTTACAAAAATTGTTAAAAACTTTTAAATCAATCACCAACATGTAGAACACTCCTCAATGGTCTATCTCGACTTAGAGACTAATTTTTTAAAAATTTTCAATATTCATAGTTTGAAATAAAGACTAAAGTCTACGTAAGCAACAATTTTTTTAAATTCAAAGTTGGAATAAGAATTTAACTTGAAATAATATTTTCGTAAAGTGATTTTTTAGTTTGGAAAAGAACGCAACTCAATTTAGGCATATCAAAAATCGATGTTGTAATTCGGAATAACAAAGTAACTTAACTTAGGAAAATAAAATGATTACTTTCTACTGCGGAATAACGACATAAGTTTGATTTAGGCAATAATAAAAACTGTATGTTTCTAATTATCATATCTTTAATTGATTTAGGTCATTATTCCAAAGTAAGAATATAGAATTATGAAACACTTAATTTGAGTTAGGAAACTAACGTCGGTGAATTATGAGTTAAGCTGTTAATCCAAAACAATAATATAAAAAAAATTACTTAAGCTATTAGGTCTTTTATGGATAGATGTTATATCAAAAAAGATACAATTGCCAAAAATTGATAGCAAGTGCCGAACACGATAGCACCAATAACTCAGTTTCGTCCTAACCCTACTTAGGCGGTTAAGGCTTGTGACCACAGATGTGTTTGACTTTGTTTTTAAATTTTATTATTTATTTGTTTGATTTTTAAATATTCCAATACAAAATTTTAATAGAAAACAAATTCGATTTTTTTCTTATTAAATATTTACGAATGTTAGTATTTCATTTTACGAATTTTGTGGTATAAGTCCCATTTCCGTAAAAAAATATTTGAATTTATGAATTTAGTAATAGAATACGAATTACACTTTTTTCTGTGTACATAAAAGAATTCAAAATACTTTATATCACAAACGTAAGGCTTACAAAATTTCTTATGCCGAGTCACTTTAACTATATGCAAGTCCCCCTATAGGTGCGCCACTGAAAAAAAGAGATGTGAACAACCCACTTTTTTGAATGTTATATTGAGCATATCAAGTTTGGTGACGCCAACTTGTCGGGAAATATTTTTTTTGCCGCAACTTTGCGATTTCCGGTCATAGTGCTGCGTAACAGAAAAGAAAGAAAATGAAATTTTATCTTTCACGCAAAACAAATTTTAATGATCATATATAGTATAGTATATGTAAGTAAGTTAATCTAACTGATGGAGGTAGTGCATGGCACGGGCGCAAATCTGGTGATATAATCTATTATATCACACTGTGGGGGTGTGGCCGACCTTAAAAATACTTAAAGGTTTTAAATGACAGCAGATAATATCCGCAAGTTGTGTAGGACATTATTTGATCAGATTTACCCGACTAAGTTTTTAATTTGTTTTATTTTATTGTTGCTAAAAATCTATATACGTACGTATTAGACATGATACTTTGACGTAAAAGATCGTGTTTAGAAACATTTGTTTTAATTTAATGAGAATGCAAAAGGGGTGTTCCCATTTTTTTTAGCTAAAAAAATAGAATTGTCTAAAAATAAAAGAATTGACGTTATAAAATTAATAAATTACACAACAAATTAATGTATTCGCATAAAATAGAATGTTTTTTTTTTGAGATATATAAAGCTGCTCAATAAACAAGCAAATAGTTAAAGGTGTGCAAATTTTTATATTCAAAGTTTACTTTTATTTGTTAACAAGTTTTAATAAAATTAGAATCTTTTGTTTGCATATCCAGTTTTGGATATTTATATTCTTTATTAATTTTTGGATTGTGCTATAAATTACTAAAATGATTAATTATGTTGCGAAATTTTAAAAACTCTTTGCAGACATTTGATTTTTTTCAATGTATGGCGTGTTCTTATTGGTCTTTTACTCCCATTGTATTTATTCACATTTATTCATTTTAATTTTTGGTAAAAATTACGTGAGTTTTTTTTCATTTCTTAATAAATTCTAATTAATCCGATTGAAATCGCATGCAAAATTAGTTTAGTTTATTTGTTGCGGCTAAAAAATAGTTTTAATGAAATTTATTGTGGGAATTCCGGTCAATATCTCCTATTTGAAATAATTGTCAAAATACTTTCATACAAAATCCGTTTGAGTAATTAATTAATTTTGTTTGTTGTTTATTGACAGCTTGAATTGGCTCTAATTAAGCGTTTATTCATTAATAAGTTTTGTTTATTGGTTTTTTTTTAATTCTTTTTTATCAAAACACAGCAATCACCATATTCTAGAAAACATTTATTTGCCATTTCACCAAAAATTAATTAGAGAACATTTGAATTTGTGTTCCTGATGTCTCAAAATTAATCCATTGTGCTTTGGACGTATACACCCAAAAAATAATTACTTTTCTTTGTACATAAAAAATTTATAGAGATAAGTAACGTTTTTAATGTCCTTCTGTAAAATAATAAATTGTGCATACATATATATCTTTATTGTCGTAAACACCCGGTTCACCATGTCTTTCAGACATCTTGCAAGACAGTTGCACGACAATGTTAATGGGTGGATGACCTGCTGGTGACAGATCAAACAGATCAGTGAGGAAATTTTCGAACAGATTGCCGCTAAGCTCATACATGACAACAAGAGCGACGCCGTCTATAATATTTTCATTAATGACCATGTAAATGACAACATCCTCAGAAATGTCGTTAATCATTATTAGTGATATTTCTTTAACAGGAAAAAAATAGATTAAGTAAAGTGCGACTTTGGCTCGCACACGGAGGGTTCCGTACGAATACACATTAGGGATGGGCAAGTGAAAAGAATATATCGATATATATATATATACATATATATATATATATATATATATATATATATATATATATATATATATATATATATATATATATATATATATATATATATATATATATATATATATATATATATATATATATATATATATATATATATATCGATATCGATATATTTTTAAATATCGATCGGCATCGATATATATCGAATAAAAATATCGAAATATCGATATTTTTCCAACAATGATAATTCATACATAGTACCCAATTTTTTTTAAATAAAGCAAAAAAAGTACTTTTCGTGTAAACAATTAGGCTGGAAAGAGTTAATTTCCAAGATCCTTACTGTTCCACCAATATTTCATGGAACATGCATTAACAAAATTACATTCAAAGCATGATAATTTTTCGAATAGACAAAATATTATAAATAAAACAAAAGATTTTGTTATTAATATTCTATTTGATGAAGACTGTGCCGAAATGTTTTTAAAAATTGCTCGAAAAACAAAACCAAAACTAAAAAATATCGAATTTGATACTGTTGATATATTTGGAAAAATATCGATACATCGAAATTAAAAATATCGACGATATACATCGATATATTTTAAAGAAAATATCGATATATCGATACATCCATATTTTTTGCCCATCCCTTATACACATATGTATATCTGTTTTTAGTTTTTGCCCCTTTTTTCATTTTGGTAGTTTATTCGTTGTGCTTTTTTGTTTAATTTTAGTTTTTTTACTTTTTAAGTATGTTGGCGCTTTTTTGATTTTTGTAAATTTTTCGCTTTTTTCTGGCGATTTTTCGTTTTTTGCAATTTTTGTTGTTTTTTGCCGATTTTTTTGGGCGATTTCTTGGTTTTAGCGTTTTTTTCACTTTTTGACGATATATCTACTTTTAGCGATTTATTTTAGTTGTGGCGAATTTTTTCAGTTTTAGCGCTTTTTTCGGTTTTGGCGACTTTTTTGTGATTTTTTTAGTTTTAGCGATTTATTTTGGTTATGACACTTTTTTTCGTTCTGGCGACTTTTTTCGTTTTTTTTGCCGATTTTTGGTTTTTTGCATTTTTTTTGTAAATATTTTTAGTTTTTGCTTTTTTTTTGGTTTTTAAATTTTTTTTGTTTGACGTTTTATTCGCTTTTTGACGATATTTTTAGTTTTAGCGATTTATTTTAGTTTTGATGCTTTTTTCAGTTTTGGCACTTTATTTTGTTTTGGCGCTTTTTTTTGTTTTTTGTTCTTTTTTTAAATTTTTGGCGACTTTTTCGTTTTTTGATCATATTTTTAGTTTTAGCGATTTTTTTATGTTGTAGTGCTCTTTTTCGTTTTGACGTTTTTTTTGGCTTTTTGTTTTAGTTTTTTAGTTTTGGTGATATTTTGCGTTTTAGCGATTTTTTTTAATTTTGGTGCTTGGTTTTTGAAAACTTCAAGAGTTTACCTCTTACCGTTTCCAAGATACAGCATATTGTCTAAATTACAAAGTAAAATTTTATTAACTGATAGAACACCCTTTAATTTTTATTGTTTTAAATATCAGTGTTAATTGGTGTAGTCTATTCGAAAGACTACACTAATTAACACTAACTTTTAAAATTTAAAGTGTCTATGTACAAGTGTCTGTATATTACATTAGTATTTCAACATGTTTCTTAGCTCGCTTTAGAACACCCCTTAATTTTTAAGCGTCATATATGTGTTGTTGTAGCGACAAAAGTTTTACATATTCTGTGAGAATTGCAGGTGCGTAGCTCTTATGATTCCCGAGAAAACAGCCTGTGACAGACAGACAGAAAGACGGACAGCGTAGCGAAAACAATAGGGCTCCTTTACACTTTTGGTGCACGGAAACCTAAAAAAGCGATATTATCGCCTATCATGTCGTCAGTGACTACGTAGGCTACAATGCCGTTTATCTTGTCGCTAACGATTACATAGCGACAATGTCGCCTATTTAATTATAGAACGTTTTTCTTGAATGTTTCCCTTTTCATTTAAAGTATTGACTGATTTAGCTGCGATACGAACTGTGGCTGCGTGTTTATAAGTTTTCGCGCTTACCACCGTACTGCTGCATCAACTAAAACATCGACAACAAGAGGCCAACTAAACATGATACAAGAGCGACACTTTCCCTCATCTTTTCCTCGTCCCTGTTGAACTGATAATTTCTATATTATATTCATTAATGACTAGGTTAATGACAACATCCTCAGAAATGACAAAATCCTCAATTTTCCTAAATTTTAGCACGCAAGGATGTATCGAAATGATTCAAACTGGTGAAAGGCTGGCCGCCAATGTCCTCAAGAAGTTCGTTTGTTGATATACGAAGAGTACAAAATTTTAAATTAAACATTGCAATACTTGCTTGCGGACAATATCCAACTAGTTTGATGCATGACCAGTTGAGTAGTTTTTCTTTTACGCAGTCTTTGAGTACAGTTTCTGTTAGATTGTCTCAAAAAAAGAGGGTGCTATTGGCTGAGTAATTAGCGCGTTCGACTACAAACCCAGAGGACTTGAGTTCAAGACTAGTTTCAGGCAAGTCAACAACCAAAATTCATAATTTTTTTGATGTGCATTGGTGTGTTATTGTGTTGGTTGTTGTTGGATTGTTAAAGTGATGAAGGCATATCACTGATCACTTTCGCATTACCGGCAGCGATTAATAATTGTATATCCTAATGCACTTCACAGCAGCCTCCTTCGTCGGTAATGTAGCAGAACCGACGGCGAGGTAAAAGAACTAATAAGTGGCTACACAGTTTAAACAAATTAATGCCTCTATTTGACACAAGAGGGGCTGCAACAATGCTCTATAAAATACGCGCAATAGCAGAGTTGTAAATTAATTAAGCTTTCTATCTCTCTCCCACTTCACCACCTGTTCTTTCTACACTATCCATTTCCCAAAAAAGGTAACATATCGACAAATATCGTGCATGACAAATCTCGAAATTTCTTTAAGTAGTCGTTGATGAAAGTGTCCTTTACGACAAACTGGCCAACTGGGCAGTCGTGGATCCATCTCAATTATACTTGAAAATAAAGTTTTTAACCGACTTCAAAAAAGGAGAAATATTATCAATTCATCATGTTTTCTTTTATTTTTTGTGGATTTTCCCTCAAAACTTCGCTATTTATAAACCAATTTCAGATTAGTTTTCTTTATTTAAAAGCAGGGTCCCGTTGAAAGTGGGCGGGATCACGCCCATACGAAGTAAATACACATGATTTTTCATCTACTTCTACGCAACCGATTCCTATGAAACTTTGCACACACATTAAGCTTCTGTTTGAATAGTACATCATGATTCAAAATGTGGGCAGTACTACGCCTATGCAAAGTAACTTTTTAAACCACTTCTTTCTACTAACCGATTCTTATGGAACTTTGCACACACATTTACTTATTTTTACAATCCTACATTATGGTTAGAAAAATGGGCAGTGCGACGCCCATGAAAAGTAAATATTCATTTAAACTACTCTTACTTAACCGATTCTTATGAAACTTCGTACACAATTACAAAATACATTTAATTCATTTAATTTTTTTATAATTAAAATGAAAATGAAAATTGAAAACTTTATTGTTTAATAGTCTATACGGATGTGTAATGAAGAATTTAATATTTGCAAAATATGCAAAAAAGCTGTTACTCTAATACATATTATGTGGTGTACATTAAAGTGGTTCGGTCTTCATACAAGAAAAAAAAGTTCAGCTAGTCAGCCCCTAGGATTAAAGATTAGTTAAAAAAGTTCCAAAAATATTTATTTTGATTTTTTGCCACGCCTCTGGATACCGCCCTTTTAGTTTTTTGTACACTGCGCCACCATTTGTGGCCCGATCATAACATATTGCATATCGTTATTCATGGCTTGGCTATGGCTTTATTTTTGCGTTTGGTGCCTTTCTACTCAGACATCAAATTCGGAGCGCCACTTATGACATCTGGGATCTCTTCCCCTCATGTCCACTTTTTTGCAAGTGGCAAGAAAGCCCTTCTAAAACTTAGTAAGATTAGCTTTTAATATACTCATTTTTATGCCACGCCTTAATAGTTAGCCACTTTCTTCTTATTCGCACACATATTGCATTTATACCATGTAAAAGTTACCGGTCCCTTTATTATAAAGTTCCGGAACACGAACCGGTTGCTAGTCCTTAAGAACCAGTCCTGTTACCTATCTTGTGACAGGTACTCTTCCCTCTAAGGCCCTGCGGGAAATGTTGCATACGACTGATGAAAATGTGAATAGTATAAAATATTCCCGAGTCGTTACCGATGAAAAGAGAACATATCATAAAACTAAAACAAAAATGTTAGCGTGTACCCTAATTGTACAAGCGGATTTTTTCCAAATCAAAAATATTTGTTTAAAGTTCAGTAATTATATTAGTACTAAAGAAACCACCACAAAACAAACACGTCAAATTTCCATATATAGAACCTATCACTGTGTATCTGAATTATGTCAATTGATCACCTCCAACGACAACGTCATCTAAAAGTTACCGGTTCATTTCATATAAAGTTGCGGAGCTCGAACCGGTTGACTGTCATTGGGAACCAGTTACGTGGCATATCTGGTGATAGGTTCTTTTCCCTCTAGCGTATGTATTAGTATTTGACTAATAGTTAACATTCCGCAAAGTCAATGTTGCTCCATGTTATCGATAAGATATATATGTAATGTGTATTCTTAAAATATTTATGTAATGTAAATCATAACCTTCTCACAACATTTAAATAAACCTGAGAAACAGACGAAGTTTATATAATAACCAGCATCCATGTACAGTCAACAATTGTGTTCTTTCTTTCTATTCTTCTTTGTGGGAATTTAAATAAATATTATTTATACTCATATGAGATTAATTTAATTAGGATTTCAACTATAAAGATCTTAATTTTAGTTTTATCATGGCAATTTTTTTATAAAATTATTTTGCTTGTAAAGGTATATGGGCAGAAGGGGCAAATATTTGACAAAATAAGAGTGGCTATTAGCAGCAGTGCTGTGAGAATGGGCTTAAGTCGAAGCCACTACTGTAGAAGTTAGTCGCGCAGTATTGAACTAAAGAAGCTAAGAAGCTGTGGGAAACTAGCTGGTTTAACTCTGTGGCAACACAACTATGCCTCATTGGCTATAGGGTAACACAATGGTACCGCTGGACTGCAGACCCACGAAAACTCACATTACATTTTTGACTTAACATGTGCGAATAAGATTGAATTTGCATTTGCCAAAAATAATGATTACGTTTATATCGTCAAATATCTACTCAGTCAGACAATATCTTTAGTCATGCTTGAGTATGCAATTTAAATTATTCTTAAACTGACGTAATACGAAGAATTTGCAGAAAATAAAATACATAAAAAAAACAAAGAAAACCGCGAAGGCGGAAATTAAAAAAAGCCGTTTACAGATTTTCACTGGTAGTCGATTACATTTAAGACGATTAAGCTTTGTACCTATTTTGTTCATTTGCTTAAGCGTGATTAATTGGTAGTTAATTAAATTTAAATAGTTGCTAAAATAAGAAAAAAGCCTCATTAAGCCGAATTACTAGCCATATAAAATTTTACGCAATTAGTGGCCCACATGCTTGTTTATCTTTCGATTTTTTTTTGCACACATAAATTATAAAAAACAAACATATTCAAAGTAGATTCTTAAGAAAGTTATTCACATTTTTTGTGTTGCAATAAGTTTTTTTTATAGACACTAACAATTTGCAGGCTTAAACAACTCTAACAAGTCTAATACCATCATCAAAATTTATAATTATTTTTAGTTAAGGAAATATTTTTTATTAGTTTTTTTTATTTTTAAAATTATTGTCTTTAAAGTTTTTGGTTCACATGAACAACACAAAAACATATCGAACAAAAATTTTGCTAGTTTTGAATAGGTTTTATGGTATGTGTAATTTCGTTGAGAGAAAAAAAAATTAAAGTAAAACAAAGCAACAGCGGAAAAATAAATATTCTGTTTCGAAAATAAAATGAAATAATATAATTAATTATACGATTTCTGCTTAAAGCTATTCCATAATAGACAGAAAAAAAGACACTTGTACTTATAAGCAGACAAACATAGTAATCGTCGTATATTGTACATAAGTATGATACAAACGTTCGCAGAGGTTCAATGTGTCTTCGTGATTTAATAATGAACTTCATCAGTTTTCAATGCAACAAATCAATCATGAATGTCTGGGTTGTGCACTAAATGGCACTTTCAATATGGCATGAATATAATAAACATACGAATATTCCTTTCCTTTCTTTAGTGTGGTGAGTTAGTGTAATTTTTTGTGCGACATATTTACAGTACAAACTAGCCTCATTAGCCCTACGTCTTCACGAGCGATTACCTCTGTGAAATTGAATAAAAGTTAGGATTAATTCAAAAGCTAAACTTTATCCTTCAGTCATGTTTGGTATTGAGTGAAAGTAAATTAAATTCTACATTATTTTCTAATGTAAAATTTAATTTTCTAAATTTTCTTAATTCTAATTAATGCTAAAATTACTGTTGTGAGTTACTTACTTTATTGGCAGTGAGCGGCCAAAGTCAATTAATTTTTATAAATTTGACGTGCCGTGTAGTGTATGCAAAAACCGGAATTTTTCATGAAACCGGTTTTCGAATTATTCGAAAAATAGCTTTTTTAAAAAACTCGGTTTCGAATACGTTTTTATGCAAATAAACTGGTTAGCCGGTTTTAAATTTTATTTTTTTTAATTTTGCGTAAAATCTTTATAATACTGTACACATTCATGTAATCTTTTCCTTGAAAGAAGTTGTTTCAAAGAAATTTAATTACACAGGCGCTAAAAAATAGTGTCCTCAGTTTCTTCCTATCAGCTAAAATTTAATAAAAGTTTAATGGGCATATCTAATATTTGGATCAACAAAAAAGGAAAAAATGCATGAAACAATTACCTGCAAAATATCATGATTTGATCAACTCTTTCAGAGTTATTCACAAATTAACAAAATTTATCTTTAAAGCAACTCAACAAAATAAGTCATATATCATGAAAATCGATGACAAATGTTGATTTTATTAGCAATTAAGTGAATACACTTGAAAAGAAATTTCGTTTCAATTTTTTTTAAACAAAAAATAAATTTCTTTCCCAAAGAAGTTTGAATGAAAACGCTACGACCGATTAGGATGATTCTTTTCTTTTTTGTTGAGTTTGTATTCAGGACCTCAGGACGAATCGTGTATGAAAAAAAAGTTGTTTGAAATGCTACTAATGGTGTAAAATTATTTCGTTAAATGATATATTAGAAATTAAACTACTTACTGGAACGATATTTATAAAATTTTTTTATATCTAAGATCGGACAAGTCGGTAAACCATCGGCACTATTCGTTTTCTCCCCACACGGAAACACAAAAATAGCGTTTATCGTCAAACATTACGATAAAATCATTAAAATCAATTTTGACTCGAACAACTTATATAGCGAAACCAGACCGAGCAGCTAGTTTTTTTTCACAAATAAGGTGGTAAATTTTAATGCGTTATCAATAGTAATTAAGGTTTTTGTTTTAAAACAAATAACCAATTGCTTTAAAAAATGCATTTGATTCAGATTTCAATAGCTTTTAGAGAAATAACTGCAAGTATGTAATAAAAATTTTTTTTATGTATGTGGTTTGATAAATTTAATAAGCTGCAATATGTTTTTTAAATAATATTTTAAAAATAATATTTGGACAGCATGACGAAATTTCAACGGTTTTTTTGCATACATATTTTTAAGCAAACTTGAGGTAGAATATGCGCTCGCTAAAATAATAGTTTAAAAAAAAGTGGAAAAAATACCATCTGTGGTATCTTTAAAAAAAATTTTTTTTCAACAATATCTCGAAAATCATTTTCCGTGAAAACCCCGGTTAATCGACACATAAAAACCGTCATGCCGAATTTTTGGAAAACATAAATTATTCGAAACCGTTTTATTTTTAAGAAGGCAAAAAACCGGTTAACCGGTTGCGGGTTTTGCACACTCTAGTGCCGTGGTTAAAATTGATTTCGAGTGCTTATTATATGGTTTTATTAAGTCTTCTAAAAATAAAAATATTACAATGGAACCATCAATTTCAGGTATTTTAGTGCATATATAATTCTATAATTTTTGTTTAGGTAAATGTTTTGGAAAAATTTTCAATATTTTTTAGAGTGCTGAATAAATGGGATATTTCGATATATAGATTGAGTTTCAACAAATTTCAGGTCGAGATCACGCAAATTTAGTTGATTGCTGTTATAATATGCGATTTTAATTTATATATCCCTAAAAAATCTTACGAATTTACTGCTTTTTTCTACTAAATTAAATTATTGTGAAAGAACTCTAGTTGCTAAATACACTCTAAAACAGTCTTGTTGAAAATTAGGTCGATAATAGTCGGCAACACTTTACAGATTATTATCGACCTAAAATTACACACGCATTATTTTTGAACAAAATGTTTGTACTAAAAAAAAGCGATTGGCTGCGTGCAGGTTTGAACCGCGACCTCCTGACTGATAGTCTGACGTATCTACCATTCAGCCATAGCCGTGTTATAATTTATGTTACATTTTTTCCACTTGGACTAAATATGTTTAATTTGAAAGGTTTTTTCTTTAATAAACTAACAACAAAATCGATGTAATTTTAGACAAGGAGAAATTTTCAACACAAATTTAGACAATATATGATCGTAAATTTGAAGTAATGTTTTAGAGTGTACATATACTGAAAAAAATCAAATAAAAAATCAACTTGTATGTTTTTAACTTTCTTTTGTCTTTATTTTCGGTATTAAACTTATTGTTGTTAATGAGTTTAGTTTCTATTAGAGATGGTGCGTGAGTTAATTTTGACTCATGCAGACTTACAAAAGAAAAGTTCTGGTTTACGTACAACGAATAAAAATTATCGCATAAGTTCATAATAAAATAGCGTCAGTAGTTTAAAGTTCACTCACGAGCATGAAATTATCGTGGAAACACTTTACGCTCATACAAAATTAAAGCTTAAATACTAACTGCCTTATTTATTAAAATTTAAATGGATTTTAAATGTGTTTTAAGAAAAATTTTTATAAAATTTTGTTCTTAAAACTCGTTTAAAATCTATTATATTTTTTTATAAATGAGACTGTAATATATTACATACTAAAAATATATTAATTCTAAAAATTATACTAAAGTGCAAATTTGTTATGAACTTACGTTCATACATGGGTGCTTCTCATTCCAAATGCTTTTTTCGAGTCCGTTGAAAGTATAGTAAAATATAACATAAATATATATTTTAAAATGTAAAGCAGTTTGCATGATTTAATAGGTGATAAATAAATGTGAATAATTTTTTTTGTGTAAGACTGTCCATTCTGTGTTAAAACCGAAGAACAAAAATAATGTTTTCACTCTCTTCAATCAAAATGGCGTGTCCGTAATGCACACTGTTGAGATTAAAATTGTAACGGTTCTAGAAACGAGATTAAATTTTTAACGGTTCTAGAATATTTGCAATTGCTTAACTTATTTAGCACGTCCAAATTTTAAAAAATATTAGAAATTATATAAACATATTTTTAAACTTTTATGTCCGCAGTCATCTGTGTATTGAGCGTTACACATTAACAACATACACTAAAATGACAGCGCAAGTTTGTACTTTTAAATATTTAAAACATTTCATCAACCAATAATGGTTTGTATCCAAAAAAATTTATTGAATGTTGTCTTAATTTAACGGAGTTTATGTTAAGTTATTGAGTAGTGGGTACCCAGTATTTGCTCGTATTTTAGGGTACTCAATGCCAAATAGTAGTTACTCGATACTTTCGCTGTTGTGTTTTTGTAGTCAATTCGACTCGAAAATTGATTGGGCAAAATACAACTCTGTATAAAAATATAATTTTTTCTAAACGTTAGAAGTACTGAGTACGTATTGAGTACCCAAATCAAAAGTATTGAGTAATATAAAGTAGTAGAAATCGCCAGCACTATTAAAATACATCGAAGACATCTGATATTTTTTTAGAATTCAAAATGATTTGATATAGTGTGTGTTCTGAAAAAAATATTGAGTTCATATAAAAATGTATTGAGGGTTACGAAAATTTTTTTTTAAATTAATGTATCTATAAATTTTGGGACGATAAAAAAAGTTAACAGCAGCTGAGTCGTAGAAACGATATAAAGAACATTATAAGTTTACAAATTTTTGGTTTTGTTTGAAAAAGTGTTGCTTCTACCGCAATGTGGGTTCTTATATTGTCAAAAATTTATTAGCTAGGTCGTATTTTGCTACGAATAATTATTTGAAATTGACATAACTTTTAACATTGTTGGCAGATTTTATTAAAATTAATCTTATTTAAAAAAAGTTAGCCTACTTTTTGCTCATACATTAATGTTTGTAAATAATTATTTTAAAAGAAAAACATTTTTTATTTTTCCATGTAAACCCAATTCAAAACTGAAAAAGTGCTCATAACATATAATTTCCTGGTAAACAAAAAAAAAAACCAAAAAGAACACAAAATGTACGAGTATAATTGGAATCAGCCATACATGAATTTCGCGATAAAATATTAAATCGTGTCACGCTTTCCTCTCTTTTTAATGTAATTGTTTATTGTACCGTACGTAAAAAATTTGGTCATAAACTGGATAGATGATCATTGGCCAACCAAAAACATGCTTTCGCAACACAAATGATGGCAATACTGCGATTTCTTTTAAGAATGCAGAAATTTCCTCAAAAATAATAAAACTTGATCTACAGTTAATCAAGAGAATACACATAATGCTTATTGTTGTGCCATGGTATAAAATGTCACCTGCCTTTCTTAAATTTTTTCTGCACGGGCCGGAAATAATATCCAGTGCCCTTTTTACAATAGGTGAGCTTTCAGAGGAAGCACAAGAGAATAGAAACTAAGATTTGAAAAACTATGGAGAATATTTCGGCTACATACTTAAAACATTTCTGCTTACTTCAGATCCATTCATTACCAGCATGAGTGAAACTAATAACAGATTTTTCTACTACACTCAAAATAAAATGATAGGTAAATCTAACCAATATAAATAGTTAATCTACTGTTAATGTAAATTGTTGTTGCAATTTTTATGAAATAACAATTTTCATTGGTTAAAATAACTTTTTAAAGTTGTAAATCATTTCATATCTATGGTTACTTTGTGCTATCGTTATTCAACAAGACCACTTAGCTGAGAGGGTAAAGGCGTCCGGTTCATAAGCTTGAGAACCTAAGTTCAATACCGAAATATTACATTTTACCGAATTGTAAAATATAAATTTGGGAAGAACGACGTTTTAAAAATAAAATTATATTTGATGGTTAAAATTATTTATTTAATTTTTAACAACTTTTGTGGTTAAAATTACCAACTTTAACGGTTAAAATTACCAATTAAAAATAATAATAGCTAAAATAGTTATTTCAAAAAAATTACTGTATTTAAGTCAAAGAAGTCACCACATGTCTATGTATACTTTGTGCTATCCTTACTTAACAAGATGACTTAGCTGAGATGGTAAAGGAGTCCGGTTTATAAACATGAGAACCTAAGTTCAAGCCCAAAAAATTGCATACAAACAAAAATTTTTTTTAAACAAGCACACTTACTGCTTAAGCATTGGCAGAAATCAAACCTGCAACCTTGCGGTTAGTAGTTTTACACACTATCAACTAAACTACAATTCCATTGGTTGATTTTTACTATATTTTATGGGTTGGCTCAATTCTAATCTATAAAATTGGTAAGATTTACCAATATTCTATTTTGAGTGCACAGTTGGCATTTGTGTTATTAATTCTACCCGAAAAAAGCGGCAATGACGAATAGTGCTGATTATTATCATTATAACGAATATAATGATGATATTTATGATCATGATGATGATATCAAAAACTATTAGCATAATAATATGTATGGACATAAAATTGGTTCAAATGCATATATATAATTTTCTCTTTTTTAAATAAAAAAAATTTTTTTTTCAATAAATTTTTTTCAAAAACTTTTTTTCCACTGAATAATGTATAGTTACCCAAAAAACACATAAATTTGGATAAAAATGAGCTTCCCTGAATTAATCCCTAGTTTACCTATATTTTGCTCCAAGATTCTGCCTTGCCCAGATGGTCTATCCAAAATGAGGAGCCAGGACAGCTTAACTCTAATCAAGTCAACATGTGCCTCTCGGACACATATTTCGCTTTGAAATGTTGCAACTTCTTTAAATTTAAATTAGAATTCTTTCACGCAAGGAAAAAACATGGCTGTGGCAACCATAATCGAAGGGCAACATACTATGATTGAATATATGTTGAATTTATTGTTTAAAAACAAACTGTTTTAAATATAATATGGTTAAACACAACTATATATATGGTTCCAAACAAAAATATATATGGTTCAAAATTACAATATATGGTTTCAGTTAACCATATATATGGTTTCAGTTAAACATATATATGGTTCGAGACAACCATATATATGGTTCAAAACTACAATATATGGTTTGAGTTAACCATATATAAGGTTCATTACAACCATATATATGGTTCAAGACAACCATATATATGGTTCGAAATTACAATATATTGTTTAAAATAACCATTATATGGTTCGACACAACCATATGTATGGTTCAAAATTACAATATATGATTTAATAAAACCATATATATGGTTCGAGACAACCATATATATGGTTCAAAACTACAATATATGGTTTGAGTTAACCATATATAAGGTTCATTACAACCATATATATGGTTCAAGACAACCATATATATGGTTCGAAATTATAATATATTGTTTAAAATAACCATAATATGGTTCGACACAACCATATGTATGGTTCAAAATTACAATATATGATTTAATATAACCATATATATGGTTCGAAACAACCATATATGTGGTTAAAAATTTTTATTTTTTAACTGGTCGATGTGTGGAATCTGAAATCAAAAATGTTATTTATCTATTCTCAAATAGACATATTATGTACATACATATTTGCTGACGTTTGTTTTATTTACAAAAACCATTTAGTTTTAAAAATGTTTCAGATGTTTAAGATATTTTATCCGAACTAAGGTACGAATGCACTAAATTTTCCGATTTAAAAAACACTTTTTTCGTTTTCAAATGGTTTTTACAATATGACGGAATATTAATTGCTAGCATTTATCAGTTTTTGTTATTTGTAATATATTATTATTTTTATTTTTTCAAAGCAAACGACACACAAAATTAAACCAACAGTTCTGAAGCAAAACAAAAAACTGACGAAAAAGCATTCAACCAAAGGATAGAGCCAAAACTCTTTTGGAAGCAGAGAGCCATGTCTCTTTTGTAACCAAAGCTTGATTGCAAGTAAACTGTTTTAAAATAGTATGGGAAAGAATCATATTTTATTGTTATAGAACCATACTGTTGTTGAATTTTTAAATCTATCATGACTGTGGGTCGAATTTTTTTTAATAATAATATTGTTATGATTTAACCATGTTGCTATTAGTGTGAGTGATAATAATATCATGATTAACTGTAAGCATGAGTTTTTTGTCGTAAACTAATTAAGGTTCACAATTCCTTTAAACAATAATAACTTATTTGATACAACCGTAAGCTATATCGGGAAACATGACATTGTTGATGCAACCATGCCACAACCATATCTTTTCTTTCTGTGTGCTGCTTCTCGAATTACTACTTTCAATTGTTTCTATTTTTTCAGTTATAATTTAATTTGTTTTATTATAATTTCTTTGTTTGAACCACAAATGCACTTAATTTTGTCATAATGTATACTTAGTAGGCACATACGGCAACGAGCATTGATCAAAAAACGTCGCTTCCTTTAAATGCGAAAATAGATAAATTATATTTTAATTCATGCAATTTAAGAGAAAAAATATGAAATAAATATAAATTAACCAAAATAATATATAAATTCTTCGAATGTGCCTCTGAGGCACATTTTGACTGGAGGTTTTCCTGACTTGAATAGGGTTAAGGATACTGCGCGAAACTAAGTCAAATTGCAATTAGAAGTTTAATAAACGTCTTCAGTTCTTTCAAAGGTTGGACAAAGAGTGTTATACTATTGTTCCAATATGTTGTCAATAAAAAAATAAATAAATTGCAATTAAAAAAATTCATCGCGCATGGTAATGAATGAAAAAACTCAATAAAATTCAATGCTCAATTAGTTAGTAAACAATATGATTGTTACTTATTTCGATGTATTTTTCCATTATATAATAAGAAGAACGGATGAATTTGTTGGATTTTGTTTCTAATATTCATTTACTAAATCTGTTTGACTGTCTGCCATACAATAACTTAGTTATTGTGTTAGTGGTGTTTTTTTTATATTCTATATTTTTTTTCTTTTGGTGTGAAATGCACCTTGACATTTAAAGGATTCGTTCAGAGATTCTCTTTTTTATTGTTTTCTAATTTAAC
Source organism: Panzeria rudis (assembly GCA_956483635.1). Classification (NCBI taxonomy): domain Eukaryota; kingdom Metazoa; phylum Arthropoda; class Insecta; order Diptera; family Tachinidae; genus Panzeria; species Panzeria rudis. The sequence continues at coordinate 106,075,089 of OY101447.1, forward strand.
TACTTACTGCAAATAAAAAAATAGAAAAATAATAAAACATAAAGATTAAACTTAAAATAAACCGCACTTACATATAAAAATAAATTTTTATTTCTTTAAATAATTTACTCTTGGATTTTTATTTCATTTTTTATGTGAGTGTGTGTCTCGAACGTGACTAATAACAATAACATTTTTCTTGTCTAAACAAATTAACGGCAGTGATATTGCAAATATACTATAAACAAACGAATATTCAGTATAAGGTGCGCTTAAAGCTGATAAGGTTACTCTTTTGGTATTGTGCTTATGCAAAAATTAAATGATGTGCATTTTGGACATTTTTACGGAAGGTGGATAGTTCGCTTGTTAACCAAAAAGAAAAAAACTTTTATCGACTAAATTTTATTTTATGCACATGTATGAATATGTATGGTTTCGGAAATCACTATGTTTCTCATATTATTCACAGCAAATATAAATATAAAATAGGAAGTCAATAAGTCTTTGGAAATACATAAAAGTACGAGCTTTTCCGATATATGTACATACATACTTCATCCAGGGACTCTCCAACTATTTCAAGTCTTCCGCAAAGTAAGATTTCGAAAGGTCTTGAAAATACACTTTTGTTGCAGGGATGTTCTCCTTAATTGACTAAAATCTTTTTCCGAAGAGGCATATATTCAAATTTGAGTTTCGGAAAGTAGGTGTCCCTTTACCAGGCAGGAACGTTTGCGATGAACAATTTATTTGATCGGCTGATAGAGAGACACTTGTTGGGCAAGAAATTTCTCATTGCAGTGGACAATTAGTCAGTAGTTAGATGAATGCATATTGGTGGTAGAGTTAGTTCTGAAACTCAATAGGTCAATAGGTGTGGCTCAGTTAACGACTTAGCACTGTTTCAATATCTTGCCTACATACATATACATGAACATGTATGTATATGTTGCTTGACAAGTATTTGGAAGGATAATTTTCGCTTCAAAATTTGCAGTGTTAGCAGAAAACTTATTATTTTCACGTGCACTTCATCTCTACATACATACTTAGAAAATACACCCACAAATAAAAATAGTCAACAGGTAGACTATGCTTCATTAGCTTTTTTCGTTATTTGAAGCTCTTTTAGTTGAGTTTATTGAAGACTATGAAAACTATACTCGTACATTAAGATTGTGTGTATCTGTTGAAATGTAAATTATGGGAAATACATAGTTTTTGATGGATGGATGTTATTACATCTAACTTTGGTTTTTGTTAGTTTTACAAATTAATACTTAGCTTTGACAGTTGAAAACTTTTGAATTAATTACCTTTTAATCAAATGACGTTGCTGTTTGAAGCTATCGCTAAAAATATAAGGAAGGATTATAAATATATGAAGCAAGTCATAAGTGCCTCAATTGGAAATGTTGCTGAATACAGGAAATCATGGCACTCCTCACGGAGAGGTTCTATCAACCTTCCTGTGGAATTTGACTATTAAATCCACCTATCTCTTGTCAGTACTTGAGTACAATATCTCAGTGTACGGAGTCTGCACTGGCACTCCTTAAGGAGTGGATTGTTACCTGTGGTCTTGGTGTCAATGCAGCCAAAACTGAATTGGTATTTTTTACTAGGAAGTATAAAGTAGAAAACCTTGTACCCAAAAAACTTAACGGGAACGCATTGGTTGTCCCGGAGAACGCTAAATACGTGGGTGTAATACTAGATAGCAAACCATCAAGGAACCTGAACACCCAGCATAGAACGGATAAGGCCATTGTGGGTATATATACGAGTAAAAGGGCAGCCGCTCGCTTTCGATCCAAATTGGAATTGGGATGTTACGCAAAAACCCCAGAGGGAAATCCCCACAAGATTCGCACCAGTATTTGGCTTTCACAATAAAATAACAATGAAATATTTATAAACATTAACAAAAATATGACAAATGATAAATGATTAACGACTGATTAAATGTACGAATTGCAAAAATACATTGAGAGTTGCTCAAATCGAAAAACTAGCAAATATGGATTAAAAATCGCAAAAGTAAGTAAGCAAAAATCGCCACTGAGTTATTTCACCTCCAATCTACAAAGAACAACTTCAAAATAAACCTGACCCGCTCCGATTTTGATGAAACTCCGTGTTGACAGTTTCTAATAATACATAATTTAAACACAGATATAATATGATAAGTTCCTGGGTCGCCTAGTTAAGGAGCTATAACGTCATCAAGATTTAAAAAATATATCTCACTTTCATATCTACCGAAACTACTTAACCCAAAAGTGGTAAACTTATCTTCTATCTTTGTGTGTTTGTTAGTAACGCATGATCTTCGGAACTATAAGAGCTTTCAAGCTGAAATTTTTAATACAGATTCGGCTAAACCCACGTTAGTTTTTTGTATTTTTTTTGGGAGGAGTTATTTTCAAACAAACTCATTTGAAGTTTAAAAAACAGTACATTTGGGCGTAAGACAATGTTTGAAGGGCTCAGCCAGTTATATATGTATAAAGTTATAGACACATTTGTAGAAAAGGTTGGAAAAATTAATAAAATCTTCAATAACAGTAGTTTGCAATAATAATGAAACTTAAAATAAAAGTGGTTTCTAACATAATTATGGGCCGCTGAAACCGAAACTGAAATGAATTTATTATTGCTACGAACCATTTTCGAGATATCCGCAAAAATCTCCACTTTGCAACCAATAATGTTTTTGCGGATATCTCGAAAATGGTTAATAGGAACAATAAATTAGTTTCAGTTTCGGGTTTAGCGATCCATAATTATGTTGGAAACCACTTTTATTTTAAGATTAATTTCTATTGCAAGCTACTGTGATTGAAGATTCTACTAATTTTTCTAACTATACCATGCTATTCTATATACAGGAAACATCAAATGTCAGCTTTAGAAAACCGATTTAATAGTTTAATATTTGAGTCTTTTAGCTGAATATGCTTGTAATTATTTCTGACGATATTTTTCTATTTAAATACAATTTCTCGTTCCTTTTATCCGACTTCAGAAATGAAAGATGTTATCAATGGTCGCGTTCATAAGACGTAGCTGTTGAGCTCAACTGTTGTAAAACTGTTGGCAACTGTTCCGCCCAACAGTTACGTCTTAGAAACGGCTTGATGGATACACTGCGATATGAACAGCTGATAAATGTAAACAATTAAAAACAGGCACAAAACACATAGTTGAAATTAACTAAATTAATTAGTTTAGCACTCAGTTTTGAGTGCATTTTGGTTCTATAAAATATTCTATAAACATAGTATCCAATGCGATAGTCAGCACCATAGGAATTGTCCATTTTCATTTTATTTTAAAATTTTCACCACAAAGCAAAAAACATTGCAATAAAATAGGAAGGCTGCGCTGATAATTTTTTTAATTTAACGCCAGGCCGCCACCGTGTTAAAAATTTTTTTCAACATTATAGTATATTAAATACTATGTAATATAATGAAATTTATTTATGTAATATAGTAAGTAAACAACAAAATAAACATATTGTTACGAAATGAAAATGCAGATTCAAATGTAACGACACAAACTGACAACCCGATCATTATCTGCTTTATACCCCTAAATCACTGTAATAAAATCAAAACCTGGCAACCAAGTACCACAATTAAACTTGGCATCACTCGACAACTGCCAATAGAATTCAAAATAACGGAAAATGGAAGTTTCCGGAATCTTCAGGAAACGGTAGCTAGAACTTTCAAGACTATTCGAGACTGCTTAATCGCAATTACAAACAGTGACATTAAACTTAAACTGCAAAAGATGTAGACTTGATGACAGCATAATTTGCTTAAGTTGCAAGCATTAGAGTATGTGTGTGTGCGAAGATAAACAAACAGAAGAAAAATCTCATGCATCTACACACGCACATACACTACACTATAGCAAGACCAAATGATCATGCCGTATACTTAAAGATAAAAAGAGACAACTACATTCCAGAAAGTTAGCGAAGTTACCAGAAGGTTTTATAATTTACTATATAAGGGGAGGCTGCCAGACGACAGGAAGAAGTGTGTTTTTAAACTTAGACGAGTAAACATCGCCAAGAATAGTTAGTGTGTACATCGCGTTTAGTTGTACGTGTTTTTAAAGTAATAAATAAAGTGGTACTGAGAATTTATTTGTAAAATAAATATCCGTGTTTTATTTTATTGCAATTCAACGAATCCTGTGAAAATAATAAAACCGTTTTTATGTAAAGGACTAAAAACGTAACAATTGGTGTCAGAAGTGGGATTGCAAAATAAAATAAAAAGGACATTATTAATTAATAAAAAAAAGGACATTATTAATTAATAAAAAGGACATTAATAATAATAAAAAGGACATTAATAAAAAAAAAACATTATTAATTAAAATAAAAATTACAAAAGGACATTAAAAAAAAAATAGAAGCCATGAAGTTTGAAGAGCTAAAAGTTGAGCAGCTAAAAAAAGAGCTGAGTAAGCTGGAACTGCCAACAACAGGCAATAAAGTGGAACTTCAGAAGAGGCTGATAGATGAGTTCAAGCAGCGTGGCATCGACATCGGGACATACGAATTTGAGGATAAAGAGGAAATAGAGGTATGTACTCGTGCCACGACAAGCAACATGGATTTAAGCACAATGTTCGCCGCTATGATGGAAAAATTTCAAGAAGTTAAAGAAACATCTAGAGCTAACAATGAGAGAATGCTGGCTGAAGTTCAAGAAACATCTAGAGCTAACAACGAGCGACTGCTAGCTGAAGTTAAGGCTGAAGTTCAGGAAATATCTAAGGCCACAAATGAGAAGCTAGTGGAAATTTCTGAGGTCATAAATAGAAGAGTAGATGGCATTGAGGTACAAGTCATCAAATTTGACGAGAAACTCTCAGAACTAGAGAATAAACTTCATAGCCTAGAAATTGGTGGCGTCGAAGTGCATGTAAAAGATGTGGACGAGAAATTACATGAACTGGAAGCAAAAATTGTTAATCTTCAGTGTCAAGGAGGGCCAGTGAGAGTTATTCCAGAGGCTTCCAGCAGAGTAAAGACGCCTTGTTTCGATGGCAGCGCACCTTTGAACATCTTCAAGTTCCAGTTCGAAACAGTTGCCAGCAAAAATGGTTGGAACAGTGAAGAAAAGGCCATAGAGCTGATTTTGGCCTTAAAAGGAGCCGCAGCAGAAGTACTTGAAACCGTACCAGGGAGCTGCAGAAATAATTTTGATGACATAATGGCGGCACTGCAGCGGAAATATGGTGGCGAACATAAGCGAGATATATACCGTATGGAATTGCGATGTAGAGGACAGAAGCCCAATGAGTCCCTACAAGATTTCGCAATGGAAATCGAGCGGTTGGTGCAACTATCTTATCCTGGCGAAAATCACCCATTGATAGAGCAGCTGAAAATTGATTCCTTATTGTTAATGGCATCCGTGATCCTGACATCAAGCTTGCAGTGTGTGCTACACAAAAGGCTACATTCGCAGAAATGGTTTCATTTGCACTAGCTCAGGAGACTGCTAGGGTGATTTGGAAGCCACAGGTGTGCAAGGTGCGGAACGTGGAGGTCATTGCCGAAAATGAGAGTGATCTAGTCTCTAGCATCAAGGAGGCAGTGAGACAAGCATTGGCGGAGAAGGACGGCAAAGTAAAAGCTAAGTGTTATAACTGCGGCAAAGTTGGCCACTTCCAGCGCAACTGCAAGGCGCCAAGAAAAAGAGCCAGATCTGTTTCGCCACCAAGGAATAGTAAACGGGTGAACCAACAAACAACACAAGAGTCCCCGTTAAACTAAAACGAGCTAGCACTAAGGGGCAAGAGCTAGCTCCCACAAACGACGGCCCCACAATCTCCATATCAGTAATGCAGCAGAAAAATAGCAACCTTACTGCATGTGGATACATCAACGGCGAAAAGTACATCTTCACCATAGACACAGGAGCGTCGCAGTCAATAATCAGGCCCGATATAGTGAAGGGGAAGTGTGAACCTTTAAGGAATATAAGACTACGTACAGCTACTGGGGAGCCTGCCACTGTCTACGGTAAGACTGAAGCGAAGGTGACTATAGCCAATATAAGCGTGAAACATGTGTTTATCGTTGCCGATATTGTTGACGAGGTTATTATTGGAGCCGATTTTATGATAAACCATGGCATCAACCTGCATATGGGGCAACAAGTGATGATTTGGCGTAATGTTGAAATACCGCTTGATGTTGGATATGACAATCAAACGCGCGTAAGGAAACTAGTTGCTATTGAAAACCAGACGATACCACCGCAGTCTGAATCAGTAATATGGGCACGCATGGAGGGAGATTGTGAGGACAATCGGTTGTGGGTAGTAGAACCAACAGAAATTAAGAGCGAGCTATTAACAGCAAAAGCCCTCGTAAAAACTTGCAAAGGAGGAAAGATCCCTATAAGAGTACTTAATTTATCAGGCAACAAAAAAGTCGTCAGCGGAAATTCTGCTATAGGCCAATGTACTCCACCAGAGGCAATAATAAACTGCGAGCGAAAGCCTGAACCAGCCAATATGTCCGCAAAAGAGCGTGAACAATTTGAAGAACACGTGGGGAAATGGGTAGCAGAATTAGCAGCTCCTGATAGAAATAAAGCTAAACAGCTGCTAAAAAGGCACACCAGCGTCTTCGCCTTGAAAGATCAAAGCCAAGGGAGAACGGCAATAGTGAAACATGAAATAAATACAGGCGAAGCGAGGCCGATCAAACAGCCACCCAGAAGTGTACCCCTAGCAAAACGGAATGAGGTAAAAGAACTTGTTCATGAAATGGAGCGGAGTGGTGTAATCGAGCCATCTTCAAGTCCTTGGAGTTCGCCCGTTGTCTTAGTCAAAAAGAAGGATGGCAGTACGAGATTCTGCGTTGACTACAGAAAGCTCAATGACGTTACTAAGAAGGACAGTTATCCACTACCAAGAATTGACGACACCTTAGACACGCTGGCTGGAACGAAATGGTTCTCCACGTTAGACCTACAAAGCGGATATTGGCAGGTGGAGATTGCAGAGAAAGATAAGGAGAAAACTGCTTTTAGCGCGAGCGATGGATTATGGCAGTTTAAAGTTATGCCATTCGGGCTCTGCAATGCTCCAGCTACTTTTGAACGCCTAATGGAACGAGTGCTGAAAGGACTTCACTGGAAGACTTGCTTGGTGTACCTTGATGACATCGTCGTGATGGGAAGGACTTTTGATGAGCACCTCAAAAATTTGGCGGAGGTTCTTCAACGCATATCATCAGCTGGTTTAAAACTTAGCGTGAAGAAATGTGCATTGTTCCAGAGAGAAGTAAAGTATTTGGGCCATCGAGTTACAGCAGACGGAATTTCAACGGATGAAGATAAAATACGAGCAGTAAAGGACTGGCCTCGTCCGAAAAATCTTCATGAACTGCGCAGCTTTCTGGGCCTTTGTACCTACTACAGACGCTTTGTACCAAATTTTGCCAACGTCGCTGCAAGCTTGCATGAGCTAACCAAGAAGTCGAGGCCGTATCACTGGGGCGAACAGCAGGAGAATGCGTTCCAGACACTAAAGGATTTACTGAGTACGTCACCAGTACTAGCCTACCCCATAGCTGGAGAGAAATTTTTGCTTGATACCGATGCGAGCGGCTATGGCATAGGAGGTGTGTTGTCGCAAGTTGTCAATGGCACAGAAAAAGTGATAGGCTATTATAGCCGTATACTCTCAAAGCCTGAGAGAAACTACTGTGTGACACGACGTGAGCTTTTGGCAGTGTTGGAGTGCATAAAACACTACCATAAGTACCTGTATGGCCAACACTTTACGCTGAGGACCGACCATTCTGCATTGAGATGGCTGTTGCAGTTTAAAAATCCTGAAGGGCAGCTAGCGCGCTGGATTGAACGTCTTCAAAGCTACGACTTCAGCATAGAGCATAGAAGGGGCGTAAAGCATAACAATGCAGATGCTTTATCACGACGGCCCTGCAGCTTGGAGTGCAGACATTGTGTTAAGGCCGAAAAGAAGGAATGCGTTATTGATGTTCGGCTAACGCACATCGATTCCGATGAGGACTGGTCAGCGGCACAGAGAAACGACACCATATTGGCGACAATTATAGCAGCCAAAGAGGAAAATAGAAGACCTGCTCGCAATGTAATATCAGCTGAAAGCCCACTTGTGAAATCTTATTGGGCTCAGTGGAATAGCCTGAAGCTGATAAACGGGTGCTTGTACCGCGTATGGGAAAGTGCAGATGGTAAAATGGCTTCCAACCTAATAGTTGTGCCATCCTCCAAGGTGAATAAGGTTTTGCACGAGTTCCACAATGGTCCTAGTGGCGGTCATCTGGGAGTGACAAAAACGCTGGAGAAGCTAAAACAGCGTTTTTATTGGGTTGGGTGTCAACAAGCCGTAGCCGACTGGATAGCAAACTGCCCACAGTGCATCGCAGCAAAAGGACCAGCAAGAAAAAGTCGAGGACAGCTGCAACAGTACAACTCAGGTGCACCATTTGAGCGGATAGCAATGGATATAGCAGGTCCTTTTCCCGTCAGCGACGCCGGGAATCGCTATGTTCTTGTGGTGATGGACTATTTTAGTAAATGGCCAGAAGTATATGCCATACCCAATCAAGAAGCAAGGACAGTTGTGAATGTATTTGTCAACAACTGGGTATGTCGCTATGGTGTTCCAATAGAATTACATTCTGACCAAGGTAGAAACTTCGAGTCTGCTATATTCCGGGAAATGTGCGAATTATATGGGATAAAGAAAACAAGAACGACGCCGCTGCACCCACAGTCCGATGGCATGGTAGAAAGATTTAATCGCACTCTAGAGGAGTACCTGCGAAAAGTGGTAAGCGCGCATCAAAGGGACTGGGACGAGCACATTCCCAAATTTTTGTTGGCATATAGGTCAGCTGTACATGACTCGACATCACGAACACCTGCTAAAATTGTCTTCGGGACGGAATTAAAATTGCCTGGTGATTTGGAATTTGGCGTTAAGCCTACACCAACAAGTGAAGAAGGCACCAGCTCTTCCCAAGAGCAAGAAAATTTAAATGAGCTACATGAATTTGTACGCAACCGAATTAGAATGGCCAGTGACAAGATGAAGGCTAGATATGACCGAGCTGCAAATTCTGAGGGATTCAATGAGGGTCAATTGGTTCTACTTTACAACCCACAACGAAAGAAGGGATTGTCTCCAAAATTGCAGACTCATTGGGATGGACCGTATAAGGTTATTAAAAGGTTGAACGATGTCGTCTATAGGATACAGAAGTACAACAGCCCAAGGTCCAAAATGAAAATCGTACACCTGGAACGACTGGTGCACTATGGAAAAGGCGATTGTGTGCCTATTCGGGACGAACAGGCTTAAGTGGGCGGCAGTGTTACGAAATGAAAATGCAGATTCAAATGTAACGACACAAACTGACAACCCGATCATTATCTGCTTTATACCCCTAAATCACTGTAATAAAATCAAAACCTGGCAACCAAGTACCACAATTAAACTTGGCATCACTCGACAACTGCCAATAGAATTCAAAATAACGGAAAATGGAAGTTTCCGGAATCTTCAGGAAACGGTAGCTAGAACTTTCAAGACTATTCGAGACTGCTTAATCGCAATTACAAACAGTGACATTAAACTTAAACTGCAAAAGATGTAGACTTGATGACAGCATAATTTGCTTAAGTTGCAAGCATTAGAGTATGTGTGTGTGCGAAGATAAACAAACAGAAGAACAATCTCATGCATCCACACACGCACATACACTGCACCATAGCAAGACCAAAATGATCATGCCGTACACCTAAAGATGAAAAGAGACCTGAATTACAGTACAGTTAAAGATAAAGAGAGACGGCTGTATTCCAGAAAGTTAGCGAAGCCACCAGAAGGCTCTACAATGGACTATATAAGGGGAGGCTGCCAGACGACATCAAGAAGTGTGTCTCCAAACCTAGACGAGTAAACATCGCCAAGAATAGTTAGTGTGTACATCGCGTTTAGTTGTACGTGTTTTTAAAGTAATAAATAAAGTGGTACTGAGAATTTATTTGTAAAATAAATATCCGTGTTTTATTTTATTGCAATTCAACGAATCCTGTGAAAATAATAAAACCGTTTTTATGTAAAGGACTAAAAACGTAACAATATATTTAGTTATCTGAGTTTTATTTTAATTATATTCCTTTATATGTTTACTTTATCAAATTTGTAATGCAAAATTTGTTAAACTAGTTTGCAGCGGCCACATAATAAAGCGGCGTTGTATTAGAATATATACGGCATAACTCTTTTGATCAGCTGTGCATGTTAACATGTTGACCATAGGTAGCGAACAAATTTTATGATGGAAAAAATGGCAGCAAATACACAACTGTTGTGTGTAGCGGAACAACTCAACTGTGCGTTTCTAAGCCAAACACACAACAGTTGCACAACTGTTACATCTTATGAACGCGACCAATCTCTGTGTGTTTTTTATGTTTGTACACGTATAACTCTGCCATTTTTAAACCGATTTTCAAAATTCTTTTTTTGTTTGAAAGGTATTGCTTGCAGGTTGGTCCCATATAATTTTTCAAAAATCAGGGGGAAATTTCCACCACCACCTCGCCCCCCAAAATATTGATTGCCGCTTAACTTCTCCATTTGGGTTTGTTTGCAGTCTGGACCCATTTTTTCGAAAATCAGTAGTTTTTTGCCAGAATTATTTTTCTTAAACTCTTTGTCTGATATCCCATTTCTCCAGTTGATTATTTAGACATCACCCAATAGATAAACTTTGACATTTTAATTGATTTATTGCACAACTTAATTACTTTTTGTAGTTGTTCAATAAGTAGTCTTCACTAAAGAATTATTTTTATGTTATTTGGTTGTTAATCAATGTTTCAAATGTCAATCGTAATTTGTCAAAAATTTTGTTAAAAACCGCAACACTTAATCTTGATCTTGATTTATGTGCTAAACAAATTGCATCAACGGTATATATTTTTTTCATTTGAAATCAAAAGTTAAGAAGGTGTTTGCTAACGAAAATTGTTTGTTTTATTGATTTTAAAATTCCACTTTTACGATTTTCATATCATTCGGCTTTACCGGTTAGTTTTAGCTTGAAACACGGCCATTTGATTGTTTTGTTTAATTAAGCGGACATAAACTTTTATTTATTTGAATAAATTATTAGAAATAGATAAAAACTTTTATTTCTTTTGAAGATTGTTGAATTCAGTTTGATACAAATCCCTGTTAAATTGTGTTTAATCTGCTTAAAACAGTGGGTTTCTCTCTTGTTTAATACCAAATTTGTGAATAACGAAATGGCCTTCTGAGCTTGGAATATTATAATGATTTTTCCATATCTGGCTATTTCCCAATAGTAGTTACACATTACGGAAGAAAAGGCCCACCAAGCTTTTAAAGTGACTTTAAACTATAGAAAATATATTAGCAATCATATGCAATCATATGAGAAAGAAATCGATAAGTCTGTAAGGAACATTAATTCTTAATTCTTTCGGCCTTTGATCCTTTCTAAGTACTTAAATCCAACAAAATTTTCAAAACACATTTCTAATTCAGAAATCTAATAAATTTTTCTTGAAAATATGAAGCTCAGAAGAAAATGGCAATACTGTAGCTCTTTTTGCACAAAGCCGAGATGTGTCCTTCATTGTGAAGAGGATTGCTTAAACAGAAATTCTATTAAAGCTTAACAAACTTCTTCATTCTGAAGACAGTACAAGAAATTTTTTTCCAAACCGAAAATATTTGTTTAAACTTTAAAGTACAGTAATGTGACTAGTATTAAGGAAACCACAGTACCTGAATTTTGGATCTAAAAGTTATCACTGAGTATCTAAATTACATCAATTGACCGGTTGACAGGTTCTTTTCATATTTTTTTGCATTTATTTTAATTTATTGTATCTTCAATAAAATTTAACTAACAATGAGTAATCAAATCTTAGCTCTAAATTTTTAAATTGTAAGTCCAGCCAATGCCAGATAAAAATATTTGTTTGTCAGATTAGTTTCTAGGTTGTGTTACGTCTCTCGTGTTCTACTGAGAGAAAGAGTGTTCCTCCTTCTCAGCCAAGTGTGGTCTCTAAAGTTGATGATGTTACGGGCTAGGGGATTTGGGTGCAATTCAAGTTTTTTTATTAATCTTGTCATATGTTTTGAAAACACAGTCTTAAGCATCGGGACATCTAGACCCTTATGAATTCGCTCATTTCTGACATACCAGGGGCCGCTGTAATCGTACGGAGTATTTTATTTTGTTGCCTTTGAATTTTCTCTATATTTGATGCGGAGGCAGTGCTCCGTAACTGGATACCGTAGGACCATATTGGTTTTAGAATAGAGTTGTATAAAAGAAGTTTACTATCCAAGCATTGGCGTAGATAGGCATTTCTGGGGGCGGAGAGGGGGGTCAATGCCTCCCCCAGACTTGATTTAAGAATTACTGAAATATTTAATAAAAATTATTCAAAACTTCTCTATGTTTGGAAAGACATACATATTAGTATTAAAATCGTAAATGTATGCCGTTTACTTACAGAATCATTACAATTTTTATAAAAATTTAGTTTCTAATAATTGCCAAATTTTTGTTTATCAGATAAAAACCCTAAACAAAAACGTACGAGTGTGTTTATGTTTTTCTGACGATGGTTGAAACTATATCAAATCGACAAAAAAATGCCATTTTCGGAAACACCAACTCCGATTTTGATGATATTCGCCACAAATGTTATCCATTACAGGTACTAAAAAAATTAGCATTTTTAGACCTCGGACCCCTCCCGGTTCTGAAATATACCATTATGAAAATTGGAAAAATTGTAAAAATCTGACTAAAGTGGCAAAAAAAAAACCAACTATAACTTCTAAACTTCAAAACTGAAAAAGTTTTGGTCATTTGTGCAGGTCTTGAGCTCAAATGCCTATATCTCAAAAAATATATGTTAATTATGAAGCTCTTTTCTATACAGTTGCAAAGTTGCATGGTGGTGCCGCTTCTACATTCGGAGTTATAGAGCAAAACATGGCCCACAGTTTGTTTTAGGAACAAAAAAATATTATTTTTTAATTTTTTAAAGATATATTTTATTAACATTAAAATAACTTATATTAAATTTTGACGATTTGTTCCATTTTCATAACCCCATATTTCGGAAACATTTGGTGTCTAAAAATGTTTTAAATCAAAAATCTTAGGACATACACTATCTGTAATGAATTTCATTGAAATCGGAGAGGGTCAATCCGACTTGCTTTCGAGTTGACATGGAAATACTCAATTGTTGAAAATTCTTACGAAATCATAAGGGCTCTTTATGAGAAGATAGTTCAATATCTGTATGTTAAAATTTCCTACTTATTTTAAAGGCCACACAGTAAAACTAGTCTCGAACCTTATGTATAGTTAACGTGTTTGGACATGCTGAAACATAAACAGTCATATTTGTACATAATGCAGTACATTTAGTTTAACATACATACATATATTTTATAAGTTACGATTAGAGCATTGAAAAACATTTTTATATTGAAATTTTAAATAAATATGGACAATTTAGCTAATTGTGTATATGTTTTCCGTTATAAAATTGCTATCGTTTGAGTAAATCTTAACTTTAATCTTTCTTTTTCCTTCAGGAATAAAGCAGTGATATTTTTGCGTACCGGGAATAGTAGTAGTCCAAACAATCGATCTCTAAGAAGTACCTCTTCTTTTATATAATCCTCTTCAGAAAGCAATGTGAAATTGCAATTTTTAAGGCTCTGTTGGCACCAATCAAATAATAGTTTTGGTGTTGTGATTTGATTGTCAAGTGGACGCTGTAAACTTGCTTTACGTGCTTTTCACTGTCCCTCCAAGGCCGTCACTAGGACCTTCGCCGTGACTTGTAGCAAAAAAGATGGCTAGCACATCCATCATAAAAATATTTTACTTTTATACAGTTAGCTAATTTGATGCGGAGGCAGTTATTTAAAATTCCAATATAAAAATAATTTTTAATGCTCTAATCGTAACTTCTTTTTTAATAAAGCTATTTTAATTTTAATAAAATATATCTTAAGAAACTAAAAAATTTTTTTTCCTAAAACAAACTTTGGGCCATCTTATCGTCTATAGCTCCAAAACTAGAAGCGTTACCACCATGAAACTTTCCAAGTGTATAGAAAAGTGTTTCATGACTAACATATATTTTTTTAAGATTTAAAAAAAAATGTTTTTTGAGATATAGGTCTTTAATCTCAAGACCACCACAAATGACCTTTGAACTTTTCGCGGAAAAATTTTTAATGTACACCATATCAGAAGCCTTATTTGTACCTGCAAAATTAAATCATGTAAAACTTTTTCACTTTTGTAGTTTAGAAGTTATACACTTTTCGTAAATACACTTTTCTCAAATTTTGACGATTTGTTTCATTTTCATAACCTCATATTTCGGAAACCGAAGGACCTTAGTGTCTAAAAATTTTTTAAATCAAAAATCTTAGGACATAGACTATCTGTGATGAATTTCATTGAAATCGGAGAGGGTCAATCCGATTTGCTTTCGAGTTGACATGGAAATACTCTGATATATTTTTGTATTTTCTCTAACAAAATATAAAAAGTAGTACATACAACATTTTAAAAAGCTTTTGATACTGGGTTCAGTTGTGCATAAAATTAGTCCAATAGCCCATCAGCAAAATGATTTTTAAAAGTTTTAAGACATTCAAAAAATTTTCATATCGATGGTCATAAGTTGACAACACGTAACTGGTTTTTACAATTTTTCAGTAGAAGAAATTACGTTATAAATATGATGAAAGCGTTACTAGTTAGCATAGAAATAAAATAGTTGAAAATTATTTAATTTAATTTCTGTTATTTTATTTTGAGAATTGGAACGTTTTCTGCGTTTTGTGAAAAATAATAAAATTTCAGTTACAAGTTGTCAATGTATGACCATCGATATGATATCCAAAAGTTTATATCGACCCTTACCGGCAAGAAAATCGGAATCCACAATTTTTAAATTTTATACCTAATGCATACTTCTTTTATTTTAAAATGTAATATTTCTTTAATATTGAGTAAATAATACTATTTGCTTTGATGTATGGAATGCTTTAGGTTTTATTGAATTACTTTTAAGATAACGTATGCTTGTTTGAATACGATTTCTTGCTTCATGAAACATATTTTTCATAATGAAGTTTCACGACGAGTGTTATCAATTTTAATTTCGCAGCTCCCTACTTGAAACAAAGAATGTAATATTTTGGTGTGATTATTTCGAACTAATTTGCCTTTCAGTTGAAACGATTTTATTGCGCAAAAGTCCGTAACGTGATATTCGGAAAGAATTATACAGCATAATTATTCTAAGGAACCAGGGAAAAATTTCCAAAAACAACGTTGTTCTGTTCTGCCGCGTATGTTGCGAATTTTCTTTTGAAGAATACCTAATTAAAAAAAATATGTAAAAAATAATTGAAATATAATTCAATGTAAAATACACAAAACTATTCAAACATGTTGTTAATTTACAACGAAAAGGTTTAAATTTGCTAATGTATTTTTAAGGGTAATTACGAATGATATGCTATACACTGAAAAAAGTTCACTTCAGTCATTGTTCATATAATGGTACATTTGTTTTTTTTTATGTATGTGCATATATTTACTTCTCTTTAAAGCACCATGCAAAGTCGATTATAAGATTCTTCTAAAGACGCCGGAACAAAGCCGATGAAACATTGGGAACAAAAATGGAATCAATTGTTTTATTTGCATCTAAAGTAAAGAAAAAATCTGATCATAAATAGCCTAAATAATAAAACACAGAATATAAGATTTTTTGTTTTTAACAGATTTAGGTCCATTATGGATGGCTTAAAATTTTTATAATCGAATGGACTATTCAATGAAATTGTAAAACTATGGATTTTTTTTATTATTTGTGGTACAAAACAGCTTCCGAAAAGGCAGCAATTGGTGATGAACTTAAAAAATTTCATAGAATTTAAACTTTTATCCACTCTAACGTGGTCGCCTCTTATTCGATAAATAACATATAATTCATTTTAAACGAACCAGCCTTTGATTCTGAGTGACGCTTTAACAAGAATTATACAGCGAAAAACGAAAAAGAACCGTTATATTATGCACAATGGCCGAAATTAAATTTTTATTCCTTTTTTGTGTTTAGCACATCATAATTGTTCTAAAAAAATGCTTTAGAAAATTAAAAACTTCAAAAAATAAAAGTTTTTAAAGCAGTGTTATTAAAAGCAATCGATTTTTAGTGGTATTGTTAGTTAGGAAAATCTATAGCCGGTTTAAAAATGTAAAAAAAAAGATTTGCAGCCTCCCCCCACCCCTAGAAAAAATTTCTAACTACGCCAATGTATCCAGGCTTAGTGTAGAATTCCTTCCAATGAGCCAATTCATTTGAGGCGCTTTTAATTTTATTTGGGTCACCTTTCCATATATGTGGAATTTCCATGTTAGACGACGATCGAGATGAGCACCGAGATATATAACTTCAGTGTGTTGGGGTATAGTTTGGTTGTTAATTTGAATAGGTGGGCTGGTTTCTCTGCACAATGTAAAAGTAATATGTACACATTTTTGCTTGTTTGTTTTTACTGAGGTATAATCTTGCAGTTTGCGGGAAGCTTCTTAATGACTTTTGTGATCACTTAGAAAAGCTGTATCATCAGCGAATGTTGATATGTGTATGTTACTGCTTACCGGCAAGTCAGAGGCATGTATCAGGTATAATACAGGACCGAAGATGCTGCCTTGAGGAACTCCTGCTTCAATCGGTTGCGGAGGGCTTAGAAAATTACCTTCTTTAACAACGAATTTTCGCTCAGTTAAGTTGCTTTCTAAAAGCTTAAGGGTATTTGCGGGTAGGTTTTGCTTTAGTTTGTGTATTAAACCTTCGTGCCATACTTTATCAAATGCCTGAGAAACATCGATGAAGAGCCCAGAACAATGTTTGTCTATGTGTTTGTTCAATCGTGCTGTGTTGTCTCCTAAAACCGAACTTGTGGTATGGAATGCATCCAGTACCATTAGCTTACTCATAAGTACCTTTTCGAATAGTTTTGAGATGTTTGATAATAGGCTTATAGGCTTATAGGACTCCATCTTCGTATGGTCTCTGCCTGGCTTACTGGATAGCATTTCAGGTGTAAAGTATCGTGAAAAATAAAAAGAATTATCCTTTTTGCGGTATAGGGTCGCTCTAAGATCATTTTATTGCTTATTTTATCACCAGTTGGAGTTTTTTTCTTCGAATTTAAGCCCGCAATACAGTGTTCAATGTCACGAATATTGAATCTCAAGGTAACATCAGGTACAGCGAGTACTGGTGAGAGCTCAACTTTGTTGCCAGACGTATTTGGAGTACACAGAAAAAGAATTATATTCAATAACACCATGTTATTAAAAAAAAAATATGAATTTCAATAACATTTATCTTTAACATAATAAAATATTTCGTTGTAAGTATTTCTTTTCCATGCCGGTTATTTCTTTTCTTTTTATACATAAGTACTTAAAACAAGTTGTATCCCATAAAAAAATAAATGGGATATGGCTCAGCTATAGAGTGTATGCTTTACGTCCGGAAAGCCCGGGTTCGTATTCCAGCCATGTCAACATTTTTTTAATTTATATATATATATTTTTATTTTGAAATAATTTTGTTATCAATATAGGGGAATTCTTTATCACAGGAAATTTAAAAAAAAAATTATTGAATACCGGGATTTTTGTTATCAAAAACGAAACTTATTTTTTTCTGTGTAAGTAGTACCTTTTTCAAGTGGTTAACGAACAACGTACCTCTTTCATAAACAGTTTTTGACCAGTCGCCATTCGAACTTCGCAATGGAGGCCATAGCGAATAGTCTGTTTGTAGTGTTGCGTTGAGGCCATTTAGAAATTTTTTGCGGATAAGGGGTTTTTGCTATTCTAGTAGTGTCTTACGCTGTTTGGTACATTCCTTCAGCCTAGATTTTAGCTGAAGGGATCTGTAACGTTGCCATTCTCTACGGATAAAAGTCGTTCAATATCTACTGAATAGATTTTATTATATCTCACCTTAAGATTTGTAGAAGTAGAATTTAGAGCTGCTGCTTGCGGTTTGCCTCATCTATGTCAGCAGGAATTGTCATTGGAATAATTTCTGTGTAGTGAGCATTGAAATATTTTTTGTATTTCAAATAACGAATACGTGTGGCTGTCGCCGTTAAATCACAAGTGAGTGATGAAGTTTTATGTGAATAATAGAGTAGGTGAGTGGTGTGAAGACAAATGTTACGACATTTCAACTTGGATAATTTCGCGGGGCACACCCTTTACCACTCCAAAATCAATAACATTAGGAATTTTTCGGCGATCGGTTGGCCAGTACGTTGGCTGTCCACTTGAAACAACATTCAAACACATTTTAGAAATTGTGTCACGCTAAATGCGACCCTTTGGTGTGATGAGAAGAGATCCGCAGAACGTAGTCATCGGAGGCCAAAAAGCGTGGACATAAAAAATTAAAATATGTACTATATTTTCATATAAATGTTTAGAACTCGAACTGGTTGCACTTAGTTACACTCAGCTGATCATTTCGGATTCTGTTGATCTACCTCAAGTTGTACGGGACCTTCCAACACGCCACAAATTACTGTGTAGAAGAATACCTAAAATGTTTAATTAAAAGGCCATCGATTCACTGAGCGACAAATGTTTAAATTCATTTGACAGCTTTACGTAAATTTTTTTTCAAAAAGGTATATATGTAAGTGTTTATATTTCTTAAAAACTGCTGTCAAAATGTATGCAAAGTCTGCTCTAATTTTTTTATTATTAGTAAAGAGACAAGCTTTCAAGTCAAAAAATTAACATTTGCGCAAAACTAAAAAAAATATTGAATATGCTAATAGGACTCTTTTAATACCTGTTCCAAGATTATATATGTATAAAAAATCAAGAAATTCTATAATATTAAATGAATAAATAAATAAAAAAAACTCTGACGCATGATACATTTTAAATAATATTTTATTGCATAATTTAAAACTATAATTCCTAAATTGGTCTACCTAGGGGTTATGCAGTATAAGCCAGCTTAACCCGCAACAAATAAAAAAATTTTAAAAATAAAATTAAAAGAATATCTCAAGTAATAAATTTATTAAATTTCTAGATATTTATAAAGAATTTGTAAGATTTCACTTTTTTAAATATTTCCAATGCCGGATGTTTCAATAAGAATTCTGAAAAAATAAACGAGAATTACTACAACAATATTAAAAAAGCCTGATGATGCTTACAGTGTATAATATATTTATTCTCCGAGAAATCTTCAGTAAACGAACTTGTTACAATTTAAATTTGATATTTGAATTGTATGAGTTCGCTTATTGCACTCTTTATTCCGCCGTTGTTGTTAGAATTTTTTCATGAGCTTTAAACGCTTTTAATTGTAACATTTTACAAAAATTATGAATATAAAAAGATCAGGTAATAAGGGACTTATACGAACACTTTTTACATAAACTTTCTTAGGGTTGATAAAAATACATTTCACCGAGTGACAACTCCAAACGAAATTGCCCTAAAAATAAATTTCTTTTGGAGTTGCTATCTCGCTAAACCACCTTTCAACATTATCGTTCATAAGCTTTTAAAAATTCTAGCTAAAAAGTCTTTATCTAAATCCCATATAAGAAGTTTTAGACATTGCACTATGGTTCAGATGACTTCAATTCAATTCGTTGTTTGTAAATCTTATTAATGTCTCTCTTCAGTATTCTTTTCCGCTTAGACCACTCAACCAAAGTCGATGGTTTGCAGTCAAGAGTTAAATATCATATACTTTTAGTCAATTCATACTGTTACTCTTAGAGCTGCATTTCATTTGATAGTTATTGATATTCATATTTTTCTTTATGGCATGGATTTAAGCTTCTTTTTATTTCTCTATTCTACTATGAATTATAATTGATAATTACAAGTACTAGTGTGTGAATGTATGTTTGTTCAGTTTATTTGAACATGTACTTTAAAGTGATTCTCAGAGAATTTTTTTCGTTTTTTTTTTCTCAGAACCAAGTTCAAAAGTTTTGTTTAGGTAAAAACATAGGCCTGTTAAAATATAAGCTCATAATATTAATGATGATATAGTGCGCGTCGTAGTTTTTGTTTTCCCATACGATTTTTATGTGATAAGGTGGGCTCAAATCGTCACATCCGTGAACGTACAACTCGTCACGTAAAAACTCCATTTTGGGATTATGACATACTTGAACGTACTGTAATCCCATACAGTTTATACGATTGACGTGTGAAGTAATTCATTTTAGTACGATTGCCGATACGATCACGTATGTGACGATTTGAGCCCTGAATTTACTCATTCTGATTGTTTTAAGTAACGAACGGAACGTCGTACAGTAAAGCTCTTAGTACGCTTTCGTAGAGAATTGAGCGCTCTACAAAAAGGGTCACACGTAATTTTTTGGTAAGTCAGCTTCATCAGAAGCTATTTAGGGTCAAAGTAAAATTCACCTTAAATCTATACGGTTTCATAAGAATACAACGGAAATATTAGTTTATTCAAAACATTTTACCAAAATTTCATACAAAATGCAAACAGGCCTTTCAAGAAGTGTCATGCAATAGCTTTTTCGCTATAATAATGAAAAATAAAACACTTTTATACATTTTTCAATATAATTTAGCTCTAAGTAATGGTTTTTTATAAAAAAAATCCATTGATATTATAGCAAAAAAATATTCCTTGACACTTCTTTAAAGGCCTGTTTGTATTTTGTATGAAATTTTGGTAAAATTTTTTCGAATAACCTAATATTTCCGTTGCATTCTTGAAAAATCGTATAGAATTTTATTTTGACCGTTAATAACTTTTGATGAAGCTGACTTACCAAAAAATTACGTATGACCCTTTTCTCTATAAAAGCTTACCAAGAACTCTACTGTACCACGTTCCGTTCGTGACTTACAACAATCAGAATGAATAAACTCAATTTATCGAATCGAAAAGTACGATGTGCACTATCTCATTATTAATATTATGACCTTATATTTTAACAGGCCTATTTTTTACCTAAACAAAACTTTTGAAATAGGTTCTGAGAAAAAAAAAAAGATTTTTTTTAGAATCACCCTAATGTACATCCTTTGGCTAGGTGCCTTTAGAGTTTAACAATTTTTTTAATATCAATTTTAAATATTGATAATCTCTTACACTGTAATTTTGTAAAATAAGACAACTACCAGTTTTGTTAATTTAAACTTGAACTCAATTTCAATATGCGTATCGGTATCAGATCCGCATCGCCGATATTTCTTTTTGAGTATTGGTATCGTATCAACAAAAAAGCGTATTTACTTCCTAATTTAAACTGTGTAGGATGACCCATTCTTTTATGACTTGTTCAATTTCAAATGTAAAAATATTTCTGAATAGATTTCTAGCTGTTTTTTCTTCGTGATTTTAAATTAATGATTTTGCTAAAAATTCAAAAGCGAAAAATTTATGTAAATATCAAATGTTCTACGAATTGCAAATGCTGGAGACAGCCGATTTTAATAAATGAAACAGAAAAAACTCAAAGTTATTTCTTTAGTAAAATATTTTATTTTTGGCCGGAATGGGCCATTCTCTGTTTTATATTAAAAAATTGTTTAATTTATTTTTATGTTTTAGAAATTATTTTTAGAAACAAGAAACATGATTTGCAATTTCTTTTATTTTTCCAACACATAAGACACAAGCCATGATTATGCAATCACATACATACATATAACATAATAGCAGCATTTTTGAATTTTATTTATACAGTTTATTTCGAGAAGCACAGTGGTACACATAGATAAATATCATGCTAAAATCGTTGAAAACAAGGCTGATTTACGATATATCCGTACTGATTTTACTTTATAGGGATTGCATGTTAATACAACATGATTTTTTCAATAGCCTTCAAAGAACATTTTTCCTTTTGAAATATGTAGCTATATTTCATGTTGATACCAGTACAGTTAAAGCAAATTGAAGTTAATACTAAAATAATACCAAAATCAACGAGATTTAACGTTGGATTAATAATTTTTCGTTTCAAATTAATATGAAACAGTGGTAATTTAAAATAAAGATTGTACTTTTACAGAAATTTATTTTTTTCATATTTTTTCCTATTTTCCCTTTAAGTTTTTTATATAATGAAAACATTGTCTGCAATATCCTTGATTACTAAATACATTCGTTGTAATATCTTAGATAAAATCTCGAAAAATATAGTTTTTTGTTTAAACACAACCCGCGAAGCTATTAGCTTGTCTGCGGAAAACACCCAGGATCTAAGGCGGGAATCGAACCCACGACCTCTGGACTAACAGGTTAGCATCACTACCACTCAGCCACAGGGCACCGTATGAAACAAAGATGAGTTTTTATAATTAAAAAAAAAATGATTTCCAATCAACATTGCGACGATTTTACAGTATTATTTTTTTCTGTGTGTATCTAATTAGCAGTGCTCGGACTTTCATGCAACTAAAAATTTACTTTAAGCGCATAACAAATGCACCTAAAAACTAAAACTAAGCGCAAAAATATGCATTTACCTACGAACAAAGTACCAAAACTAAAATAATATGAACAATTTTTTTAAAAATATTTTGTTATTAGAAAAAAGGCATAAAAATTATAAACGGGGCTTATGTTTTAATGCAACCGAACTTTACTTTCAATTGCCAGTTGACATCAGTAGTATCATTTTCCGCAACTGACAACGCAACTGAGGCTCGGTTGCCGTCCATAATGAATATGCATTAACAAGATTCTTATAACTCCAAATATATGCATTTATTGCCAAAATATGCAAAAATATGCAAATACAAATCGATGCCAAGCTACTAAAAATTTGATGTTTCGCATAGATAATTAGGCAATACCTCTTTATCTATTACAAAAAAAAAACATGGAGTTGTGACTGCTTTTGATTTAATATGCGATATGTACATATTATTCGCCATTATTTTAATCTCTAAAGTTATTTATACACAAGCCACTGTATGTTTATTTCATTTGAAAATAATTGCAAAAACTACACAAAATATGCCAAAAATTTAACTTGTTTCCTTTACTTTTTCTTCTTTTTTTTATTATACAATACTTTGCAGGCTGTTTTGAAGTACGAACGAATTACCGAAGTAACGATAAAACCAAAGGTATTGTCTGCATTTGCCACATAACCAGCATCAGTATCAACTACAACTAATACCAAAATCAATCGCCAATGACAAAGATATTTTTTTGCTTACAAAAATTATGTTAATACATATAACTAAGAACCGAAAAATACCAAAAGTGTGTAACATCACCCTCACACGAGTTGTAGCAGATACACTAGAGATTAATAGAAATATTTCAGAGTAAAATAAAAATTTTATAATTATTTTTAAAAAGAAAAACCTACAATTCATATTAATGATGCTGCTACGGCTTAGACAAAACTTTGTGACAACAACAGCAACAAAAGCGACAACAATGCTACTAAAAAGAATGAGAGGAGTCACAATACCATTATTATGATTCCCAGCGAATTAAAGACGATCCATTGGAATAAATAAATGAATGAGTCACAAACTCTTAAACTTTATTAACGTTTGGTTAATAAACAACAAAAAAAAGTTTCAATAAAACTTGAAAAATTCCAAAAATCGAAACATAACGAATTTAAAAGACAATTGGAATATTAAAAGCGAAACCAAAATTGAACTGAAATATTTAGACTGAAAACTACTACCAACAGAGCTGTTGTTTTCATATTCAATACGCTCTTGTCGGATCATCATAAGCAACAATAACAAGAAGAATATAAACATTTAACAGCTAAAGTGTTTAGATCAAGTCAACTTAAGTCAAGAACAACAGTAGCAGCGGCCGCATCGTTACAAGCAGAACAGCAAAATCATAATCTTGATAGTAAAACAACCCAATTCCGTAAAGCAGCTATACCCATCACAAAATACATCGCATTTGATCACATCACATCTCAACACACAGGTTAAAGGCATGGCACACTTTTGTGGATTTATAAAATTGATATTTCTACTTTTGGTAAGTACACACAATCACTTGAATTAAGAGTCTGTCAGACTACCAGCTAGCTATTTAGGCAGTTGGTTGGTTGTCTTCAATAAATCGATATTTATATGCAGAAGTTTGATGAAACAGAATAAGACGTGTTTAATTGAGAAAATATTCATGGAAAGAAGAATAAATAACATATAAGAAAAAAATTATATCGACGGCTTATACACAGAAAAAATTATTCTTAAGCAATTTTTAATTAATACACTTAGTCAGAAATTAAAACTAGTTTCAATTAATTTCGTAATTGAATCAATTACCCATTTGATCAAAAATAAAATTATTTAAAAAATTTTAAAAATTTTGAGTAATTGAAAATTTGAATTTCAGTGATTGAATGTACAATTTTCATCGTACGTTGAACTTAACCAACACAATTAATTGAATCTGCAGTTTTCGTAGTTGAAATCGTATTTTATTCGGTTGTAACGAAAAAAACTGTTTGATGGTATATTATTGCGTCAAATAAGCAGCATCTATGCAGAGTTGTGGAAAATACGTATTTGAACTAAATAAATTCAAAATACAAATAGTTTTTTATTTTTCTATTTCAAATTAAAAATACAAAATAGTTCTTAAACAAGTATTTGAAATAGAAAATACAAAATACATATTTTCAAAATACCTATTTTCGAAATAGATTTTCTTTTATAATTCTTTAAAATATTTGTTGAATTTAATACAAAATATGTTGTGATCGCTAATAAATTTTAGAGTTTGTTTCCAATTTTGCAATTTCTCGCGATTTTTGCAATGTTTGCGATAGGAGCGATTTTTTGCAATTTTTCATCGTATTTACAGCTTTAGCGATTTTTCATCAATATTAGATTTTGCTATCATGACGCTGTTAGCCAGATTTCGCGAATTTATGCCATTTTCGCGTTTTTATCGAACATTTGGCATTCCGTACAGTTTTAGCAACTTTTTATCAATATAATGGCTTTTTTGAAATTTTGCAATTTTTCGCAAATATTCGCCATTTCCGCGACAGAAGTATTTTTTCCAAGGTTTTTGGCTATATTAAAATTTTAGGGATTTTAAATCAATACTAACTACACTTTGAAATCTTACCAATTTTTACATTACAAATTTTCTCTATTTTGTCCAGGTTTTTGGCATTACTTACAGTTTTAGCGAGCTTTATTCAGTTTTAGGGATTCTTTCTGATTTCGCAAATTTTCGCCACTTTCGCAATAGGCGTGATTTTTTTATATTAATTTTTCTTTATACAGTTCGAGCGACTTTTAATAAATTTCAGTACTTGACATCGATTTATGCTATATTTGCGGAATTTTATTCATTTTTGCAAAATAATCAAAAGACTGTGCAAGAAGACAAAGATGAGATTCAAAATTGGCTGTTCTGTTGTTTACTAGTACTTTACTATCACTTTCCACTTTGTTATTTTCCTTCGCACCACATAAAAAAGAATTTTGTATTTTACAAATGTAAAATATGTATTTTGAAATGTTTCAAATAAAATATAAAATACTCTTGAGGCAAAGTATTTCAAATAGAAAATAAAAATGGTATTTTGTATTTTATATTTGTATTTCAAATAAAAGTATTTCAAATAATTCACATCTCTGCATCTATGGTATAAATTTAAAAGTAAAAATTTTCTTTTTACAATTTTATCACAATGCATATATTTCTCAATCTTACAACAATTAATTTTTATGAATTCAAAACCCTCTATATCCTAAACTAAACTAAACTAAACCCAATTTAAATTAAAATCATATGATTTTGATAATCTCTTGTGTTTAAAACTCGCTCAAACTGTAAGGCATGTCAAGAGACCTCGGCTTAAATCGCGAAAATTATGAAAATTCGCAAAAGCTTGCTTATACAATGTACTATAGTAAATTAACCCCTTTTTGTGGGCATTATTAATAACATTTTGGGTTTGACCTTTGGAAGCCTCCCACTTAAGGTCCTTAAAAGTTTTCATCACCAAAGAAATTTAATTATTTTGGATTGAGTTCGGTTTTAATATAATTTTTCAATTAAATTATATTTTATTTAGAGATAAATGTGAAGCATATAGACAAAGAAAATTTTTGACTGCACGGAGGGTTGAACTGACGTTTCGATAGCTCCCGCTAATCTCTTCAGAATTCTTTTCCGCTTAGACCACTCGACCAAAGTCGGTGGTTTGCAGTCAATCAATCAATTCAATTTAATTTAATCAATTCATAATGTCAATCTTAGAGCCGTATTTCGACTAAACTCATAACTTATTTTTTTATCACTTAATTTCACGAAGAAACATTTTTTATCACTCACTCCTTCTGACTCGTGACACTGTTGAAGTACTCCTCTTTTAGACCCTTTTAATTTGTTTAACCGTGCATTAAAGAAATTTTTCTTTTGAACAGGATTTTATTAAAAAAATTTGATTTCAGTACGTCGAGCTACGTAGAAAAATGAGTTTTTCAAACAAAATTGCAGATACTTTCAGCTGAAGATAATTGATACATCTAGAGAACTGTGATGGTGCTATCATCTGCTATCATTTCTTGGAAGTCCGAATGAAAAATTTCTTTTTAAGTTCTATTAGTTTAACTTTAATTCACTTCAATTATTTCGATTTAATCTATCGAATAAGCGAATTCACCACAATTCTATTATAACTACATCAAAAAGCTACTCACTTTCGACATTATCTACTATTTAATAAATTTTAGAATTTATAAATTCTTATTGTTGAAATCTTCATTGGAAATTCACAATTTATTCACTGCCTACAGTCCCTAATTGTTAACTCATTTAGAAACCGCATGGAAAACATATTATAGATTAACGGTAAAGCATCGTGGCGGAAAAATATAAACATAAATGTTTAATTTGTTATGTTTTAGATATATTAAATCAAAAATAATTACGAATTTTCAATGTTAAGCTTTTTAGTTTTGGCCAGAAAAAGGGAAACATTTCCTATAGTGCAATGGTACAATTGATTAAAAGTCCCAAAAAATGTAAGAAAACCAAAAACGTTGAAAAAATTACTCCTGTCGCGAAAATATCGAAAATTCGCGAAAAATTGCATAACTTTAAGCTAGTCATAGTTTTTATAAAAAAAATCGCTAAAATTTAAGGAATGCCAAAAATTCGGAAAAAATCGCAAAAATTCGTAAGAACTTGCTAACAGCGATATGATAACAAAGTCTAATATGGAATGTATTAATTAATTCGAGATATTCTCAAGAATTTATGTTTCAAAAGTATATTTATGGCACTCATATTGTGCTTACACTGTAGTTAGACTTGCGCATTATATGTCCTGAATCAATTTAAAAAAATTTTTTTTTAAAGAGAATTGACATACTCAGACACTTAATGCCTACCAGTTAATTAATTAATGTGTTACATTCTTTGGGAAAGGGATAGACTAGAGAGAACAGATTGTGAAGTAAGATAGAGATAGAAAGTTGAATTCGTTTTTTAACTCTGCTATTGCCCGTCTTTTTTGTTAGTTTTAGAGCAGCGTTGCAGCGTTTTTATCAGAAAAAAGAAGAGTTCTTAGAGAATGGCAACGCTACAGATCCAATCAGCTAAAATCTAGGATGAAGGAACTAGTGAAGTTTAAATTTATAAAAGATTTTGTCTAAAAATATTTACAAATTGTGAATAAAACATTTTACTAAATCCAAAATAAAGATTTACTGGATTTTCTAAAAATATCAAACAATAGTTTTGGCTGAATTTATAAAACAATTAGTCTAAAAATACTAATTAGTCTAAAAATATTAAACAAAATAGCTTACTTAATCAAACTAAAATATTTATTGGATTTTTTGTAATATATCAAACAAAATTTTTGTCTGCGTCATCATCATCATCCATTAAGCATGTATGAAATTTCACTGTGTGTTCAAGTCTGAATGTTTATCTAAAGACTATAAAAAAATGAATGAGAATTAACGCAACGACACTAACGAATTGATTCACTCAAAAATCTTCACAAAACAAACTTTGCACAATCACATTTCTTTTGCTATCATTGTTGTTGTTGTTGTTATTATTTGTGTGTATGCCGTCATCGGGCCTGTTTTTTAACGACACAGTTTTTCTTGTTGAATTAGTTTTGTTTGGAGTCAAACAAACAATTCATTGATTATGTAAACACATTTACTGAAAATGAAATTTATTTTTAGACAAACTTTTGTTTGAAAATGTTTTGGTGATAATTTTTTTTTGTGTAAGCCTCCATTGCGAGGTTTGCATGGAGACTGGGAAAGAACTGACGTTGAAAGTATTTACTCCAAATACGTTTGATAATATAGTTGAGCTGCCACCAGTACTCGCTATACTAGATATTAGCTTGAGGTTCAATATTCGTAAGATTAAACACTGTATTGCCTATAATTATAGGCCTATAAGCCTATTGTCTGACATGTCAAAACTATTTGAAGAGCTATTTATGAGTAAGCTAACACCCAAAATGAATGATACCGGATGCATTCTAGACCATCAATTCGGTTTTAGGAGACAACATAGCACGATTGAACAAACACATAGACTCGTGAAAGTGGTTAGAACATCGAAAGTTTTTTGCAAAATTATTTATTAAATAACACATGTTTACTTATATAATTATTTCGAACGTATTTGCTTTGTGAATCTAAATTGATTATTAGGCTAAGGTTCGTAGCGTTATATTCAGAAAGAATTGGGCATGATTAATATTCCAAGGAACAAGGGAAAAAATTAACATCAACTTAATTTTTCAACGTACACAGCAGAATAGAGTTGCGCCACTTTCGGAAGCCGCTACACTTCCATCATCAGTGCTCACGTTTATTTGCTATCACCACTTGTCAGGTGGCTCTATTGAATGTGATTTTCGTAACGTTATATTCAGAAAGAATTGGGCTTGATTAATATTCCAAGGAACAAGGGAAAAATTAACATCAACTTAATTTTTCAACGTACACATGTTTACATAATTTCGAATGAAAGCTGTTTCTATAGTTATTTGGAATGCTGAACGCTAATCTGCACTCCAGTTATTTCCATCAGCTCAAGTTTTCGCGATATATGTAAAAAAAAACCCTTTCACCACATATAACTATTAGCATACTATACTGAAATTCGTCAACAAAGTAATCTTGAGGCCGTGCAAACATTGTTTCGAAATTTGCTCAGTTCTTTCAGAGATATCATAAAAGTTAAACCCAAAAAAAATTTAAATCTTATTAAAAATTTAGAATTTTTCTTTTTAAGAATAAAAATACAACAACGAACTTATTTTTCATTTATTAGCTTGTACCTAAATGTATCCCAAAAGAGTTGAGACTTTTTTTTATTAAAATTTGTGCCCAACTTTTGATTTTATTCATAGTTCAGCTAGAAAACTGAATTGATAAAAATTAAATTTTCATAAAACAGCAATTTCTGACTTTGTGTTTGCTACTGTTGTATGGAAATTAAAATTTTATCAATTCAGTTCTGTCACTAAATTCTGAATAAAACTAAGACTTGTAATATATATTTAGCTACATTTAGGAATATATTTAGCTACATGCTACTGTTTTTATTATTTTCGAGGCTTAGATTATTTTATTTGATCTTAAATACGATTTCACTGTTTCTTGCGATTTACATAACACATATTATTAGTTTTATGAAATCGAGCGATTTGAAATCGAGCGATTTGAAATCTATCGATTTCCACCACATACCAGAATACATTTACAACTTTTATGACAGTCCTTTTAAATTTGTAAATATTTATTTAAAAATTTAGTCAACAAATAAGTTGCAATAATATTTGACAATAACAGAGTGGCGCCTAGTTTTTGACGCTAAAAATAAGCATTTTAATACTCCTTTGCAGTAAATATGTAGCAACAAATTATTCGTTAAACTTTCAAAACGAAAACAAAGAGTAATAAAAACCTTATAAATCTGCTTGTATATGTGTTTGTCTAAATATTATATTATTAATATTTGCAACAATTATACTGGCATAGAAAAAACAGCAAAAGTTAAAAATCAAAATCGGTAAGAATGTTGTACAAGTATTGGCTGAGCAAATTCAGATTGAGCATGATGTGGCTGAGATGGCTTGATTTCTTTGGATATTTTAAGCGTAGCTCCAATTTTTTTTGCTAGGGGGTTTCATAAACTTATTTTCTATTATTAGTTTCCATTCTAAATAATTTTATAATTCAAATCAACGTTTTTATGTTCTGCTATTTGCGATCGAATTCATTAATGTAAAAAATCTTGTATTCTTTATCATTAAATAATTCGATTAAGTAGTTAGTAGATATTCCCAACAACTGACAAAACACCTAAAGCGTGAAATATATGCCAGCGATTCTCGAAACAATGACTGTTATGATTCGATATAGTATATAACTAAATATCTTTTCGTATATAATTTTTTTTATTAAAAATTATTAAGATTATTAATTTAATTTAAAGATATCTTTCAATTTAAGTGCCTTCCGTTCTGATACTTTTAAATAAACAAATATGGAAACATGAAATCAATTTATTGTTTAACTGGCACTAATATGTGCAATTCAAAGCAAGCTTGCATATTGTTCTATCACGTATTTTTAATATATTCAATTAAATTTTTAATTTGAATTTTGTATTTTTCCCAAATAGTTGAAGTTAAAAGGCGGCACATATTTAACGGCTTTTATTTTTCAACTCAACTTATGTTTAATATATTTTCTGTTAAACTTAAAACTTTAAAAGAAAACTGTTGAATATGATGAACTATTTTTTTAACACAACCCTTTTATGTGTAAAATTTTAATATTTTGCTTGAAATCTATCAACATGCACACATCCATATATAAATGGGCAGTTCAAAGCAGTGTCATCATATCAGTCCTATTTTTCATACTTCATATTATTATTTTATACATGTATAAAATTTTATTGCAAATTTTCAAACAAAAAATTTATAAAATTTTACAGATAAATGCCATGTGTTTAAAAAAGGTTGTAGTTTTTATTGTATAACATTCTTTCAAATTATAATGTTTAAAATAAAATAAATTAAAATAAAACAAATAAAATTTCCCAACCGATTTTGGAAAAAAGTTATGGAGCCTACTGCCAGCAAACCTTTTCAAAACAAAAAAAGATTTTAAAAATAGGTTGAAAAATGACAGACTTATGTGTGGGGGACCAAACTTCCCCCTCCCCCGGTTTTCTAAAAAATTATGGAACCAAACTACAAGCAAAACCTTTCAAACAAAAAATAGTTTTCAAAATCGTTTCACAAATTTCAGAGTTAAGGAACGCGGAGGGAATTTCCTCACCGATTTTGGAAACAAAGTATGGAACCTAATTGCAAGAAAACCCTTTCAAACCTATAAAGAATTTTGAAAATCGGTTGACAAATGACAGAGTTAAGCGTAGGGGTAGGTTTTGACAAATATCTATATGTTTACCAAATTTCATTTAAATCGGTTCAGCCGTTTAGGCGCGATGTCGTAACAAAAATGTGCAAACAAACATACACCTCATTTTTATATAATATATCATGACTAAAATGTTTGCTGCGACCATATTATGTATGTTCAATTCACAACCATTGTATGGTACAATATTGTATCAAATACAGCTACAAAGCTTGTGAATAGTCTGTTTTAAGTTCACGTTGCAATGCCTCAAAATGTCAAACTTTTTTTTAAGATGAAAACATGAAAAGCAAAAGCAGCTTGCGATTGAACATGAATTGTATTTAATTGAATCTTAAATTCTTTAAGATTTCCATTAGATTTATTAGTTTTTTTACCGACTTAAAAAAAATGAGAAAAGTTATCAATTCGTTTATTTATGTATGCTCCCTCAAAGCTCCACCATTTATAACCCGATCTCAATTTTTTTTTATTAAAAAGGGTTTACTTCCAGATTGGTCCTGTTGAAATGTGGTCAAGGCCACGCCCATACATTCGTTTTCAGCTAATTCTACTTAACAGATTATTATGAAAATTTGCATACACATTTAGTTATCGTTACAATACGAAAATATGGTTGAAAAAGTGGGCAGTGCCACTCCCGTAAGAAGTATATATTCATTTGAATTACTTCTAGTTAATCGATTCTTATGAAACTTCGCACACAAAATTAGTTCTCGTGATCTAAACTGTTGATCTAAACTGTGGGCAGTGCCACTCCTATTTTATTAAAACCTGCATATTTTAAACAATTATTTTTTTAAATTTGATACTCATGGATGGATAGTTGAATTTTTGCTTCTTGAAAAACTTTCTTGTTTCAGATACTTTCAAGTTCTTTTAAAGAAAATCAATAGAATTTACACTTATCTTTTCGATAGCTTTCTGAAGTAAATAAAAAATTTTATGTAAAGATATTTCAAGAAAATTTATGGTATTAACTTTCCCATCTTTGGCTTCATTCGACATTTAAAAAAATATACATGCGGTCTACATTAGACATGAAATGCTGTTACGACACGATGTTATGAAAGCGTTGTTAAAACAAATGCTCTAACAACCATGTTAAGACATGAAGAAATCATTAACTTGAGCAGCCTACACTTAACATTAACATGATGTTTGTTAGGTATTAACGTTAGTAATTTCGTGTCTAATGTAAGTTCAGAGTTAGAACAAATGCTCTAACAATCATTTTAAAACATGAAGAAATCATTAACATGAGTAGTAAGGTGGTTCGAAAAAAAAGTTGAGCCGGTCACCCCCTAGGACTAAAGATTAGTTGGAAACAATTCCAAATATATATTTTTTTAATTTTTGCCACGCCCCTGGATACCGAACTTTTAATTTTTTGTACGCTACATTGCCATTCGTAGTCCGATCATAACATAATGCATATTGTTGCTCATGGCTTGACTATAGCTACATCTTTGCCGTGGTAAATTTTTAGTCCGAGATCAAATTCAGGGCGCCACCAAATATAACATTTTTTGCACGTGGTAAGAAAGCTCCCCTATGTCTATATTTTAATATTCTGACTTTTATGCCATGCCCAAAACGTAAGCACCTTTTTCTTTTTCAAATACATACTACATAAAATCAGGTCAAATAAAATAACATAAAAAATTACATCGTAGAATGAAGGGTACATCAACGATGTTTCTAAGACTGTAACAAAAAAATATTTTTGCCACTCCCAAATATATAGCACTTTTTGTGCTTTACATATAGCGCCGCCATTTAGGGTCCGACTTTATCATGTCTCATATTGTTGTTTATGGCTTAACTGTCACTTCATTTTTGGCTCTGGTGACTTTTTAATCCGACATCGATTTCTGGGCACCACTTATGACATCTCGGATACTTCCCCTCTTATGTTCACATGTGGCAAGAAAGCCCTTCTAAAACTTTGTATGTCTACCTCTTAACATACTCACTTTTATGTTTTCTTTACTCATACGTATTATATCGATTGCCGTATATAAAAAACCAGCAAAGTGCTGTATTGTGGAGCGTGGCAAAAAAAATTTTTTTTACAGTTCTAGAAATGTTACTGATATATGTAGCTATTATTCTAAAGAGTGACTGGTGCAAATTTTTTTACTAGGGTGTGGTATGTATATTAAAAACTATATATACTAACTTTTAGAAGGGCTTTCTTTCCACGTGAAACAAGTGGTTGTAAGAGTGGGAGGATCCGAGATAGCATAAGTGGCGTCAAGAAGTTTATGTCAGATTAAAAAGTCACCACAGGCAAAAATTAAGCCATAGTCAAGCCATGAATAACGATATGCAATATGTTATGATTGGACCGTAAATGGTAACGCAGTGTACAAAGAACTAATAGGACGATATCCAGGAGCGTGGCAAAAAATTCAAAAAATATTTCTGGAACTTTTTTCGACTAAGCTGTGATCATAGGGGGCTCAAGTTTTTTATTTTGTATGGAGACCGAACCACTTTAATGAGCAATCTACACTTAACTTTAACATGATGTTAGGTGTTAATGTTAGTCATTTCATGTCTAATGTAGACGTAGGGATAGGAGAAAAAGTTGTAGGTGTCGTTAAAATATTTTTCATACCAATTTCCAGCAAAATTTTTTAGCGATTTTAAAATCTATACAACGCCGACGATAGGTTGTGAATTGAACAACTGTTATTCTAAATTTTTAATAATATTCATTCTAACTGTTCAATAATTATTCCTTCGTAGAATCAGGTGGTTAAAAAAGGAGCTGGAGAATAATAAAAACCTATTTAAAAATGCATCAGTGATATCTCCAATAAATCAAAGTTTTTAAGTTACTAAAGAATAAGTGTTCCTCAGCACCTTATTTAGTATATGGCCGAATCCGAAAAAAATGTATACCATGTGCAGAATTTTAAAGTTGTCAAAACTAGATATATATCGCACTTGATCAACAAGAGGGTATTAACTCAAAATTTTAAAATTTTCGCTAGAGGCCAAAAACTGTTTGCGGTTACATTTTAAGAGAATTTGAAAATTCGAATACATCTAGTAGGCAAATTCCATTTGAAAATATATTTACATTATTTTTATTTTAAAATCTTGCAATTATTGGGGAAAAATCTATGTTTTAAGTTAATACCATTTTTCTGAATCTTTTCGATAAAAATGCGAACAATTTTATCATAAAAAGAGTAACATTTCGAATTAAAATCATAAAGTAAAACAAAATTTATCAACAAAACAGTATCAAATCAAAATACAACCAAATTTAAATCAAACGATTTGATTATTTTTAACTTGAATAAAGGCTCAATTCAAAATAATACATTTTTTATGAAAATATACTTTACATTTTTATTTCTACTTTTGTATTAACTCAAATTAATACCTTTTTGGTGATATAAAGGTAGTCACTACACTATCACAAAATAGTCTCAAATGTGGTTTTCGAGATGAAAGAGTAATCGGAATATGTTGAAATGCTTACAGTAGATAGATATTGATTGATAGATATTGTTAGTTGATTTCTTGCAAAAAGTGAAATTTTAAAAATTTTGAGTTAATACCCTCTTGTTGATCAATTGCGATATGTTGGTGTAATAATGTGATATATATTGAAGCTTTAAAATATATAAGGTATAAAGGTTTTCGGGGATCCCTTTATAAAGGGATATACCTACACCAAAAAAATCCAGCTTTGCATATCATATATTATGCAATCTTTTGTGTGTTTAGTTACACATGTGACCGTGAGCTTACGTCGGAGGTAGTCGGAAACGCCCGCTATCTTGAAAATAAGGAAGTTAATCCTTTTTTAGATTATCACGTAAACTATATTTTAAAATTCTCATATATTCCTCTTTCTTTTATGTCTTTGAATTTTTTTGGTTACTACGCAAAATTTGCTAAAAGTTATACAAATGCTCGTTAACCTCCAAACCGACTTCTGTTTTTTGTAACGTCCGCAACGGCGCTTTCGGCACGAATATTTTTTCTCTCAAAACCGGCTCCATGAAAAATGGCCCCAAACCAAAAATGAGAAATGGCTCCAAAGTTTTGTATTGAAAACATCACGACTTTTGGGGAAATTTTTCCTTGTTTTATTTTTTAAATTGGGACCATTTTTCATTTTTAAGTTTGGCGCCATTTTCAATTTTCATAAAATGAAAAATGGCCCTAAACTGTGAAATGAAAAATGGCAAAAAAAGGAAAAATAGCTCCAAGTTAAAAAATATTAAATTAAAAATGGCCCCAAAATAGGAAAAATTGTCCCAAAAATCTTTTCTTGTTGTTTTCAATATCAAATTTGGGGCCATTTTTCGGTGCAGTGCTTCTCAATGCTATTGAGCAATAACACCATACGCCATATTTTGTTCTTGCCAAAATGAATAATAATTCGCCTTGTATCTTTTTCATGTCGTTTGTCGATTGCTGCTGTAATTGTATTTGGGCAGCTAATGCAAAAAAATTTTATAATAAAAAAAACTGAACATACAAGTACTCTCAGATTGTATTCGACCTTTGACCTTTACTTGCTTTTCGATGTCTTTTAATTTTAAGCACGTCAACATAAAGTTCGTTAAAAAAAGTTAATGTGTGAAACAACACCTCAAAAACAACTTTTATTTTATTTTCAACGCACTGCGTGACAAATGGCCAATGTAGAAGGTCAAATCGGCTAAAATAAATGTTACCAGATAATTCTGATTGTTTGAGTCACAACACAACAAAAACATATTACCCAGTAATATGGAAGTGAACGAAGAAGAAAAAGAAGAAGCAGTTAACATTTAAAACATGTAAGAAACTCAGTAAACGTTTTCATGTTCCATCGCTTAAGCAATTTAAATTACTAGATGGATTTAAAAATATGTTTACAATTCTATAAAATAGGGCAAAATCCCCATTCAATAACTTTTCTACGCCTATGTTGGTCATGCTGCCATGCTATTTATAATAAATTTGTTTGAATTCTCTTTCTTAATTTGTAATAATAAAATACTATTTGGAGCAAATAGCGAGTGTAAAAAATCAAGTAATTTGCAAATTATATAGTGGCACTTTGAAACCGCAACAAGTACTATAAAAATTAAAAGCCTTACAGAAAAGTACATTTACACCAGCTATGAATATACCTACCAGTACAAATTTAAATAAAACAATAATTTATGTTGATGTAGAAAAGACGATTTCTCTGAATGTTCTATTTAATTAGTTCTACTAATTCTAGTTAGTTTCCAAACTGATATTTAATTATGAGAAATTTTTAATATCATACCATCGTGTTACTAGTATAATACTGAACATATTCCACTTACGTTACCTGTACACAAATAGTCTTACTCTTTGCAAGTGGAAAATTATACTCTTCTTACTCCTTATAGTTTTTTTATTGCATTGAAATTGTTATTTCTTGTAAACAATCGCGTGCAATTATTTAATTTGTTTTTTTTTTGTAATTACACTGAAATACTTTATCGAAGGCTTACAAATACAAAATATGACGATTTCATTTGTGATTGCATACAATCGTGTTTGAATTGAAACGAATTGTAAAGTAATTATTGATTAAAAGTATTTTAAAATGAAAACTATCGTACATAGTTAGTTGTTCAATTTGTTTCAACTAAACAAGTGGACCAAATGTAATGACACGCTAGAACTAGAATTACACTTGTAATAACAAAATTTTATAAATGCTTGTAAATAATTAGTGTCTGAAAAAAATTTAAGAACATTCAATAAAGGTAATAAAAACGAAAGAATTAAGAAACAAGCGCTAATGACAATTGTAAAAGTTGGGAAATAGAAAATTGGTACAACAGTGTTCGTCAAACCTTTTTGTTTGAGATCCCCATTTGTCATTTGTACCACTCTTTACATTTCGCTAAATTAAAATTTGTCTTAAAATTTATTGTGCAATTAAAATAAAACTGAACGACAAACGTAATAAATTTTGTAATATCTGTGGTGTATTTGTAAATATCAGGCATATGCGCGATTTTAAAAATAATATTGGAGTTTTGGAAGTATACAACAAATCCTTCAATCGTTCTTATAAATTCAGTAATGCAAGAATTCGTTTGTGACTATTGCTGTGCAGCATTAAAAAATGGAAAGTTCAATGGCCAGTTTCTTTGGTCTTTTCTGCACTTATGAATTGGCATCATTAGCTATTTCATAAGCTAGATGATTGCTACTTTAGTCAAAATAATATTGCAGGTCTCTCAGCTTAAAACCCGCAAAAAATATGAAGTACGAAAATGTTGTAATTGTTACAAACCGATATCTACGCGGTGGATGAAGTTCCGACTAGGGATGGGCAGGTGAAAAAATATATCGATATCAGCATCGATATATATCGAAATATCGATATTTTTCAACAATGATAATTCATACGTAGTCCCCAAATTTTCTTTTTTAAATAAAGCAAAAATAAAATACCTTTCTTATAAATAATTAAGCTGCAAAGAGTTAATTTCCAAGATCCTTACTCTTCCACCAATATTTCATGGAATATACATAAACAAAATTACACTCAAAGAATGACAATTTTTCGAATATACAAAATATTACAAATAAAACAATAGATTTCGTTAGTAACATTCTACTTGATGAAGACTGTGCCGAAATGTTTTAAAAATTGCACAAAAAACAAAGCCAAAGCTAACAAAATATCGAATTTGATACTGTCGATATAGTTGGAAAAAATATCGTTGTATCGATATATCGAAATTAAAAATATCGACGATATATATCGATATATTTTTAAGAAAATATCGATATATCGATATTTTTTGCCCATCCCTAAATCCGACAACGACCATATCTGCTGTTGTAACCGGGAAAACATTTGAAAGAAGAACAGTACATTCGCAAACGGAATTTCAAACGCAGAAACGAAAGTTGCGACCCCCAAGCTATAACAATCGTGTTCATTATAATTAGCTAGTAGAGGATAATTGCTAATGCAATGGAAATAAAGTACCAGTTCTCTTCCATTATTGTATTTTATATTAACTAGGATACCCGCAGCAAGATAAATTTGAACGCAAATTTTAATTTAGCGAAAAAGTTTGGCAGCCACTGTTGTTCCAATTTTCTATGACGCGCCGATTTGTGTTTATAGAACTGTGCCTGCCTTCATCATGCAAAAAGCTTAAATAAATTGAAAGTGCATAAAAAAGAACACTAAAAGCATTGAGTAGTAATTTTTGCTAAATTTTTGTTTTAATATAAAGCTTAATAACTCAGTCAATTTCAAACCAAATTTTAAAAACAAACTTTCATTTTACTCACCAGTCAACATAATTTTTAAATAAATTCATAAATAGTACGATTCCTTTATAAAATACTGCATAAAAAACATCTCCGAATTTGAAAAATGGCGAAAACAAAATTGTTTTCTGGCGAAATAGTTACAAACAGATTTCTCAAAGTAGTTTAAAAACCATATACACCATTCGAAAGGTTTCAGTTTCTTCTTTCTAAATCTGCTAAGAAATTTAAAATCAATTAATATTCCACTAAGTTACTGGTTTTTCATCTGTAACTCAAGATATTGGAGGTGTTTGGCAAATTTTAAAAAGCAGATTCCTATTGTACTCGACAATACCTAACAGAAAAATAGTATCACTTCCCATGTATTTTTTTTCTGTCTCAGGCTGTTATACATGGAACACATTCCCAGTGCTTTTTGGAGCTGCTAACAATGTAAATGGTAAAAAGTGTATAACTGCTAAACTACTGTTTAGGTTTGACATATCAATAGATGAGAGACTATACTTGCACAATATAGTCTGAAAATATAGTCCCTCGTCTATTGATATGTCCACTTTCAAATATCACTTTCAAATATCTATTGATATGCCCACTTTCAAATATCAGTATTTGGCAGTTTATATTTTTTACCATTTATTTTGTGGGCAGCTTCACATTGCATTGGGAATGTGTTGCATGTACTATTTCACATTGAAATTTTGTTAAAAAAATTTTAGCTTTTTAATTCCCAAGCGACAGTAAGCCCTAAATTGTTTTAATAAAATTTGTTTTATTTAAAAGAATCATGTATAATTGAGGGGCTTAGTGCAATAACTCGGTAAGCCACAAAAGCAATATATCGAATAAATCGACTTTTAATTTTAAACATAATTTAAAATTGTATGGGTTTTGGAACTTTTTGCTGTAAATACGCAGCATAATTATTTAGAAAATACTAATATATATCTAAAAATTTCTCTAGAATGCTAAGCTATGGTACCTAGCAAGCGAATGAGCACATAAAACCAATTTATAATTTCATGTGGCTTACCGAGTTATTGCAATAAGCCCGTCAATTCGTCTTTGTTTTTTTCCCAAGAACTCAAGTCAAAAATAGACAAATAGTCATAACACTAGAAAATGGTCATAATCCTACAATATTCACCCATGTCGCGAATAAGAGGCGAAAATTTTTCTCACAAGAAATATTTCCCATGAACAAAAAATGGTGAAAACAGCTAACAAAATAGTACACTAACACAACAACAATGTATAATTTGAAGTCACAATTTTAGGGAAAGGGAACACATTTCACGTGAACTTTTATTCCCGATAAGGGTGATTAGTTTTTTTATTAGAGAGAGTAGATAGTAGAGTTGTACACTGCATATCTACTGGTTATTCATAATCGTTCTTATAATCTATAGATAGAAACTGCATAAGCAGTGTATAGCTACACTCAAAATATTCTATACGTCAAATTAACTGAAATTGTAAATAAATGAAAATGTTATAAAAAACCGGTCTACTTATTTTTCATTTAAATTTAACAAAAAGTTTATTACATTTTAAATGTTAACTGACTTAAGACCGTACAAAATTAATGACTCTTTCTTTGTTCGGATCAATTTAACTGTCACAAAAACTAATCGCAACTTCCGTATTAATAAAATATGTTTCCTTTGTTTCTGCTATTTTTAGTGTTCCATAATTAGCCGCAAGTTCCGTAAAAACAAATGATTTTTGCTTTATTTTTAAATGAACTAACGTCATGTTAACTGTTTATTATTTCGTATCTTTAATTATTATTTTATTAACTTTATATTTTTACTTAATATTTGTTATTTTAATTTTCAATAGGAATCGAACAAAGCTGCTTTAGTTTTGAAATCCAACGGTTAGTGCGTTGGATTTCAGCTAAAGCATATTATGCAAACTAGCAGCACTAAGTTAACATTAACTTACTCTTAAACTCTTTCGCTTTCATTAATATTATTTATTTTCAGGGTATGCATGTATGTGTGTCATTTTTATGCATTTAACATTAAAGATGAAAAAAAAACACAGGCATGGCCTTGGATGGAATTGAACATGTGACCTCCCGGTTGATAGTCTAGCACACTAACCACTACACTTCCGGTTTTAAATGAATATTCATTTATTTTAAATTACGATTTTACCTAATTTTGCGTACAGAATATTTTGAGTGTTTGCGTGTGTATTATTTTCATGCATGTACTCTTTTGGTGCTTATAACATAAACAACGGAAAATATTGAAAACAATCGAAAATCCTCATGAATGTGTACTTATGGCGTTTTCTTTTCTACAAGAAAATGTTGCATTGTTTCCATTTTTCAATGAAAATTTGCAATATAAACATTTTTCGTGGAACTGAATTTAGTAGAAATTATTGTATCATCCCTTACGAAGGTACATTTTTGCTTTAAGGGAATGCTAAATTGCGTTTTTTTAAATAAAAAGTAAAAAAATTTAAATTTTTTCTAGAAAAGAAAACGCCATTAGTTTTTTTATTGAATGTTAGAGTCAGTTAAAAAAAAAGATTGCTTAGAATTTTAAATGTTTATTCATTTAAAAATGGCTGCAAGAAATACGTCTTGAATAAAGTACATTGACTTACTGTAATAATACTGTGAGTGTAGTAATATTTTGAAGCAACTATTAAAAAACTAATTTATTTAATAAAAAACAAGTGATACAAATTTTTAAATACATAACTAATTTTTGAATGATTGATACTTTGGATACTTTAAAATGATTCGGAAAACGTGACACCAACTCTTCTTCCATACTATTAAGCTGTTTTGGTGGTGTACCTCCTTCCGTCTGCCGCATTTGCTTAACAAATTTAAAATTTTTGGTTTTAGCAACAGACTTGATTTTTCGCCATTGTGCGCATTTGTTCAATGCTACTTTATATATTTCCAGCCTGTTGAATACAGCAATAGCACATGCTGAAAATAATTGATATTTTTAAATTTGAATCAACAAAAACAAATAAGTCGTAAAAAGCTTATGTAAAAACACAGTATATTTAGTATGTAGCAGACAAATTTTAGATTTTATTTTAATTAAAACAGAAATGTTAAACTTTTTCTTAGACAGTGGATATAAAAGTATTATAAATAGCTCCAACATAACGAGTATATAAGCTTAATATGTAGTTAAGATATGCACTGAATATGTTGAATGCAGTGTATAACGTTTCATTCTGAATATGGCTGATAGTGCTTTCAAACCCCATACTCACTTTTTGTTGATAATTTTTTTTCGTAAAATTCACTCCCAGATTAGCCGTGCTAGTACGTAAATTAATCAAGTAGAAACTCGAGTAAGAAATTTTATATAAATTAATTTATTTTCCGAAGACCTATTTTCAAATATATATGTACATATTTTAGTAAAAATGGGGAACATTTTAAATTTCACGCAGTCATTGCATAAATTACTATATTAAAATCCTATAATCCTATATACTATAAAAAACCAAATAAAGGCGAAATAATCACATAACATTTTTTAACTTTTTCGCAAATTGTACTCATTTCCTTGCTAACATGATTTTTCCCGGTTTGGTTTTTTTTAGAGATATAGTAATTTCGACACTTTTTCACGAGTTTTGTTGAAAATATTTTTCTCGACCTTTCTCCTTTTTAACCGACTTCAAAAAAATTAGAAAGGTTATCAATTCATCATGTATTTTTTTATGTATGTTCCCTCAAAACTCTGCTATTTATGAACCAATTTCGGATTTTTTTATCTATTCAAAAATATGTACTTCCAGAGTAAAGTAAAATACACATTCGTTTTCTACTACTTCTACTCAACCGATTCTTAAGAAACTTTACACACACATTAAGCTTTTGTTTAAATACTACATCAGGAACAAAAAAGTGGGCCGTGCCACGCCCATGTTCAACAGCTTCTACTACACCGATTCTTATGAAACTTTGCACACACCTTTAGCAGAGCTGTGAAAGATTGCAATCAATTTGATTGCAATCACATGATTTCATGTTAATGATTGCTAGTTTTTGATTGCAATCAAAATCGTAAATTTGATTTCATGACTTCAATTTGAAATTATAAAATAATTTCAATAAAAATGATTGCAATCAATTTTTGAAACTAATTTCTATATTAATTGATTGCAATCAAATCC
This sequence comes from Panzeria rudis, assembly GCA_956483635.1. Classification (NCBI taxonomy): domain Eukaryota; kingdom Metazoa; phylum Arthropoda; class Insecta; order Diptera; family Tachinidae; genus Panzeria; species Panzeria rudis. The sequence goes on from OY101447.1 coordinate 106,118,149, forward strand.
AATGATTGCAATCAAAATGAAATTAGAATCAAAATCATCGTTCTCTTCAAATGATACTCATTTTTCTAGAAATAAAAATTACTCTCATAATTAAAAAAAAAACTGCAGGCTAACTAACCTACGTTTTGGTAAGATTTTTATACAATTTTGTTGGACTTACACAATAGTAGTGATTTCAGCAATCAATGATTAAAAAAAATTATTTCAAATGATTGCAATCACAAAAGATTGGAATCTTGACATGATTTCAGTTTGAAATCTGAAACCATTTTGAAATCAAAGAATGAAATCAATTTGGTTGAAATCATGTTGATTGCAATCAAAATTGATTGCAATTTTTTACAGCTCTGACCTTTAGTTATCGTTACAAAACAAGATTATGTTTATAAAAGTGGGCGGTGCCACGCCCAAGAAAATTAAATAAGCATTTTAACTACTTCTACTAAGCCGACTCTCATGAAACTTCGCATATAGATTTAGTTATCGTTACATTACAACATTGTGGTTAGAAAAGTAGGTAGTGCCACGCCCATGAAAAGTAAATATTATTTTTAACTACTTCTACTTATCCGATTCTTATGAGACTTCGCACACACAATTAGTTCTCGTAAAAGTACATGATGATAAAATATGGGGGCGGTGCCACGCCTATTTTGTAGACGGTTTTTTGCAGGAATTATTTGTTTCCACTTTGTGTCCCCATTTTACACTTTTAAAGGTTTTAATGCCTTTTTCTGATTTTTTAAATTATATATTTACAAACTTTTGTCATTTTCGCAATAATCTAAATATCGACTATTTACTGAATGCACGATTAATTGAATAATTAATTAATTGATTAATTGCTTAATTAATTAATTAATTACAGATTTTAGCTATGTAGTTTTATTATTTCGACATCTGGAGCAGTGCAGTGTTTTTCTTATCATAGTACAGTGGAGCAAATCTTAAACTTCTAGTTATTGCTCATTAATTTTAACGCTATATAATTATTACAATTTATTTTGCAATCGGCTTTACTGTGAAATACATAAGAAATATATAATAATATTATGATCGTTTTAATTTGAGTCGCAGCAATATTTAAAACATTTAATTGCTGGTTTTGTCTGTACAAAATTGTATCGTTGACTCTTTTTATTACTTTATGATAAAATGTATTTGTAAAATGTTATTTTTTTATAAAGTATTTAGTAACGTTGACTATATATACATGACAAAGCACCACCCATTTTGCAAAGACTTTTTATTTGTTATTTTATAGCTTAATTGACGTTAAATTTTTCATTAAATTAATCCAGTTTCTTATAGCACTGAGTAACAGAACAATTACAATTTAAGCTTTTAATTTGGCAATATTGCATTTATTTTACCGATTTAAATATCGAATTCATAAAGATCTAGATGTGCCGCTGGTTAAGACAGTGTTTTCTAAACACGTGACAAGATACATAAAAAAACTTGAGTTGCACCCGAATCCCCTAGCCCGAAACATCATTAACTTTAGAGACCACACTCGGCTGAAAGGAGGGACACTTGCTCTCAGCCGAACACGAGAGACGTAAACAACCAAAGAACCAACCGCTGCACATTAGGTCAAATGACTACTTTTTCTGTGCAAAATTAATTACGACTACATTATAAGAGTAATCGAAACAGTTATTATACGGATTATATAAATATGGATGGTTCCAATAAAAAAATGGAATTTAACCCATAAGTGACCAAAAATTAACCCTCTAGCACCCATTAATTTAAACACAGTGTATAGAATTAGTTAATTTGTTTTTTAATACTAAAATATATATTAATTGTTTATATCCAATTCATTTTGTAAAATTAATTCAAAGGAGGCTTCTTCACTTTCATTAATTTCGTCGTCTTGTTCGTTATGGTGAAGTTCTTCTGTTGGTTCGCTGCAACATAATAGTTCAATTGCTTCAGGTGGTAACGTGTTCTTTTTTGAATGCGTCTGTTTAAAAATGTTGTGGAAATTAATGGATCTGAAGTATCCATGGCTCTATTAAATACATCTAGTAGGTTATTGAAGCGGGTGTTTCTACGTGCGTGATGTAAGCGATCGGCTTTGTATATTTTATGACGAGATTCAGCAGCTCCTTCTCCAAAAAATCCAATTGGAAGTGGAGCATTTTCTATTATTTGCTTTGAGTGAATTAACATTTTATGAACCGTAGAAGTCATTGGCAACCGGGGATATCGCTCCTGAAAAACTTTTGCTGTTTCAAAACAATATAATTCAAATATCTCTAAATTTATTTCGAACTGACATGATAAACAAATCAGTATTATTTTGAACCTAAATATAATATCCTTATCTACACCAGTTATTTCTGAAAAAATTTCATGTTCAGCGAAAGCTCGGCGAGCAGTGTTTCCGTCGTTAGTAGATCCTGAGCCACCTATTCTGGGCATATCCACGCGAAGTCCAAGTTTTTTCCAAAAATCGTTTTGCATATCAGTTTTCCTTTTCAATACAATTGACTTGTCAGCTCCTCGTATTTGCCACTTTTGTACCTTACATTTGTATCCTATATGTAAAAGAAACTCAAAAACTCTTATCCAGCAATGAAGTGGGCTAAGCCCAAACTTTAGGTTTTCTTCTTTTGCACGGAATATTTCACTTTTATAATCAAACGTGTTCATAAAGTCTTTTGGTGTAGCATAACAAATAGGGCAAGCCTGGTTTGATTTGTTTCCGGTTAAAATGTTCAAAAATTTTCCATCAATTAATGTCAAAAATAATTTGAATGTTACTTCGACGAATTTTCCATCACCAAGTGATACTTGCAAGTTTCTTAAATTGTCAATTTATTTTTGTATGTCCAAATTTTCCTTTAAAACCACTTCTTTCGTTTCTTTTGTGAACTCCAGTTTAATAGGACGACGATTATTCCAGATTGGTTTTCCCGATTGTAGCGCTAATCTTAAGGGAATAACTGTGGTAGCAAAAAGGGACGCGTCACAGCTACTTGACAAACGTTGTTCACTAAATACTTGCTTAAACTGGGCTTGACCAGTACTACTATCAAAGCCGTAACTAAATACTAGTTCTGTGCTTAAAAACTCAGTCTTCTCCTCTTCCATTTCAGCAATAAAAACTTTTTTTTTGCATTTGTACAATTCTTTCTGCTGTATGCGATAGAATAGATTGAAGAGGAACATTCACAAGGTTCTCTGCTGCTTTTGTACCCTCAGGACGGCATTTCATTTTCGCGGCAGTTATTTTACTATAATGAGGATATATATCACAATTCCTTAATTTGCTTTCCTGGCGTATTGCATTATACTGCTGTTCAAGGAGGAAGGCTAAAGCCTCATCCGCAGTAAATGGAATTGGCTTCTTAGGATGCTCATCACAAATTTTACGCATTTTTGATGGTCTTGTTGGACTTTAAATACTTTCTTTTAGTATTGCAGCCAAATCGGTATCACCTTCTTTACGTGCTGATGTTGCTGCTGCACGAACGAGAAGACTTGTATCAGCTTTCGCATTTGAAAGCTCTGCTGCTTCTTTTCTTTTTCCAAATTCCGATTTTTCGCTGAATGGTACACGAGGACGTCCAACAGCGCCACTTGTTGCCTTTTCTAAAATGCCATCTACCACAATGTTTAATTCAGCATTTAGCCATGCATGGTTTTGGCTTTTGAATACATTTGTCTTTCTATGACACTTTTTCCACTTTTGTTCTAGTTTTACGCAGAACAAATTAATTTTTTTGGTAATTTGTTTCACAATTTCATCAGAAATCGACGAGCTTTCAAGTTTGTCATATACGTGTTTCAAAACGGCATCAACTTTTTGTTTTTTTGTACTTTCCTTTCGCCATACTTCAAAAAGATCAATCTTTTTTATACAGAGGTTACCTAACAAAAAGAGGCATTACTCGCAAAATGCAAAAAATCGCAATTTTTGATAAATACCAAATAACTCAGTAGATAATATTCTAATTATTTTGTGCTATTTGAGAGTGGAGAAATGGGGTATATTTTTTTAAAAGCTTTCAGAATATAAAAATTTTATAAAAATTTAACTATTTATAGATGTTTACGCTAATGAGTTATTTATTAAGTATAGCGACATATATATAAAACAGTTCAAATTAAAAATATATCTACTTACTTGGCTCTTTCTTTTCCATTTTACTCTAATAAATTACCACGAACACAGTCCGAGATATACGCACTTAAAGTTGACCACGCACTACTTAACTTAGGAACACAATTATATAAAAAATTTAATCAGTTGACTTCGACACGCTGCTGTATAACGGTTATTTATATTTAGTCAAAACAAAAATCACTTTTTTTATTCTGAAGTCCTTAGAATTAAAAAAACAACAACAACAATAGTAAAACTGCAAGTTGATTTTTGGACTTTCGCAAAGAAAAATGTGTCGTTTGACCTAATGTGCGCTGAAACAAATATTTTTGTCTGGCATTGGCTGGACTTAAAAATTAAAATTTTAGAGTTAAGATTTGATTACTTATTGTTAGTTCATTTTTATTGAAGATACAATAAATAAATATAACCGAAACAAATTTTAAATAGTATTGCCAGAAGTAGGTTTTTTATCACTAAAATAGAAGCATCGGACAAATATTTTTCATCAAGTTCCATTTTTGTGATAATTTTTATGATAGCTACAAACTTTTTTTCTTAAAAACGTTGAGATAATTGTACATGAAAAATTTAAGGCACTAATATATAATTTTTTTGAGATTATTTTATTTTCAATGAAACTGATCTTGTTGAGTCACATATTTAAGTTGGAAAATATGTGGAATATACAAAGTTGGATGAGCTGAACTCAAAACCGGTTTCAGTTTTTTCTATCACGTACAGGCTTTTTTAATGGGTATGACTATTTCCACATCAGTATAAGTGACCATAACTCCTGATTTAATTATCCGATTAGGGGTGGTATAAAAACTCAGAAAATAGTGTTAAATAATATCTGTATTGGTGATGTTACGAATATTCGATTCGTATTCGAATAGCCGAATATTCGCCTCTTTCATGATATTGGTATTCGTATTCGCCAAATTCAAGCGAATATTTCACGAATATTTTGTGAATACGTTCCAAAAAATAATACATAAAAAATACTGAAAATTAAACAAAAATATTAATTTTTACTAAAAAAATTTGTCTATACCGTAAAAAATAATCTTCTTTTAGTAAAGAAAAAAAGAAACAAAATATATTTAACAACGACGTGGTATTTAAAAAGTAGTACTGTTAAATTAATTTATTAATCATGTTAAAGTAATACTCAAAGCCCAGTAGAGGAATGTTGAACTTCAAAAATCAAAGTTTTGAAATCTTTTCTCCATCAAGCCTATTGCGCGGTGTGTAAATAAGGTCCGCACCACTATACATTCGCTCGCTGGGAACACTCGCCGCTGGTGTCACTAAATATTGCATGGGCTTAGGTAAAAGAAGCTCGTATTTTCCCTTATTTACTTTCCATCAAAAATTTAAAAAAGTGGCATTCAGGTGCTAAGTTAATAATTTAAAATTCCATCATCGGAATGTCATAATAATGTTAAATACCTATAGTATTGTGACAGTTTTGCTCAATTTATTGTTATTGACGTAAGGGGTAGATTTTTTAAATTAAATTTAAAATATTAAGTGGTACTAACTATTTAGATTGAATATTCGTATTCGAATTCGCCGAATATTGTTTCAGATATTCGTATTCGTATTCGTATGCGCGAATATTAAAAATTGATATTCGTAGCATCACTAATCTGTATAGCCCTTTGCAGAATTTTTAACAAAAACACATTATTTTTACGTGTATTTTGTATAGAAAATCTTTCCAAGCTTTGCGAAAGCACCCAGTATATGAGGATTTAAGTCATAACTACTTACAATTTGACTCGATAACTATTTATTATTGGTTGGGAAGTCCGAAAAATAAGGGGTACCCCTTACCAATGTATTTACATTTTCAGAGTAATTAACTTACTTGAAGCTAAGAAATAAGTAGTCAAATAAAGAAATTAAAATTAAAAAAAAACAAATTATACACATTATATATTTTATTTATATATAACAATTTTTGTGCCCAGCTATGATACGAGCCTGTGTTCGTTCAGATTTGAAGACAAAAACTTTACCCACTGAGCTATTGTTGACTTATAAGTTTAAGCGACAAAAATTAGTTTTCATATACAAACACATGTTGACTTAAAAGGGGTTTTTTAAAAACACACATACTGTTTAAGCCTTTTTCGGCTTTTCTGCAGATACACCCAGGGTCTTGGCAGGAATAGAACCTGCGACCCCCGGCTAATAGTCTAGCACACTATCCACTATTATTTTATGAACCTTCGCACTACCAAAGCTCTTTATGTACGTATTGACCCGAAACCTACATGGGTGGGTTCTTTAAGGTAATATCTCTAATTTGAATCATAGTAATAATACAAATAAGTAGCACTCATTACTTTGTAACCCAATAATAAAATACTACCGATTACAAAAATAACAAAAGTGTTTGCTGGGTACTTAAAAATTAATATTGAGGGCTTTAACTTTCAGAGTACTTTTTTCGACATATCCAACAGAACTTCGGGTGGCGGCTGCAAAAAATTAATACTTGCAAAAAATAAAATCAACTAGTACAATACATACATACATACATACAAAAGTTGTACTGTGTAAACGCAAGTACAATTTCAAAGAAGAAACGAGAAAAATAGCAGCGACAAAAGTCGCACAATGTAAACGCAGTCTGAGGTGAACCTAACGATACCTTAATTGCCGTAATCCATCCAGTGTTTGGGGAGATACGAAGTAATAAAAAAATTTACAAAAATGCATACAAGACACGCGCGAAAAACAACAACTCCTTGAAAAGAAAAAAGGCTCTTAGTTTTCAGACGTTGCATAAAAGTGTGTATTTTCAAAGATAAACTTTAAAGTCTTAGAATGGCTTTGCCCCTTGGGAAAAATTGAACATTGGTGGAAAGGATCCGAGATGCCATGTCACACCCAGAATTTTATGTCGTATGAAAAAATCACCAAAGGAAAAGATTAAGCCATAGTCTAGCCATGAATAAAAATATGATGAGATCAGACTTTAAATCTGTAGGTTGGAGCTAAAAGGACCAATGTCAATATCTTGCAGTTTTGAGTTAATCGTTGTATTAGATTTCTTTTCTTACTCTCTTTTGTTTTGTTTCATCAAAACAATGTCTAATGTAATACAGAACAGCTTCATAAGGATTTTGCTAGCCAATGTTACTATGAACTCATATAGAAAACATAAATTTAAATTACTTTTTTCTCAAAAGTGAATGTTTAGACATTGGACCTTTTAGTTCAAAGCCACAGAAATGGCAACATATAACAAACAAACATACACACATACAGTATATTTCTATACACGAATAATACATTTTAAAAATAAAGTAAAGTAAATCATTTTAAAATAATATATTTGTAAGAGTAAGTTTATGTTAACTTCGTGCTGCCGCTTTCCAACAGTGTTTTTGGCTGAGTTGTTGGTGCGTTAGACTTCAAATCTGAAGGTGCTTAGCTCGACCAGTTCAAATTGAAATAACAAACAGTGAGTACAAATACAAAATTAATAATTAAAGATAAGAAATAATAAGCCAGCCTTCAACATGATGCCAGCCCATTTGTGAACACGTTCATTCATCATCCTCGCCAATCCACATCTAATCATTTTTTCTACATATTTTCAGGTTTAGTGCTGAAAATTTTAATGATTTTTAGCACTAATATAAGCATTTTGTGAAAACAAAAACTATTGTTTCTAAGCGGCTCATCGCGAAAAACAATTATGCATTTTAGAAGCGCAATTGCAAGAGATTTCGTTTTCTTGTTTCCCTTACAAAAATGTTTCTAGCAAGCAATAATTTTTTGGCTGGGTAGATACAAACTTAAAACTTATTACATCCCTTTTTTTGGTCGTGGGTTAAGAAAGAATGTAACTTAACTTACAACAATGGTATTTTTAAACCAAAAGTTTTGGGCTGATTTATTTTTAACATTTTGTTAGGAAAGTTAGCCAAATGCTTATAATATTTTTATTTTTGTTTTGTATTTAGTTTGCTTTGTGGTAAAAAATTTATACGTTAAAAGGAATAAAAGAGTGAATCGTAAATACTCAAATCTAAGCTTTTTAATCAGTCAATATTTGTAAACTTTACTAATGATGTTAAAAAGTAAAAAATAAAAGTTTCAGAAGAAATTCAAAAGCTACAAAAATGGAAACTTTACAAGAGATCGAAATATCATAAAAAATAAAAGATTTCACAATAAATAAAAAAAATGGCAAAACAATTAATTAACAGAAAGATATCTAAATCTTACGGAAAATTCAAATTTGTACAAAATGGTCGAAGTTTAAAAAAATAAATTAAGTAAAGTGCGACTTTGGCTCGCACACGAAGGGTTCCGTACGAATACACATATGTATATCCCTTTTTGTTTTTGCCCCTTTTGTCATTTTGACAGTTTTTTCGTTGTGCTTTCTTGTTTTTTCATTTTTTTCTGGCGATTTTTCATTTTTTGTATTTTTTTTTGTTTTTTGCCGATTTGTTTAGTTTTGGCGATTTGTTGGTTATGGAGTTTTTTAACGTTTTCACTTTCTGACGATATTTTTAGTTTTAGCGATTTATTTTAGTTGTGGCGATTTTTTTCAGTTATGGCGCTTTTTTCGTTTTTGGGGATTTTTTCGGTTTTTTGTGGTTTCTTTAGTTTTAGCGATTTATTTTTGTTATGACACTTTTTTTCGTTTTGGCGATTTTTTGGGTTTTTGGCAATTTTTTTTCGTTTTAGCGATTGTGTAGTGCTTTTTTCGTTTTGACGACATTTTTCGGTTTTAGACGTTTTTTTTGGCGATCTTTTTAGTTTTGCTGATATATTGCGTTTTAGCAATTTTTTTTAATTTTGGTGCATTTTTCCTTTAAGCGCTTTGTTCATTTTAGCGTTTTTTCGTTTTGAAATTTTTTTAATTTTGAATTTTTTTAGTTTAGCGTTTTTAAAAAATTTCAAGATTTTACATCTTACGGTTTCCAAGATACAGCATATTGTCTAGATTACATAATCAAAATTACATTAACTGATAGAATACCCTTTAATTTTTATTGTTTTAAATATCGGTGTTAATTGGTGTAGTCTATTCTACAGACTACACCAATTAGCACTTACTTTGAAAATTTAGTGTATATATAAGTGTCTGTGTATTACATTAGTATTTCAACATGTTGCGGTGGTCGCTTTAGAACACCCTTTAATTTTTAACTGTCATATATTTGTTGTTGTAGCGGCTCTACATATCCTGTGAAAATTTCAGGTCCGTAGCTCTTACGGCTCCCGAGAATACGGCCTGTGACAGACAGACAGACGGACAGCGTAGCAAAAACAATAGGGTTCCCTTACACTTTTGGTGTAACGGAACCCTAAAAACTATCAAACTTTCGCTAAGCAAAACGACATTTTATCAGAAACTAATATATGCAGGAGTGCCATATAAACTTAGCTCACATGAAAAAAGTAAAGAATGTTTCGTTTTCAATTCCTCACTATAATAAAAAAGTAGATATGAAAGTATATTTGTAGTTTATTAGCAAAGTCTCAGGCGGGAATCGAAAGCACAAACTTTAGATTGATAATGTAGTACAATATCTACACATAGAATAAATAAACAGTATTAAGTAGCTTTATGGTATATCCTACAATCCTGTCAGAAATTTTAACAATTTTATTTATGTATCTGTATAAATATTTATATTTTTTGTATTAAAATCTTGGATAAGCGCTTTAGTGCTCATAAAAAAGAATTGTCTATAACAGCAACAACTTTTCTTGTAAAATTAATAAAAATTATTACGAGTTTAAACGATTTGAAACCTTTGTTAACATTGCAGTGAAAAAATCTAAGCAAATTAACTGTCTCCGCTTTTAAATTAAAAAGTCTAATTTGTTTTATCTATAAACCTTAACATATTCCTGCACCATTTACCTATTTACCTACAAACACACAATTTGAAATCGAACAGACGCAAACACATACTGACAAATACAGACTAACGTGCATAAATGAGTATATGATTGCACATGGCTTTACTTCAAAGTAAGTACGTGTAAATGCACCTTTCATTAGACTGCTCCCACATATAGAAACCGCACGAGCACATGTCTTATCCGCACATTCATATATTCATTCAGTCACTCATTCATTCACTTATTGCTGTTTACTGTTTACTTACATGTTTACAAGTTGTGATAAATGTTTGAAATAAAAACAGAAAACATTAAATATGTAAAAAAATAAATAAACAATGTTTTCTTCTATACTGTTGTAACGAAAGATTTTATTTCATGTTTGCAAAATAATTTTGCCTTTTTCAAGCGGTTACTTTTAGGAAAATAAAACCGCTTGCATTTTCCTTTAAATACGAACACTAAAAACCTACCAGAAGGGGGTAATTTTATTTTTTATGCAATCTCGTACTATTTTTTATGCTTAAAATGTTTAGTTATGGTTAAGTTTTTGTTTTATATCTTTAACTTTCATTGGAAACAAAAACTCCAATACCCCATTAGAAAAACAGCGGCTGCGGCAAGATGCATGTGTAGGAGAGGTAGATAAGAAAAAAATACAGATGCATTTTTATGTCTACACGTTTAATTACGAAATGTTTGATTATTTGGAAAAAGACGATTTGTTAGGGTTTCATGTTTCTTTCTTGTTGATGTAATTTCTGATTTGATTCAAATGCTGTTTTAACCACCAATGTTTAAAAATCAATTAAATTGTTGCAAGAAAAAACAACAATGTTGAAATTGCAATAAATTTTGAATGGGGATATAGAAGTTTTATGAATGAAAGAAAATTTGTTAAAATCAATCAATATGAATGACATGGTAACATTTAAACAAAAGACTTAAGACACATACATTCAAGTTTTATTTTTTGAGAGGCCATTGTAACGTCATGCAATTTCTGTTGACCAATCTTAATGAAAAGTTATTTTCAATCGAAGAAGCCTAAGCTAACGACACAAATAATACAGAAATGTATAATTTGGCAGTTGAAAATTGGCCAAATCGGTTTCTTTTATGCCGACCAATTTAGAAAGAGACAACAATTATATGTTGCTGGTCTCATTTTATTCAATTAAAAGTGTTGCACATTTTACAAATATATGCGAAAAAAAACAAAGGGGATATATCTTCCGTCTCGTGTCATGCCTGTGCTGTTTCGCTAACGCTGAAGATCAATACAGGAATCGAACTTCGAAATATTTTCGAGTTTTAAAGAAATCGCTCTACAGGCTTTATCACAACTTGAGAACGCCTGGGCCGACTATTGCTGAAATTTCATTTTTATTGTGACGTGTCATCAACTTGGCTGACTGGCTTACGTGGCTGTCTACTGCACGCAACCATTCAATGAAAATTAAAATGATTTCGTTTTGACAAACCAGTCCACTCGTCAGTGACAACTTATGTGTGTCCGGATCCAAGTTCTGGAATCTGGTAATGGGTACTAAATCCATCTCGCAGCTTTGAGATATCTGATTAGATCAGATATCTGAAAGTGCAAGGCCGGCAGAAGGCATTGTAGGAGAGACCTATCCTACTAGCATATCCTCTGATCGCCCATTACCACTACGACGAGCCTCGATTTTTCTAGCTTCCTTAAAGGTACTCAGGTTGTCAGCTTATCCGCCTGTTCATTGCCAATAAAATTGCTATGTGCGGGAAACCATATAAGAGAAACGTTAGCTTGACTAGCTAACCTAGATCGCATCCTTGCATTGCCCAACTAAAATTGATAGAGTGGTGCATGACCTTAGAGGCAGAAGTGCCGCCTGGCTATCGAAAACAGTACCAACTCTCTCAAGATCCCTCCTGCCAATCAGCACCTGTACCATTCCCAATATTGCCAATGTTTCAGCCTGAAATACACTTGATCCATCAGAGTCATAATCTCTTTCTATATTACCTCCCTTCCACTCCCGCCTGAATGGAAGTACGACTTTAAAAGCTCTATTAAAGTCCATTTGAATTACCGGTGGTATCAGATCTAAGATCCTGACATGACCATAAGTTCTTGATATGCACCATAAGGATGCAGCCTAGCTAAGTCCACCGCTTAAGGATACAGCGGATTCGTCGGAATGAAGTTTAAGTCAGAGCCTCTGAAGCGCTCTCGATCTCCTTATTCATTTACTTTTCAATTGATCCAATATCCTGACATGACCATAAGTTTTTGATATTCACCATCAAGATGCAGCTAATCTAAATCCACCGCTTAACGATACAGCGGATTCATCGGAATGAAGTTTAAGTCAGAGCCTCTGAAGCGCTCTCTCTCTCCTTATTCCTTTACTTTTTAATTGATCCGACCATCTTGTTGGCGATCTCCCACTTCCCGAATTCCTTCTATTTTTCCATCAACGATTAATTTCTCTATGGTGCCCTCTCTTCTCGCTATTTGTCCGAAGTATTTTAAATATGACTTACTAATGCGCTTTGTCAATCTGTCTTTTATATTTAATTCTTCTAAGAATGAAACATTTGTCCGAATTTCAGTTCAATGGAGATATTTTTGTGAAGGAAATCCTTATTCTTCTGCAGACCCACAATTCAAAGCTTTCAATTCTTCTTCTTTTGGTCTGCGTAATTTTCCATGCTTTGGCGGCGTATATGGCAATTCGAAATATTAGGGCATCTACTAGACGCAGTTTCGTTTTTCTTTTTGTTATACTCATGTCTTTCCATAACTTATATAGTTTTGTTGTAGCTGATCTAGCTAGGGAAAGATGTCTTCAGATTTCTGCAGAGTAGTCACCATTGTGGCTTATTGTTGACCCCAGGTACTTAAACCTGTTGACAACATAAAATCCAGCTTTTCGGGATATACATATATATATATATATATATATATATATATATATATATATATATATATATATATATATATATATATATATATATATATATTTATATATATATATATATATATATATATATATATATATATATATATATATATATATATATATATATATATATATATATATATATATATATATATATATATATATATATATATATATATATATATATATATATATATATATATATATATATATATATATATATATATATATATATATATATATATATCAGAAATCAGAAATCAAGTAAAATACATCAATATTAACTTTTTATTTCATGCAAATATCTTTTCTAATAACATTTATACGCTAATTTTCAATAAAAAGTAAAAAATGTCATCTCAAAAACAAGTTACTCAACACAGCAGTTAGTATACACATGGAGCAACAAAAGCTACTTTTTACAAATAAAATAAAAAAAGTGGCTATTAATTTCTTATCGGATTGATGAAAGTTCACAAAAATGTAAATTTTTCTTCAAAACATATGCCGGAAGCAGTGGTGAGAATACAAAAAAAATTCCATCAGATATATTTTGAGAACACTTTATGTAAATATTCTTTGTTGTTTTTCTCCATTCCGACTTTTTGGCATATGGGCTAAACCAATAATGAGGTCGCGAAATGTGGTGAAAAAATTTACCCATTTTTGTAATAAAATTTAATTATTTTAAATTATTTTTTAAAATAAAAATAAATAAATAAAATTAATTTATGAAAATTTTGGCTTCTACACGAACAATCGAGGAAAATCGACCAAAGTTCCTAATTTCTTTGAGATTTTATTCATATTGCAAAATAAAAATAGTTGCAAATCACACAAAAGCTTTGGGTAGAACAATCTTAGTGGCAAAATGAGCAATCGTCCATGTTTTTGGATCATCGCTGACTATGCCAAATCGCGAAAATTCGCAAAAACTTGCTAACTTTGAATAGATAGAGAAGTGTGATAGTGTATAAAAATCCGCAAAACTGTAAAAAACCAAGAACTAGCAAAACAATCACATTTACCATAAAAATAGCGCAAATTTACGAAAAATTGCTAAATTCAGCGGTCTGAAGATCTTTCTGAAGTTGGTCTGCCGTTTATTTCTTTCTTGTGGCGGTCCACAATGCTACCGATCTGTAAGTCAATATTGGACGTACAATTGTTGTATATATCCATTTTATTACCTTATGGCTTTAGCCTTAGTTTGAACAAGAGTGGTAAGCAACATTAACCATTTTAACCCTACACAGAAAAAATTATCACCAAAAAATTTTCAAACAAAAGTTTTACTAAAAATGAATTTCATTTTCAGTAAATGTTCTTTACAAGTATAGGGTATATATATACATATATATATATATATATATATATATATATATATATATATATATATATATATATATATATATATATATATATATATATATATATATATATATATATATATATATATATATATATATATATATATATATATATATATATATATATATATATATATATATATATATATATATATATATATATATATATATATATATATATATATATATATATATATATATATATATATATATATATATATATATATATATATATATATATATATATATATATATATATATATATATATATATATATATATATATATATATATATATATATATATATATATATATATATATATATATATATATATATATATCAGAAATCAGAAATCAAGTAAAATACATCAATATTAACTTTTTATTTCATGCAAATATCTTTTCTAATAACATTTATACGCTAATTTTCAATAAAAAGTAAAAAATGTCATCTCAACACAGCAGTTAGTATACACATGGTGCAACAAAAGCTACTTTTTACAAATAAAATAAAAAAAGTGGCTATTAATTTCTTATCGGATTGATGAAAGTTCACAAAAATGTAAATTTTTCTTCCAAACATATGCCGGAAGCAGTGGTGAGAATACAAAAAAAATTCCATCAGATATATTTTGAGAACACTTTATGTAAATATTCTTTGTTGTTTTTCTCCATTCCGACTTTTTGGCATATGGGCTAAACCAATAATGAGGTCGCGAAATGTGGTGAAAAAATTTACCCATTTTTGTAATAAAATTTAATTATTTTAAATTATTTTTTAAAATAAAAATAAATAAATAAAATTAATTTATGAAAATTTTGGCTTCTACACGAACAATCGAGGAAAATCGACCAAAGTTCCTAATTTCTTTGAGATTTTATTCATATTGCAAAATAAAAATAGTTGCAAATCACACAAAAGCTTTGGGTAGAACAATCTTAGTGGCAAAATGAGCAATCGTCCATGTTTTTGGATCATCGCTGACTATGCCAAATCGCGAAAATTCGCAAAAACTTGCTAACTTTGAATAGATAGAGAAGTGTGATAGTGTATAAAAATCCGCAAAACTGTAAAAAACCAAGAACTAGCAAAACAATCACATTTACCATAAAAATAGCGCAAATTTACGAAAAATTGCTAAATTGCAAACAAACCTTAAAATTGTTTTAAGATAGCTAAAATTATAAGGAATGCAAAAAACTCGGAAAAAAATCACGAAAATGACGACAATTCGCAAAAACTTGTTAACATTAAAAAGAGAAATTTCTGATGATGATTAAATCTGTAAAAAAGCCAAGAATTAGATAAAAAAGCACTTTTATCGCGAAAATAGCGAAAATATGCAAAAATTGTAAAAAATGCCAAAAGTTCAGAAAAAATCACGAAAATTACACAAATTCGCAAATTTCGCGATAAAAGTGATTTCTCTTTGGCAGTTTTTGAATTTTTTACAGTTTTAACGATGTCTAATCAATATCAGACTTCGCAAGCTTTTGCGAATTTTCGTCATTTTCGCGGTCTTTTCCGAATTATTGGCACTCCACACAATTTTAGCAACTCTTAAGCAAATTTATTTTCGCGGTAAAATTGATTTGAGCGATGTTTAATGAATTTAAGGGCTTGTTTCCATTTTTTCGCCAACTATAATAACAAATTGAATAAAAAATTTTTAAAATAAATTCTTGATATCTATTTTTTTGTAGGTAATATTTTTATTGACTTCTGTTACGATAAAAAATTATAAGAATACCAATTTCCTATTTTTATAACTTTGGATACAAATTATAAACATGGTGAATATTATTATTGTGTCAGAATAGGACTGTAAGTCGCACCAATGGTTATATTTTTAATCTGCTCAGTAGTTTCAGAGATATCGTGAAACTTACGCAAAAACATTTTTTGTCAAAATTTTTGTTTTTAAAACATTAATAAAAAAATAAAAAAATAAATTAAAAAAAAAATCCATTATTTTGTCCATTAACATATTATATTAACTATATTTCTAACAAAGTAAGTTGCAATAGAAAAAAATTAAAAAAACTACTTCATAGAATTTTAAATTCCAGCTACTTTTGTAAATAGGTGGACATAACTAATGAAACAAATTGTGGTTATCAAGTTATTTTGTTGAATAGTGTAATTTGAGAATAAATCTATTTTTAGCGTCACAGTCTTTGCTTTACCCGAACACAAAAGAAACTGTTGGTGTGGTCCATTATGCTGAATTTAACACCGACAATAGATTATTAACTACAGTTAAAAATGATATTTTTTTTTACAAAATAGATTTATTTATCTATTTAATTTTAATTATTTCACAATCTCGTACAATGGCCTAAGGAGTTGTCTGACAACTTCTGTTCTCTTTTAATATCAAAATTAATACACATAAGATCATTTATCATATTCAGAATTAGCAAATTAAAGCATGAAGAGATTTAACCTTTCATAAAATAATTAGCAAATGGTAAAGAACTTAACAATTAATAAGCAATAAAGAAATAGTTTATTAAAATAATTTTCTTATGAGCTTGGCGGAAGTGAGAGACACAATAAAAATACCGAAATCTTATTTTATTATAAATATTTAAAAAAACTAAATTAAAATTTAATTAATTTTGTCAAAACAGTTCAACTGACACGCTTATGATTAAGTATCTTGACCAGTGATTAATGCATGATAGTGTCATAAGCCAAGAATACTTTTTATATCCGTCATCATATTTACAATTAAGATTTGCTGATCTTGTTTATTTTTCTATTCAGTTATATGATAAAATCTTGCACTAAAGTTTAGAGTAACTTTTTTGGTTTATCAGTTAAAAAAAATTTAGCAAAACAGAAAAAGATTCATCATAGAAATTTAAACATTTTCCATATACCACTAATATTATTGTAAACTATATGCAGTAATATTACGGAGGAAGTTATTAAACTTGACAGAACTCCTTAATTCGATTACAGGAAAGGCTAATTAATTCTGACAGCACTAAAGCATAAAGGAAAAATTTTCTTTGCAGAATCCAATACACTTCCGTATCAACATTCTTGTGTTTGTTTCTTTCGATAATCTAGCGAACTTTAGGAAATGTGGTGTTCAAAGTTAACGTTACTGCTTTTTAATTCAAAGTGATTATATAGGCTTCGTTATGGCCAGTTCAGACATGAATTTTTAATTGGGACAATTTAATTTTCATTGAGCAATTAAATTTAGTGTTCATACATAGTAAATTAAGCTTATTCAATTAGCATTTGACTCACTAATGGTGTAATAAGTCTAATAAGTTGCCGCATAAGGGCAACGAATACAACAATGAAACAAAAAGTAGATAATGGTTGTCAAAAGAAAAAATACACGTTTTTGACGTACCTCATGCACAAAATTACCAGAACAAAAAAATAATCATCTGACCTTTTACTGCCATCTGTATACATATTACACCATGGGCTTGCCACTGTATACAATTTTTGCTTCTCACTGTCAGAAAGGGTTGCATTTCGAACTTTACTCAATTTATGATAGAATTAAGAACTAATTGCTCAATTTATTAATTGAAGCCTTGTATGGTAAATTGAGCTCAATCAATAAATTATTTAATAAAATAAAATTTTTTATTATCTACCAAATTGAATCAACATTCTCTTTAATTAAATAAAGCCCCTTTTTGTTGTCAATCAACTTACTACGTATTTTCTTTAATTTAAACAAAGGCTTTAATTCAGTAACTTTCCTAAATTAATGTGCTGTTTCCATAATGCAAACAAGGGACTTGAGTAAAAAGTTTGTGTAGAAACCGCTCAAAAACTTAGTGCTTTTCATATAAATTTTAGACAAGCAATGCTTGTTTGCATTGTGGAAACAACACATAAGGCGTATGTCTAAACAGGGTATTAGGCTATATTTAGAAAGAATTATACATGATCAATAACCCAAGGAGTAGGAGAGATTTGACATCCATTGAATTTTCAACGTACCGAGCAGAAATAGATCCACATTGCTTCAAGAAGCCGCTACATTTCCATCGAAAATGCCCGTGTGTATCTCTGCATATCGCTACTTGTTAGGTGGCGCAGTTGCATGTGATTACAATTCTTATTTATACATGATAGGTTAGGTTAGCCCTTACATGAGTGATATGGTACACGGATACCTATTTCATTTTAAATAAAAGCTCCCTACAGAAGCTATTAGTCTAGGAAGCTAAAACTTCTTGAGAAGTTCTAAATTTGTATCGCTTTTATAAATAAATTTGTCTTGGTTTATTTGGTTTTTTCTTTGTGGTTCGTAACAGATTTATTTATATTTTACCCGAGTACCCCTTGTAATTTATTTTTACTAAAAAGAATTTTTTTCTTTGCGATATTATTGCATCTTTTTATATATTAATATTTACTTTTTATATAATATTCCTAGGGAGAGCCTAGATGTTCTGACATACATCCGATCGTGCAGTGCCCCGTAATGACTTGATCCAAGAGTTCAACCAACCAAAGAGTCTTAGATACTCTGGAAGTGGTAATTGTAGTCCACGTGAGTGCCGTCTTCCTTAGCGTGCACCCTTAAGTTTCATTTAACATCATAACTAAGGATGAGCCTGCTCTGGCACATTCATCAGCTATTTTGTTACCCTGAATACCTTCATGCCCGGAACACAAACTATCTTGATATTATTTGTATGTTCGTCGATTTCGAAGGCATACTTTCTTTCATACAATTATATTTAAAATAAAATGTAACTGTTCAAAAGAAAGAATTCCTTCGACACAGACGAACAGACAGTAAGTCTTTCAAGCAGATCTAGACGTTAAATGCCTGCCAGAACAAATTTCGATCTCAGCACCTTTGAGTTTAGGACTCTAATTGCGGTCAAAAATGTCTAAAATACTGGTCTCTGAGACAAGGTCAAAAATGCTTTTCGCAGCTTCAGTGATGGCTAAATTGAGCAAAAGGTTTTTCTAAAAAACTATTGAAAAGTGGGATTCTGAAGAAAATACGACCAAAAGGCGGGATTTTGTAAAATATGATGTAAAAACACTCCATTTCTATAATAATACGATTCACATTGTTATTTAATTATTGCGTATTACATCGAAGAGCTTGTCCGTACAAATTTTCAAACCATTATCATAAAAATCAACCAAATTGAAAAAGAAAAACCAAATCGAACTCTCCTATAAAATTTATAAAAATTAGATATGTGATTTTGCGTTTCAGCTAACGACATGTACTTAGGAAGTTCATTAAATTTAAAAATGTAAATTTTTAGACGTTTTCTTTAAATCGTAATTTTTAACCGACTTCAAAAAAACTCCGCCGTTTATGAAGTGATTTCAGATTTTTTATTTTATTTAAAAGACTGTGTTTTTAGATTGGTCCCGTTGAAAAAGGGTGGGGTCACGCCCATACAAAAAACATTTACTTTGCACACACATTAAGTTTACGTTTGAATACTACATCATGACTAAAAAAGTGGCAGCGCCACGCCCGTGAAAAATAAATATTCTGACCTTCTACTAAGCCGATTCTTATAAATCTTTGAAAACACCTGTAGTTATCATCACAATATAACATTATGTTTAGAAAAGTGGGCAGTGCCACGTCTATGAAAAGTAAATAGGCATTTTAAGTACTTCTACTTAACCGATTCTTATGAAACTTTGCATAGACGTTTAGTTATCGTTTCAATACATCACTGTGTCTAGAAAAGTGAGTAGTGCCACGCCCATGGAAAGTAAATATTCATTTTAACTACTTCTATTTAACCGATTCTTATGAAACTTCGCACACACAATTACTTCTCGTAAAAGTATAGGATGATAAAATATGGGGGCAGTGCCACATCTATTTTGTAGTCGGTTTTATTGTAAGAATTATTAATTTATCCGTTACGACGAAACAAAAATCTGCTGATGAGTTGGCTTTAGCACCCAACGAAGTGCAGGCATATTGATGAGCTAACCTACAACTAATAAATTTATGTATTTTTGAAATATGAAACAAAAATTTTATAAATTGCTTTAAGCCTACAAGTTAAAGATAATTTTGTGTCGAGCACATGAAACATAAAGTCGTTTAGACCCAGCAAAAATAAGAAAATTGTAAGCCAGTAAGTGAAAAAATCTGAAGTTAACTTTCATACAAAATTGCTTAAATTCGGTTTATAGTTAAAAGAATATTTTCGATCAAAAGCAATTTGTATGGAAAAAATTCTGTCTTGTAACTTTGTTATTTTTTGTGAGATCTAAGCATCTTATGTTGTATATGTTCGGCACAAAATTAGTTTGTGTTTTCTTTCAAGACTTTTTCTTAATTTTTTTTTCATCTTAGTGTAGAAATTTTTAAAGTGAAGTTATGCATGAATGCACAGTGTGGTTTTTAATCCAAAAATTTTTGATTATTCTGGTTTAATATCGTTGAATTTAATTTTTGGAGCAATCAAAAATTTTTAATGTTAGGTACCTATTTGACTTCACCACCCTCACACTGGGAACAGGTATGACAAGAGCTCTGACGACGAGATAGTGATTGATCTCGAACACATCAGTTCGACAACTATACAGACAAAAATTTGTTTTTTCAGTTATTACATGCTTTGAAAATTTCTTTCTCAATAAAAATAATTTAATTGAAAAGTTTGAATTAAATGATCTAAATCTTAGATAATTAACGGCCTTATGCATAATGAAAAATTGGTATAGAGTTAGCATAAATGACGAAATTGAACTGGAGTTTAACGAGTTTTGATAAGAAAATTTAAAATCCCTGTAGATTATATCCGAGACTCATGGCTATATTCTGTGATGATTTCTAATTTCAAAATAGTATCTGTGAAAAACTCAGCAATATCCAGTACAATTTCGTCGCTCATGCTAACTTCATGACCAGTTTTCGTTATGTATATGACCCTAAATATCTTTGGATTAGAAATTTTCAAGTAATGAATTTTGAAGCAACGTCTAAAAATTCACTTTTTCCGTTTTAAAGTGGTTTAACTCAATGAGTTGTACTGGCTGAAAAAGGAGAAAGATATTCTTTTATTCAGTTGAAAAATCTTTAAAATTGTTCGTAATAATTAAAACAGTAGAATTATAAATTTTAAGACTCGAAAAAGCGGGCGAAAGCTGTATACAAATTTTAGGCGTGATCGAACTCTTAAAAGCGGGATAGTCCCGCCTAAAGCGGAATGTCTGGTCAGCTTAGTTATGGCATAAATCTCCTCATGAAAAACGGCGGAGGTGTCGAGTAACGTGAGAGAGACCGAGATGCCCGAAATCGCCTAATTCTCCGAGTCTAAGAGCATACACTCCGCCCGATGGACACGGTTCTGCATCTTGGCGATTATCCACAGCTTGGTGCTGGGCTTTCTGGAGAAAAGTTAATTGGTCTTCCCCGACATTATCTGTGGCCAATTACTAGGGTTTGGGAATAGGGAATTCCTGGGCGGGAATTCCCGGGAAAAGTCTACTCTTAATTTCCCGTTTTCCCGAGAAAATATCAAAAATTTCCCGGAAAAGTGATCCGGAAAATTTATTTTGATTCATATAAGAAATATGTATTATAATCCTGTTTTTCTTCAATAGCAAAATTTGCAATGTTTTTTTAAATATTGGAAAAGTTCGGTTGGCTGACTGTAGGACTAAATTTGCAAGATGAAATTGTTTAAGCACTCTTTTAAAGTTGCTATGTTTTTCATCATCTATGTAAATACTAATCCCCTGTTTATCGAAGTCGCAATACATTTCTTATTCTTACAATTTCATTTGAAACAAAAACTAATTTTAAAACTTTGTCCTTGTTTCAAATGTAACTGTAAGAAAGCAAGAATTCCTTCGACATTGATAAACAGGCAGTAAAATGGCATTAAAATTTTTTCTAATACAAAATAAAAATGTGAACGGTGGTTCAAACAGAAATTTCATAAAAATTGCATGAAATTGAAGTCATACCATTTCTCTTAAACCGAGACAAATTATTGCTTGATTCGAAAAGTACATGCAACATTAATTTAGTAATAGATGTCGTTTAATCACTATGTGGAATACTAAGTGGAATACTTTGTATAAGTATCAATGATTACAGTGCTCTCTAATCGTTTCCTAAAGTAAATAATTCCATATTAAACGAACGTTGAGTTATTTTCCGCAAAGTTAGTGAACAAATTTTGGAAAGTGTAGTGGAAATTTTAAGCTCATAGAAGCTGTAAAAACTTTGAGTTGACACCACTTAAGTTTACTATAAGTCGATAATTATTGAAACCTTGAAGAAGATGTTTTAAGACATTTAGACAGACTGTGGCTCAGTATATGTAAAATTCAGTTCAGCTGAGTATAGTACTGTAATTTGCTTATACTTAACGATAAGAATCGTCCTGGAAAATTTTCAAGAAAAATAAGAAACATTACGGCAAGTCCTTTACAAAATGATTTGGAGGCCTTAAAATTAAATGTTTAACTAATTGCGATATAGTCGTCAATAAGTCTTTATAGAATCTCCTACTGTGTAATAACTATAAATTCTATGTGCTTGAATTCACTTAAAAATTTTTAAAAATTTGTTTCAGAATTGCCTTTATATTAACTTTTATTTAAAAAAAGAGGAAGGTGGACAGACACCTAAGGTCTCGCCTAAGACTAAAGTCGATTGAAAGTTAACCTCTAGGAGTTTTATTTCGAGGCCCGATCAGTAACTATATGCTGGTACCGTGGGCACCGGTAGCCCCACGGATGACCTGCTTCTAAAGGGTTAAAGAGATGATGCTCCCCATTCGCGACATCATCTTGGATGATGTTCGCGAAAAGTATTTTGTTCCTATGGAAATGGATAGGCTGGCGGATTTTGTCTTACCCTCAATGTGACCAGCTATTGGTTAGGTCTCCTTTGGGAGTTCATGTAGTGGATGTGGTTACTACCAAAATCGCTGGAAGAGGAGTTGGTTTAATGACTGATGCTTGACCAGCGCTAGTGGCTCGATGGACTTCAGACAATCAATGGGAGCCTCTTTGTGCTATTGCTAGATGAAGAGTGAGTGCATGGGTGGTGGTCTGTGGTCGTGTGCTGGAGAAGGCCAGTATAACCATCGTCTGCCTTTGTGGCATACTTCTAACTTGCTGGTCATTCCTTTGTTAAGCTCGGTTGAATCGCGTTGCTGCTAATGCAGTAAGAGTTTTGATAGCACAACTACTTTAACAAGGTGTTTGAGTGTGGTGGGACAGCCATGTACAAGAAATTGTACCTGGTTGTTCCTTGCAAGTGTGTCTTTGGGGAAATTCGGGAGTGGTAGCGAGCACTAAATGTCATTCGACGTTAAGACCATCATCAGCCTGGGCCGTAATGGCAGGTATTGACGTTAATCTTAGAGACATCTGTTAGTAGACAGGATTTGACCTCATTGCACTCTTAATATCAAGTCAAGATATCCTTTGCACCTTGCCCAACGTAGCGGTATAAATATGTGCTCTTGCTTATTGCCCTATAGCAAACAAGCGATACTTATGTTAGAATGGATCGGATCACTGCCGTATATATCAAATGTAGGATATGCGACTTCAGCCCAATCTTTTCCTAAAGGCTCTCTTACACGCATAAAATCACATAGAACTTTCTTAATCCTGTCCTGCACATTATATTCCCAGCAGAGCTTGAAATCCAGGACTATGCCCATGTATTTAGCGTCTTTCTTTCGAGAATTCAAGAGTAATGGTGGTAATATAAGGAAATATTGGAAATATAGAATTTTGAATCGTTAGGTCTTTGTAGGATTGATTTCCAGATTGATTTCCTTTCCTTTAGACTATATAGAAAGTCAGTCAGAACAAAGTTCCTCAAGGCTTTCCACCCAAAGCTTAAAAATGGTTGAATTCCGCTTTCTGATAAAACATTTCTAAAATTTAAGCCACTTTCATGCGGAATAAAATTCTCTGACAGGTATAATAAATTAATTTACCGTCATAATAATTCAGCCGTTGAAATAATTATATATTTTTTAAATTACTTGTTCAATTATACCGAAAAGCATTAAAAAATTAATCCTACTTCGTTCATGAAATAATTTTAATTGTATTAATCAATTCAATTTTTTCACCGCTAAAATTCTTTTGTCAGCGATTATATTATTACTATTCTTGTATAACGTTATTGACAAAAAACAAAAATTACAAATATACAAAAAAATGATTTTACTTTTCATGAGCTTGTTTAAACTTAAAGTATTTATGTGGTGTTTGTTGTCAAAGTAGTTGTTATTGTGTTTTGTTAACACTAAGGACGTGCTTAAAATATTTATCGGTTGATCTGTTATTCATTAACTTTCAATTTATAATTTTTAAGCCAAAGAAAAAAAGTAGATTGTCAACATAGCATATGAAGTAACTGTTTGTTATCTTACACAATTTGTCGAAACACAATCGAATCAGAATGACAAAATACCAATAAAACCACAAAATATCAACGTCAATTTATTTGCGAACATTATTGTTTTAATCGATTATAATATTAAAACCAATAATCCTAACCAGATGTGATCTTGATTACTGATTTCGAGAAAGTTTTTTTTTTGATTTATTTAAAAATATCAATTGTATTGGCTTAGTAACCATTATGTTATTGTTTTGTTAAAAATTAGAGTAATTAAAAAAAAGAGAGTAATTTTATTTAAAATTCTCAATTTGTGAAAAATTAAACAAGTTTATTAATAATATTAAAATTTTCTTATTAACTTTAAGCGCAATACAAGTACTGAAAATTATAAAATTATTAACAAACGTGAATACTTAAACGTAACATATTTCTGGTATAAAATTAAACTTTAATAAATTATTAATAGTATTTTTAGCACTCTGAAAAAGCATCTATTGCTTAATAATAATAATATATATATATATATATATATATATATATATATATATATATATATATATATATATATATATATATATATATATATATATATATATATATATATATATATATATATATATATATATATATATATATATATATATATATATATATATATATATATATATATATATATATATATATATATATATATATAATAAGTTATTTTAGCAACAGAAAACGAAAGGCTTAAGATGCAAACGTCACCCGTTAATCTGATTTTTATTTGATGATGAATTTAATATATTTGTACGTGTATAGTCGTTTGAATAAACAGGCTAAAATTTAAGATGAGTCTAAAGATATAATAATCAAACTAGCCAAATATAACATTTAATAAGTACAAATATCAAATAATATAAAGTCCTTTATATGCAAATATTTACTAAGTGAAACAATTATCTACTTCTAATAAAAGATAATGTTACAATATTTAGCTTCTTTATGTGTTATATATGTATTTTCTTTAAGATTAAATAAAGAATTGTAAAAATAGTGATGAGTACAATGATTCGGCCAAATATTTGACTTCCTTGACGATATATTTACCATCTTAGTCTATGATAAACAAAAATATAATGATAGAAATTGACAACCGCAGCTGTCAAAACCATATAATTACAGACATAAGTATGGTCCATATAAAAAATATTGACAGAAGTAGTACTCTGTTTATTTTGTGAAAAACATATGAAATGTACCCACATTGTAAATTCTACAAAATAGTCTTCACGCGAAATAATATGAGCACCACTTTTTTTCGTGTGGAACTTACAACAAACACTTTGGGGTTTTTAAAAACGTACACAATTGCAGCATACTTTCAAGGGCTAGTTATGATTGGGTACTTGTTATATTTTTCGTACGAAAAAACCAATGTTGATCAACATTTTTCGCAAATTTGAACAGAGTACTAAGCTTAATCTGGGAATGTTTAACAACACAACAAAATTTTTTTTTCACCAAAAAATTTTCAAACAAAAGTTTGTCTTAAATAAAATTTCATTTTCAGTAAATGTTCTGTACTGAATCAGTGAATTTTTGGTTTGGCAGCAAAGACAAGTCTTCTGTGTCATAAAACAACAACCCCGATGACGGCATACACACGAATAGCAACAACAACAACAATGATAGCAAAAGGAATGCGATTGTAACAAGTTTGTTGACTAAAGATTTCTGAGTGAATCAGTTCTTTATTTTTGTTACGTTAATTCTCATTAATTTTTAGATTCTTTATATAAACATACAGAAGTGGACACATTTCACAAAGTGGAATTTCGTAAATGCTTCATGGATGATGATGCTATTATTTAAAACGTTAAATATCTAAAAACAATTTTTAGTGACTCAGACAAAAAGTTATCAAAAACAAGTAAATATTTTGTTTGATTCAGTGAACTATTTTGTTTTGATTTTGTAAATATTTTTCGACAAATTAGTTTATTGATTTGGACAATTTGCTGGTTATCAATGCCAATGATGACAAATCCATCATCAATGCAATGACACATTGACATCAGGGAAATGACTAAATGGCATAAATTTAATGACAAGGTGTCATCAATATGACACGCTGATGTAATTTGACATCAATGCTATTTCAAGTGTCTTAATTTTTGACCCAATCATACTGTATATCATTGTGATGTCAACCTTTACATCAGCTGTCATCAATGGAACAATTGAAACACTTATAGATATTTCTATTTTCTTATTTTACTTCTGTCTATTTTAGTTTTACTCATACTTTGATTGTTTTACTTTTTGTTATATTATTTTTACTTCTAATGTTAGTTGTAATACATAACAAACGCCTCTACCATTTCAGCTATGTCCCCATTCAAAACATTATTTTTGAGATACACATATGATGACTAAGTGTCATCAATATGATGACAATTAGTTACAGAAACAACGCACAATATAGCATACATGCACAGACAAAACATTGAAGCAAACGGTAGTATGACAACTTTTCATCATATTGATGACACTTAGTCATCACATTGATGACACTTTGTCATCAATATGAAAACTAAGTGTTATCAATGTGACGACTAACTGTCATCAATATGATGAAAAGGTGTCATACTGTCATTTGCATCAATGTTTTGTCTGTGCATGTATGCTATATTGTGCGTTGTTTCTGTAACTAATGTGAGAATTTCTCGCATTGAAAAATTTATTATAATTCTGTATTTTTTATTAGGTTTACAGGGTGATTTATATAATAAGTCAACTAATATTCTATGCGTCATCCTACAAAAGATCGGATGATAAGTATAATTACTAATTTTTTTTGATGTGAGAAATTCTCACAAGTTACAGAAACGAGGCACTGGCTTACTTTTTAGCCTCCGAACAAAAAAAAGTGGTGTTATAAATTTATATTGTATCGAGCGTGTTCTTAGTTATATTTGAGTAAAATTGGTCTAGCAGCTTAGAAGATATCACATCTTTTCTAGATGCATCCTGTTCAATCTGTGTATCTTCGACACTATAGCTCCCGAACGGCTAAATCGATTTTAATTTAGTAAATTTTGTTTGAAAGGTGACTTGATCCAAAATCTTCTAACCTCTGTTTGAAGAAAATTGGTTTAGCCGTTTTGAAGTTATCTAGTTTCTTCGGGCGGCTTTGAAATTTTTAATTTAATGTTATTAAAAAGACTT
The DNA here is from genome assembly GCA_956483635.1 of Panzeria rudis. NCBI lineage: Eukaryota > Metazoa > Arthropoda > Insecta > Diptera > Tachinidae > Panzeria > Panzeria rudis. The sequence goes on from OY101447.1 coordinate 106,146,044, forward strand.
GCATATATCCCTCCAAACAATTGGAAGATATCCACTTAGGCAATAGTTTAGCAATATCCCCAAATTGTCATCTAAAAGAATATAATCGAAGATATATTTTTATTTTCTTCATTTTATAATTTTTGACATAAAGAGAAAACTTTTATATTAATTAGTTTTATTTTTAAAAAATATACAATAAAGGGCTTAATCTCCACGACAAATGAATTTTAGCTGCAAAATATATGTATGCAATTTTTACAGTAACGGAGGAAGATGGAATCCAAAAAATCTGTGTTTATCAATAAATATTTTTTAAAATGCAAAATCTTTTTTTTATCTTCCTAATAATGTTTTAGCGATATCTTCTTATTTTCTTATAAGTAGTTATCTGGCGATATTGCAAGTTTATCATCTAGAAGGATCGATTTCGTATTGCGCAGAAGTATTGCCATCGAGACACGTTTCTTCCCCAAGGAAGTATCTTCCGCAATACGAAGTCGATTATTGCCGCAATAATATTTTTTATCCAGGCAATACGTTTGGCAATACATGTAGTGTATTTCTGTGTTTGCTGGGTATTATTATTAGCTCTGTCATAGTATTGATGATAAGTATACATCAATGCAATGTCAAGTTTCTTAACTTATTAAAAGTGAGCTTAAACATAAAAAATAAAACAATAACATTTGTATTAAAATACAAATTACAAACATTATAACATTGTTTACTTATTTCTTTTATACATATTTTATACTTTAATAATATATAATAAGCATTGATGAGACTTAAACTATGACAAAGTTCACTGATGAAGTTTGTCGTCAGATCGATGTCCGTGTTCGTTTTATTGATGATATTTGTCATTGCATGGATGTCAGAATTCTGATGATAGGGCGTCATCAATGCGATTATACATTTTTCTATGAGTGTAATTAAATATATAGCACTTAGTTAAAATTCCAATTCAGCTAAAGTCACCATTTGTATAAGTATTCAAATTTTTATCTCAAACGGGGAGAAATAATTTGGAGAAACCGAAGTTGTTACAGGTTACATCTGAGCAACAGAGTATAGCAAAACCGAGCTCAAAATATTTTACCAAAATATGTTCCAGATACTACTAAGATGGCTGGCAAATTGCCAAAGTAGTTATCTTCGCGCGTTGTAGTTTTGCTTGTCGTAGTTAGACGATAGAGAGCTCAATAATCTATCGCGACGTATTGCACGTTTTCACAAACTGATCGTAGTTAGTCGATGGAGAGTCAAAACCATTTATCTTGTCGGATCGTAATATTTGTTTGTTGCTATTAAGCGATCGATGACTATTCCCATAGCCTATAAATTGGAGTATAGAGATAAGATAAACCGCAGCTGATAAAGAAACTGTGTCTTAAAGACTACGTTTGCAATAAAACATGTATTAAAATAACGCAATTGAAAAACCCTGCACATTTTTTATTTATTTTTTATTCATTTTTTTTATTAATTTTTCTTTATTTTTTGTATTCATTTCTCATATTTTTGGTTCGCAGCTTTTATCTTAAATGTTCTCTTTTGATTTTTGTTCTAGTTATTGTCTTTGCACTATGCAACTCAGTGATTCTGTGTCAATGTTAATTTGTCAAAGTGGACATGGCATAATTGTCACAACTAATTGTAATAAACTGCCATAACGCATTTAGGTTTTCCCATTGTTTTGTCTTTATTATTTTTCCAAGTAAAGTTTTATTACACACAAGTTTGTGTGTATTTTTAAATATATATTTATTAAGTTTTTGTGTTCTTTCATTCATAAGTATTCTCATATGTACAGTATTTAACATAATTTATCGAACTTTTCTGCAGTATCAAAACAAATAGTATAGCTACAAATTAGTTTTATTCAATGTTACAAGTAAGACTAAAAAATATATTTCAAGCTAGATTAACGAGCATAGAAACAAAACTCTTCTTTCACAATTGTGTGAAGCAGAGCAAGATTTTTGTGGGAGTAATCCTCAAGCTGATAGAATAGCATACTGCCCACTTGTCTACTTGTACGCAAATATGCTCTGGATAATGTTAATTGTTTATAAATAGTTCAAAGGCTTGTTGCATATAGAGTTTAAACATTTTTAATGACAATTATATATTTGTACATATATTAATTAGCCTATTGCTTGTCATGCCTCTTCATGTTGAATTTATATGAATTCCACACATGCTATCGTGTCATGCAATAATGTTCATGGAAATAATGTCCGGTGGACATTTTTTTCCTTTTCAAAAAGAAAAATACGGGGTTTTCCCAACAGGCCCCCGTGCGGTCTTAAGAATTTTCATCTCTAGATATGTCGAATAGGGGCTTCGCTGAGTATAGATTTCCTACCTTGACTAAAATCTTTCCTCAGTGAAGATACTATTCGACATACCCAGAGGAGAAAACACTGAAGCCAGACCGAAGTCTATGCAGACAATCTCTACTGTGCAATACTATTTTCATGGACTTTATTTAAATTTTATGATGAACATTATTCCCTTTCAAAAAGGAAATTATGTAATTTTCAACTTGGAAATAACGTCCGTGAATAGGTCTGTTCAATAACTGAAAGTTGTTACTAATTGTTACTGGAAAGTGTTCACGTACTCGAAAAACTAGCAATGAGAGAGTGAAAAAAGAGCATAAAAAGTTGAGAGAAATAAATTTGTTGCAAGTTTTTGCTAGTAACATTTTTACTAGCAGGAATTAGCCAAACAGCTGTTTAGATCTTCTGTTTACAAAATAAATGTTTGAAAAATTCATGAAAAAGTTAACTTTTTCTAATTTTATTGAATTATTAAGAAATTAATACTTTTCAAGAAGTCAAAAATATTAAATACGGTAAGATTGGATATTTTTCTTTAATTTGACTGCAGTAGTGGCCGTTAAAAGAGTTTAAAACGCTTGAATTGGGTGGTAGAAAATTTTCCACCTTAAGGCTAAATCGTAAAGGTTACACTCGAAATATTATGTGAGTCAAATATAAGAAAAAACCTGGCAAGTTCCTGCAAAGAACAAATTCAACTAAATTAATAAAAAAATTCCACAATTACATTGAAATTAACTTTATTTCTACTGTTTACAGACATTTTAACTAAAAAATCCTTATGTATAAGCAGTTGTATTTTTATTTCTGCTATTTAAATACTTTACACACAAAGCTTTATTTACGGATAGTTGAAAAGAGGTAACACTTTTTATCCTAAGTTGTGTTCATGTACCTTAAAATGATAAAATTTTCATATATTTTTTACGATATGTCTAACTTTTCATACAAAGTACTAACAGCTAATGTAAAGTTTTTTGGGTGTACAAGCTGTTTATTGTGTTAATTGCAAATTTTTGCTAGTAAAGCGTTCATTTACTTTTTCATATCTGGGAGAGTAATTTTACAAATATCTGCTTTACTCTCTCGTGAACAGACCTAATGCCAACCATATTATACTTTTTTTGAGAGTTCAATATGAATACATTAGTTTTTTTTTTAAAATAATTCTTGCACAAAAATTTTTTAAATTCGAATACTTATGTACAACACTGTATGTGATGTTAGCTATGTTTATTTGTGTGTAAGACTTTTTTAAACATTTTACGCTGCTTTTAGTTAAAGCGATGTTATAATTCAACGCTCAGAAAGGTATAATTCAATAGCCCTAGTGGTAATTTAAGTATCGATGTGAAGGTGGTTTGTTACTTGTACGATACGCTGACCAATGCATATTTTTTCTACGAAGATATATTTAGATGCATCCACATACTTCTTATGTGACTGACTTAATTAGTTATAACATATGAATGCTGCCAACAATAATTATAATTATTTTGTCGGTTGTATAGCATGTTTATTTAATTACATTGTTTCAAGAGATTTATACAATGTTGGGTGTTTTAGTTTGTTTGCAAATCGTATCATGGTTTTAGGTCAAATACAAAATAAAGTAAAGTATTTGAGTACACGCTTACTTGGGTGTATGTAGGTGTGATAAATTAGAGTCAAAGTAGATCAAGCTGATTCAGATGTGGCATGAGTTTTTCACAATTTTATCAAATTTAATATCTTAGTCAGTTACTCTAAAATCAAATCCAAAATTATAATAAGTTATCGAAATAATTGAAGTTATTTTCCCAAAGCTCGAAGTTATATTCGAGTTTTCGAGACTGTTCGGAACTTTGATTACGCTGTATTTGGTAAATAGTGATGTTATGTTTTAATATTGATTTATTAGTCCAACTTACAATAAATATCGTGTGTAGCTCTTTTCTGCATTGAAATTCCTCTTCCCGTAGCTGCCGTCTTAAGATATTTAATACATCTGCATTTGAAGCCGAGGTAGTATACCATAACTAATACCAGAGCAGCATATTGGTTTTAGTATCGAGATGTATAGTAGAAGTTTACAGTCCAGACTTAGTGTATAATTTTTGTCAATAAGTCAAAAGACTTAAACTGCTTTTAATTTTATTTAGATCAGATTTGCATTTTGTAGGATTTCCTTATTAGACGACGATCATGGTAACCACCTTGATATTTAACTTCAGAGTGTTGCGATGTAGTCTAGTGATTGATATTTATAGGCGGGCATGTATAAATGTGAAAATAAGGCCAAGTTCATATCCAAAAATTTCGGCCGTAAAAAGTACTGAGATCAAAATAAAGACCAAGTTCTTGGTGGGTACAATACCATCTCATTTCTAGGCAACCTGAAAGCTTGTATATATTTTTTTTGCCTTTCTAATATGGGAAAGAATTATATGAAAATTTTTTCCAAGCTTACAGAAATGAGATGGTATTGTACCCATCAAGAACTTTGCCCTTATTTTGATCTCAGTAATTTTTACGGCCGAAATTTTTGGATAGGAACTTGGCCTTATTTTCACATTAATTTTTTTGTGCGGATTTCAGTTCTTTTTTCTAAGCTTTTATTTGACTCAAGTTCCCCATACAGTAAGCCCTAGATGAAACATTTCCGCCTTCCTATTTTTCTTAGTACTTTCCCATCAAACCCTACCTGTGTAACAAATTCCAGCTTTCTAGCTATAGTGACCGTTTTCAGATTTTTCTGGTTGTACCTACCCGTGTATAAATTTCAGATGTCTAGCTATACTGGAAGTGCCCCATACAAAGAAATCACCATAAGCATTTCCGATTGGATTTAGCTCTAAAGATATCGTGACTTTTAATATTTTCATACATTGCAGTTATTTTTTTATTCTCAGCATCATATCTCTCGACGGTTTCTCGAAATCATAAAAAATCTAAACAAAAATATATTTCTTATGAGTGTAATTTTTCGGATATGAGTTTCAGGATAGCTTACTAGTGGATACCTTACTGGTTGGATACCTTACTGGTTGGAAATTTTGTGTTTTTACTTTAATCCTTAAAATTCTGACAACTTTAAAAAGAAATTATCATTTAAAAAGGTAAAGCATACAATTTTTTGTATGAAAATTGGAAATCCATTGAGAGGGTCCATTAATATTAAGAAAACAACTTAAAATCAAAAACAAAAAAATTAAATGCTTAATTAGCGTAAATATAGTTTTATTTTACAAGTACGAAGTACTGCTTTAGCAAATTAAGTTATTTTCTTAATACTTTTTTTAAGTTGTTTTCATGTGGCCATTTGTTTCTAATAGGATCCACCGGACATAATATATAAGTTGTTATCTAAATATTTCACTACCCAATCAATGGATTTGTAGTTTTCATGCAAAAAATTGTTTATTAGAATATATATTTTGTGCTTACCATTGAAATGATATAAACATTTTTGAAGTTTTCAAAGTGTTAAAGACTAAAATCAAAACACACAATTTCCAATATACTGGCAATATCAAATTCTGAAATTCACATCAGAAAAATTTCACTCAAAAGAAAGATATTATTATGTAGACTAATAATATATAAATAGTTTTATGATTTTGAGGACCAGTTTGTCAATATGATGAAAAGAATAAAAAATGATGTAATTTATAGTAATTTTAATGTGACTATATAGTCAAAACTAGAGCTAATCGGAAATTTTTGTGGTGATTTCTGAACTCTGCAGATGAAAATACATAGGAGTTATTTATTTTGATCTCCGCATCTTTCAAAAAGTTCAAAAATGTTGCGTTGTGTAATAAACGTTAAATTAAATATTTGTATCGCATTGGTTTTAAGTCTTGTGCCTTTATCTTCCTTCTTTGGTTTTTACTTAACTCAATTCTATACCAATAGCACTTGATTATGTTGTTATTATTATCATCTACGTGGATTAAGTGCCAATATAGTTCAATATAAAAATCACATTTAAAAAAATATATAGCTGGTGTAGTGGCCCTGCAGAGGGCCATAGAGGACTACGACTAGTCCAAAGGTAACCTAAATGTATGGAGAAAATATGGTCGCTTTAACATTACGATGTCGTAGGGCTGGTACCATATAGCCCAACTTTGCTCTACATCGGAGTAGTCGCAAAACTACTCCATGTCACAACTTGATGGAGCACTCAAATGTTCGTGTTGAAATTGTTAAAACGCGAGCACTTGTCGCTTAATTACAAACTCTTGTTTGCAAATAACATGGTCCATGTCTGCATTATATCGGACTAGTCTGAAAACTAGTCTATGCCACTATTCTACGGACCACTTAAGTGTTCGTGTTTTAATGATTGCACTCGTTAAAACATAAACATTTGTCGGTTAACTAGAAGCTACTGCTTGCAAGTGACATGGTCCTTCCCTTTATTATATAGGACCATGTTGTAGCTACGTGGTCCATTTTAGCTAAAATGGAGTAGTTACAACATGGTCCTATGTAACGCTCTCACGCATCATGTCATTTGCAAAGCTTCTAGTTAACCGATAAGTGTTTGCGTTTTAACGAGTGCAATCGTTAAAATACGAACTCTTGAGTGCTCCATCGAATAGTGACATAGAGTAGTTTTAAAACTAGTCCGGTGTAATGCAGATATGGACCATGTCATTTGCAAACAAGAGCTTGTAGTTAAGCGAAAAGTGCTCGTGTTTTAACAAAAATTAATACGAACACTTGAGTGCTCCATCAATTGGTGACATGGACTAGTTTTGAGACTACTCCGATGTACTCAAAGTTGGGTTATATGGTCCAGCCCTAGGACATCGTAATGTTAAATTGACTATGTCTTATCCATACATTTGGGTTACCTTTGGACTAGTCCTAGTCCTCTATGGAGTATACTTTACATGCGTGTATGGACTAGTCGCGTTATCTGCAGGGTAAACCCTACAAATAATATTGGACTACGTGGTCCATTTTAGCTGAAATGGAGTAGTTAAAACATGGTCCTATGTAATGCAGCCAGGGACTATGTCATTTGCAAATAGTAGCTTCTAGTTAACCGACAAGTGTTTGTGTTTTAACAAGTGCAATCGTTAAAACACGAACACTTGTGTGCGCCATCGAATAGCGACATAAATTAGTTTTAGGGCTAGTCCGATGTAATGCAGACATGGACCATGTCATTTGCAAACAAGAGTTTTTTGTTAAGCGACAAGTGCTCGTGTTTTAACAATTTCAACACGAACAATTGAGTCTTCCATCAAGTGGTAGCATGGAGCAGTTTTCAGACTACTCCGATGTAGTGCAAAGTTGGATTATATGGTCCAGCCCTAGGACATCGACCACGTTTTCTCCATACATTTGGTTTACCTTTGGACTAGTCCTGGTCCTCTATCGAGTATACTTTACATGCGTGTATTGACTAGTTGCGTTATCTGCAGGGAATAGGTATGCTGTGAGTTTCATAGGAAGTGCATGTGTGTTGATGTTAAAAAAATCCTACTAATCATGCGTGCATAGGGAATTGACAGTTTGGCCACGTCTGATCTAGTCGAACATTGTTATTGCCAAGCTCATATTTATCATATATAAACGAAAATAGGAATATGATATATCGCCATTAGAAACAAATTTCTAATGCAAATTCTTTTAACTTTTTAAATCTAATGATTTGTTTCATATTAGGACAAATATTTCTGATCACATATATCATACAAAAAATATCAACTAAATGGTTCTACTTTCTGCTTAACAGGAATATAAACGATTTGTTTTGTAAACTTGTGTATCTAAAAATCAATTAATTAAAGGCGTTAGTGTTTAAAATTTAAGATTATTTGTTCAGGTTCAGTTTATATTGAAATATGATTGATGAACTTGACAGAATGCTAACTAGAATAGAGCTCACAATTAAAAAGAAATATTTCAATAAAAAAGTCAGAAGTTTAATTAGAAAAGATAAAATGAAGTTCCTTAATCGCTTGACTTTATATCGTTGTAAATCAGCTTAAGTTAATTAATAAAATTAAATAGAATTGATTGATGGAAGGAAATTTACATATTATTTGATTTCTGAAGATTTAAACGATGTTTATATTATGTGCTTGATCTCAAAAACTGGCTTTAACTTGGCACTCTATAACTATATCCTCCTCGGACACTGATATTTGTCTGACATATGTCTAAGTGTTACCTGTCGAAACAGTTTTCCAAAAAAGAAAAAAATACATACTAAATTAAGCTAAAAATTCTTGACCACTCTAATTCTTGTTCAATTCAATTTATCGTTGGCATATTCATATTTATCTAATAAATATGATTTATTTAACACACGCCCACTTAATGATATTTTTATGCAAAAGCAGCAACAACAAGTCACTGCAAATTATTAAAACAACAAAAATGACAACTTTGTCTTAAAAAGAAAAATCGAAAAACAGTGTTTAATAAAAAATTCATTTAATTGTATTAAATCGAAACTGAACAATTTAAGCAAACTGCTGTCTGTAAGCCAGTTGGTGGTTGAATTTAAGCAAATGAGTTGTAAGCGTGTGTTAAGTATGAGTTCGAGAACATTTACATGTGTCTCGTGTTCAGTTTCTAACTGTAAGTCTGATCTGCGGTGATAGATCGCTTCCATTTAGGTGCAATACTATTTATAGAAAAAATTTCAACAAAACACTTCTTGTGTTAAATTTGTGCTTAGTGAAAAAGAAGAAAAAATAAAACTTTAAAATGGGGAGCAGTTTTTTCTAGTCATTTAATATTTTTATTTTATATATTTCAATTTTGCCGGATGTGGTTTAAAATCGTTTGTTTCTTGCTTGTTTATAATTATATTATTAAATAATAATAAAAAGTAGTCATTAAAAAACTTAAACATGTATGTATATATGTATGTCAATTTATCTTAAATCATGAATGTATTCATGCAAGTATGTATACGCGAGTATGCATTTATTGCCGGTGCCCCACTTATTTATATACTCTTATATTTAGCTTGTAAGACTAATGACAACTGTTTTTTCTAAATGAGTTAAACTTTTAATAAATAGGATTAAATACTTTTATTCATTTATTTCTTATGAACTTAAATTGCGAACAATTTTATTAAATATATGGACATGATTCGATCATTGCAAAAGTGGTTTAACCCACAAAACTGTAAAAAATTCCGTAAAATCCCAGAAAATACAGTTGAAATTCTTAATTTACGTATACACAGAAAGAAAAAACTTGGAGCTTTTCTTCTTACTTTTAGTAGAATTCATGATTAAAAATTTAAGTACGTATGACACTAAATTGCACTAAAAAAATAAAATAGAAAAACTAAAATCCGTTGTTGGGAATAACTAAAAGAACAAAACATAGGGTCTTAGCGGATATCTCAAAAATGTTTGTCAGGAAAATCAAATTAGTTTAATTTCTGTGTTTGGGCCTTAAAATTTGTTTACAAACCTTCATTTGGTTTCATGCTACAACCTATTGTAATTTACTGACTTATCGTTTAATAACATTAAAAATATAAATCCACTTTGGAGGATGGATTATTTTCATGGCTATTCAAAGAATTATGTTGGTTACACTATGTAGCAAGAAAAAATCCCAAGGAGCACCACTATATTTTTTGATGTTTTATGGTCCGCTAACTAAAAAATCAGTCGAAATGTTAGATTCTATGGATATATTTTTTAAAATTTATTTTCGAAAATTTAGAATTTTTGAAGAGGCTGCTCCATTGATTTTATTATAACTTGGAAACGGGTTGTCCAATTTTGCTACAAAATAAACTAAAAACAAACGTTATTTAATTAGTTTGGCTTAAGTTAATTTTCAATTTAATCTTTTGATCAAACTATTTTTTATTTAAGAAAGAAATTCTAAAGCATGTAAATATTGAACATTCAAAGAAAAATTTTGGATGTACGGAAGGTTTACTGAAATGAAAAAAGCTTAAAATAGTTGAACATGCTAAGAAAAGACAGTTAGTGAAGTTCCGAAAATTTAGAAAAGCTCATTAATAGGTGCGACTCGCCGCGTGATGGCGACAGTCTGTCAAATGAGCTTATTAAAATAAGTAGGATTTTCGCTACAGTGTTGTTGCTACTTTCGCTGGTAGTGTAGGCAAAGGGCTCTGATGAGAGACTTGGTAGTCTTGAAAAACAGCTGTCAGTTCAACTTTCCGTACATCCAAAAAATTTCTTTGAATGTTCAATATTTACATGCTTTAGAATTTCTTTCTTTAATAAAAAATAATTTGATAGAAAGATTAAAATGGAAATGAACTTAAGCCAAACTAATTAAATAACTTTGGATAAAACCATACAGTTCGACTAAAAATTCATAACTCAATTATTAAACTAAAAAACTTTCAATGAAATTACATTTGAGCTGTTAAAACATTAATTTTTATATAACCAATGGTTTCGGAATTATACATTTAGACCGCAAGGATGAAAAAACTATTATTTTATGCAAAATTTAAAATCCGAACTTCCGCCTGAAATTGGTCGGTAGTGCAGTTTGCACATCCGGCTTAGGAACTGGGCCGGCAGTGTGGTCGGTAATTCTGGTTTAGGGACTGGAGCAGAAATTGGGCCGGTAGTGCGGTTCATATTTTCGGTATGCACCGGAAGTTGGGCCGGTAGTGCAGTTCGGACTTCCTGTTTAGGGTCTGCACCGGAAGTTGGGTTGCTAGTGCGGTTCATAGTTCCGGTTCCAGTCTTTACCGGAAGTTGGGTCGGTAGCGCAGTTCGGACTTATGGTTTAGGGTCTGGACCGGAAGTTGGTTCCGTAGTGCGGTTTTTATTTCCGTTTCCGGTCTTGTACAGAAGTAGGGTCGGCAGTGGGTTTTTTACATCCGTTTCCGACTCGGAAATTTGACCCATCTATGGGCATTATTATTTATTATTATTATTATTATTATTATTATTATTTATTAATAGACATCGCATTACATTTGTACTATTTGATACGAATATATTATATATATGTATGTATGCATACAAAGTTTATCTATAAATGGCATAACATTAAAGTTGTGTGCCAGATCGGCAAGCCAAAGGCTGTTATAATGTTAGTTACATAATATTTAGATATATTCGATATTGTTATTCAAATTCATTTATAATTAAATTTCTATATTTTAAGCAGGTTTTTATATAGTATTCCAAATTTTTTAGATCGGACTCATTTCTATTAAGAAGATCTAGTACCTCCTTTAAGCTTAGCATATCTTTGTTGAAGTATCGAATTCTAAATTCCTTGTATATAGGGCAAACACCAATAAAATGAAGCGTATTTTCTGGTGCATCAATATTGCAGATAGTACATATTCCAGTTGTCGTATTTTTAAAAGCTCTAGCATTTATATATAGAAGTCCACCTTTAGCTATTACTATCAAACCAAAAGACCGCGATGTTAACTCCGACAAAGAAAGTAATGGCATGTGGTTATCCAATTGTGAATACAAATCATAAAACCGTGAATTTCTGGCATCTGATATTAATTCATTTCTTTCAAAAGTTTTTAAAAGTGGCAAAACTAATTTGTCATATTTACAGATGGGATACGTATTATTGGGGCGCACGAACTAAATTTTGTCGCAGATTGTATTCCAGTTTTCAGCCCAAAATGTATTCTTCGAGTATTGGAGGTAGTCTGTGTCTAGGGATATTAAGAACTTTATTTATATAATCAAAGTGTAACTTTAAGGTGTCCGAGTATAAGGAATGCAATCCCGTTTCTAAATGCATCATGTTGTTAGGAGTATTTTTAGGCATACAGAGCATATGTTTTAAGAAGCATCTTAATAAATTTTCAACTTCATTGTATTTTTGGCTTCCCCATATTTGTGATCCATAAAACATTATCGAACAAGAAGCGGCGCTAAATATCTTTAATTTGTTTTTGTTCGTTATACCAGGATGGTTAACGTAATTAGACAAAGAGGACGTAATTGCAATTTTTGATATTGTAAGTTTGTTTATTAAATGCTTTTTAAAGGACAACTCATAATTTAGGACCATACCTAAATACTTGTAGTCATTCACGATTTCAATAGAATCATTACCGTAGGTCCACTGCAAATTCGAAGATATTCTGCTGCCTTTACGAAAGATTAATATTTTAGATATTGCCAAATTGACCATAGTTTGCAATAGGACCAGAGGGTATTGATCATATTTTGAAGTTGAGACGGGGAATCAGACAGAATAACAATGTCATCGGCATATAGAAGAGTTTTTATTGTAAAATTATCGACCATAATTCCATCTGGTATAGAGTCAGCCAGATCGTTCAGATACAAAGCAAACAGGATGGGACTCAATAAACATCCCTGTTTGACACCAAGGTCTACCTTGAAGGAGTTAGAAAAAGTATTACGATACATTACTAGAGTGGACGTGTTTTCATAAGCAAGTTGTAAAATACGAATTATTTTTGACGATAATGCCATGGTGGATAATTTATAAGAAAGCGAGCTCCGAGGAATCATATCAAAAACACTGGAAAAATTGACGAAAAAAGCGTAAGTATTTTTGTTGTTCTTTCTATTAAGGTGTACAATATTTACTAGGCTGAAGATATTGTCAACGGTCGAGTAGTTTTTTCTAAATTCAGCTTGGTATTCATTTAATATGCCGATATTATCAACCCAATCTGTTATACGGTTTAAAAGTACATTGTTAAATATAGAAATAAGTACAGAATTTTTGAAGCTAGTCGGATTTTTTTCCTTTAGAAAAACGCAGTTAAGAACATATAATATTTCCTTCAAAAAAGAAACGGGAGCAAGCAAATTTGTAGAATTCATAACTAATACCGTCAGGACCAGGCGATTTATTTTCTTTTAAGTTTCTAATTACTGAATTTAATTCGCACATTTCAACTGGGGAATCGAGAAATGGATTTATATTATATGGTAAACACCATTCCATCTGGCTAATCAACTCACAGTTTTGCAAGATAGTACTAAAATTCAGCTGAAAGTCTTCTGGATTTAAATCGCCTTGCATTATATTGATACGCGTCTCTAGCTCGTTGGCTAATTTCCACCACTGCTTACTGCATCGTACATTATTTAAAAGCTGTAAGTTTCTATTGTAGAATTGTAATTTAGATATTATATTTTTATGGGATCAAGAAGAAAAAAGTAAAGAAGAACAATATAATGCTGCAAATAAAAATCTCTTAAAATTATGTCACTACGAAATATGTATTTTGCAGCACAGAATAAATTTAAACAAACCCCTGTTGATAAAAAAGAGCTTGTGCAATACGCATCTCAATGTGCGAAATGCGCTAGATATTGAAAGCGGTTGCGCTGTGCATACCAATTGCTCTTTTTCCCGTTCCGCCCTTTGCGTTTGTGCACATGTTTAATACGCTTGTAAGAAGTGCGCAATGCTTGCATACGACAACCGGTTGGTTTTTTTTCGAACTCTAAATTGTAATTGTAAGAGCAATTGAAAATAAGTGAAACAATAAACTTTATTTAATGAAAATCGATGGATAAATATCGATTTGGTTCCCAAAAAAGTGAAATTACCAGATTTTATTAAACAGGCTGTTCCATCGCTTTTATCATAACTTGGGAAGGTGTTGTTAAATTTTATTACAAAAACCACCTAAAGAACTTTAAATAAGACTACATTTAAGCTACTGAAGTATATATTTCTTTTAACTCAATAATTTTGGAATTATTTAGACCGCAATGATGAACAATATATATTTTTAAGCAAAACAAAAAAAATTTTAATATATTGAAAAATTTACAATAAATCGAAAATGGCAAAAACTTAAGATTTTCATCAACTAATTATAAAGCCATTTATACTTAAAATTAAATAAGCTTGATTTCATGAAAATCGATGCATAAATATTGATTTTTTTCAAAATAAATTGATATGTCTGAATTTTTGCAAAAAATGCGAATATCTACATTGTAAAACAAAATCAAATTTTTTAAATAAGAAGGTTCTAACGACTCATTCTAGTAGAGGCCACCAAAAAAATACATTTGTGTATCGGCGTTTCGAAAGTTTACATATGAGACTCATTTTATGTGGAGCTTAGAAGGCCAAGTCTATATAACTATGCGAAAAAGGGGGAAAGAAGAAATTTAGCTTCCCCTAAAATGAGTCGCAGCTGTAAAGTTTCAAAACGCCGATACACATATGCATTTTTTTGGTAATCTCGACCAGAATCAGTCGTTAGAACGTTATTGATTTTGCAAAAAAATTAGGTGACTACTTTATTATGAATAAAAGCAATATTTATCCATCGATTTTCATAAAATAAAGCTTTTTATATCTATGGCAAGTTTAAGCCATTTTTGATTTTTTTTATATTTCTAAGAATTAAACATTTTCCAATTTCTCATAAAAAATACATTTTACATTATTGCGGTCTGGATAATTCCAAAAACCATGCGGTATATAAGAAAACTAAGACTAGAACTCCTTAGAGGTAGTTTTATTTCAAGCTTTTTAGAGTTTTTTGTAATAAAATTGGACTAAGTTAAAAAAAACGTATCCATAGAAATATAAATTTCGACTATTTTTATAGTCAAAAAATACAGTAGTGATCAAAGGTCCCGACAGAAGTTTCATTTTATTGCATAGTGTTATTAAAGTATTTATAGCTAGTATATATAGTGAAATCGTTCAATACAACTTGTTACAAGCAAATTCAACTTACAATCAACAATAACATTAAAACTTGACCCACCAGCCAGCACCAAACGCTTTAGGGGCTTTAAAATAGTAAATTAGTATTTTCAATTGTCGTGGGAAATATTTAACCCACACACCATGACCCCTAATCAGTATCAAAGTGTAGTAAATAGTTGATGAAATATTTAACCAAACAAATTTAAACTTGTCTTTGTAATAACTTTTCTAAAAAATATAAATTAGTTAATTAATTTTTATATTCTCACATTAGTAATTCAAGTACTACTATTTAGTTTCTTAATTAATTCGTAGTATTTCAAATCAATTTCAATTGCATGCAAGTGTTATATTGCACGGTAAGTAGATTAAAATATTAACAAATTCCGTTTCTTTTTTTATGTTTTTTTCTTTTGGTTAATTTTGACTTCAACATTCGATACATCATCAGTGGTATCGTGGTATGCAATTAGTTGCGCAGATTTTATCACTCTTGTTGTTACTAGTTGTGTATTATGTATGTGTATGCACTAGTATTTTAAGTATCTTTGGTTAAAAAATTTTAATTTTGTCGTTAAGTCAATTTTTGCTGACATTTTTTGTTGTGTATTTTCGCATGCTTTTATAAGGAGTTTGTGTCTTAAGTCTTTCGTTTTAATTTGATTGATAAAATATTTATGTATTGTTGTTGCTGGCTATGTCGCGTCGCTCTACAATTGAGATAGAGAGAACTACATATTGCATTGCAAGATTTGCAAAATAAATCTATTTGAATTAACCTGAGTATGTATGTGTGTGTGTGTTATGTGTATTTTTTTTACCTTTTAATTAAATTAAGAGTTTTATCATACAATTTGTGTTGTTTTTTTTAATGAAATTTTTAAGTTTTGCCTTTGTACAACTTACGTTTAAACAAATTTGACATGCCTGTTTGCCGGAGGTTATTTATAAAGCGAAACTATTTGACATTTATAAGAATGTTTTTTTCGCCTCCAAATTTTGTATTACTGGCAAAAAATTAAATAAAAATATTGATTTTTTATAAATTTTTTTATACAGTTAATGAATTTGAAAAAGAATTTATAGCTTTTTATATTTGCTATAAAAGACTGTTGCGATTTTAAGATCTTAATGATTTTTGCCAATCAAATTGTCAGAATGTTATTTTCATTAAAAGTTGTCAATAAATATATTTAATTTAAATTATCTTCGATTGCTTCTACGGATGTAATTATAGATAAACCCCTTTTAACTATTTCTGATATTAATTTTTTCTTTCATGTTCAGTCAATCTTTTCCTAACAAACACCTTCCCTTAGCTCATTTACTCAACTATCTGTCATTTAATTGATGTCATTGTTGATGCATTTCCGATGAAGTGTTTTTCTATGACTCAAGAATTTTTCCATTTTTTGTTCCATATTTTTGTTTATTCTTATTAAATCATTACAAATTAGCATAAAGTTGTAATAAATCAGTGTCATTTTGAATGAAATACTGTTTTATTTAAGATATTGTAATATAAATAATTGCCATCATAGCAGACCACAAGGCGATTTTAACTTTAATAATAAAACCATGAAATTATACATCAACTTTAATGGTTTTTTATAAAGAAACTTAATAAGTGAAAAAAAATTACAGCTAAAAAACATATTCTTGGAAATGATTTTATCTAGTTTTTGGGGTTTTTATATACCGCTTCTTACATATTCATTAAAATATTCATTACTTATAAAATTCTAATCGAACCAAAATTTTTCAAAGTAGCACATTTAGACATCACTTTACCTCATACCTGTTTAAAAAGTTTTAGTCTTAAAAACCACATAAAAAGCAAAATGTCAACCTTTAATTTCAACATGCGATAGGAAATATAATAACAAGAAAAACAAGCTATATAGAGTCAAGTAATTAGTAACAGTCAATTAAATAAATTTCTTCTCTATAAAACATTTAATATTTATTGCAGGCAATTATTAAATAAATATTTAACCTTTAAGCTTTAGTTGAACTAACAATTGTTTTAATTTATTTTTTCTTTTCAATTGCAGATGTTGGCGAGAATACCATCCAACGAAACAAGGCCACTCAAAGGAAATTCACAAGCCAACAGTGATCTCATTGCAGGCAATGAGTTTCTTAAACTATTTATAGAACATGACCAATTAGAGAAAGATTCCAATAGTAGAGAATTTAATGGTGGTGGAAGCGGTGGTAGTAAAAGGAGTACTACGGCGGTTGGAAACCGAAAGGCAGCACCAGCAGCAGTAGCCACAATAAAAGACGAGTCATTTGATAAAAAATCTGCTGAAACGGGGAGAAGGTTTAGCAGTGGCAGAAGTTTCAGAGATAAAGGATCTAGGCTAAATCAGGCAGAGGGTCAAATGGAAGACAGTAAACAAGTAGTAAAGCTAGTAACCTCAGGTAGTAAAATTGTATTTTTAGAAGACTATGATGAAAATGATGCCATCCTGGATGCTGAAGCCAGAGATATTGATTTGAAAAGAGAAATAGTTAAACAGAAAAATCATACCGATTTGGATGATTACAAGGTGGTGGCCGTTAGTGTTTCTTCTTCTAGTCAACGAGGTAAAACAACTGCCAGAAACCGTTTTGCCAATACAGCGCCATCCGCTAAATATGAAAAAAGACCGACAACAACAAGTACAACTACTACAACTAGCAAATCTTTCGTGACAATGACACCTAAACCAGCAACAGCGACAGCTGTCCGATCACAAATATTGGCATCGTCATCATCAACACAAATCGAAAATACAGCTGGAGACAACTTTATCAATCGCTCACATAAAAGTGAGTTTTCCATAGAGGAAGTTGAACCCCTAACAATGACACAACAGCAGTCACGCAATATTCATTCACGTCATCGCAAATATCCATTGACAAGTGTATCAGATACATTAGAAGCTTTAGATTCAGAAAATAGTGAATCGACTAACATACATAATGTTTTGGCGGCACCTTTACAGCCATCCGCTTCAGCACGTTCAACGTCAGTGGTGACAAAAACGTATCACAGTGGTCAACGTAATATGACCATAAATCATGATTCTAATTTGAATGCGGCTCAGGCTCGTCGTAAAACCGCAACGACAGCAAACACTGACGATGAACAATCAAATGCTGGTAGCTTGGAGCTTATGCCAAGTAACAAAGATGGTGGTGATGGTGTTGAAGATCAATTGTTACCCTTCCAAACTGTTATATATCATGATACTAAAGCAGGCCATGGCCCACAATCACGTTCAATTTCTTATTCATCGATTTCACAAAATGTAGAAGACTTGAAGAAATGGCAGCAATCAGGCATTTTAGCAGAAGCACGGCGTAATGTGAGTGAAAGCTTAAAGCCAATGAAAAGATCCAATACATCATCTTCGAGTCCGCAACCAGAGCCAGCAAAATTCTATTCACAACCTTCAAAAATGTACAGTGAACCATCGAAATTTTATTCAGAACCCGCCAAGGTCTACTCAGAACCAGCCAAGGTCTATGGAGAGCCAGAAAAATTTTATTCCGAGCCAGCTAAAGTATATGGGGAACCATCGAAGTTTTACTCGGAACCAGCCAAAGTGTATTCCCAACCTGCTAAAGTTTATAGCGAACCAGCAAAAACTTACTGGCCTATTCTAACTGGTGCCACTACTTCAACACAAAGCACCAACACGATAATTCCGACCACAATTGCACCCTCAATTACAACTGTACCACCAACACCCCTTTCGGTAAATATACATCAATCATCGAGAAAGCCAGCCATAGTATCACGCATAGCTTTTGGTGAAGCTCATTTAATTTCTAGTACTACCAGCAGCACAACTAGTACTACAACAACAAATTCTCCATTGACAACAACATCTAGATCATATGGTTCACATGGCCAACATCAATATTCTCGCACATATGGCAATCATCGTAATCCATCATCATCCTCTTCACTTAACAATGAAAATTCATTTCTGTCATCTTCATCTTCATCTACATCCTCATCATCTTCATCAACACCTTCACGTCGTATACTTTTTAATTTAGACCGTTTACCGTATGATCTTTTAAATGCACCTGAACCATCGATACAACAGCAAGAGCTTTTGGAACTACAAAAAACAAAGAGGCCTGAACAAACATTAACATACCAACCAGAGCAGGAGCAACAAGAGCATCCACAACAACAGCAAAAGCAACGGCATCATATTAATCCATGTTTAGAGTCAGCTGTTTCCTCACTGTTTTCATCATCAACTTTATCTGCTCATCCAGCATTACTAAAACAACGACAGCAACATCCATCAATGTCAGACCAGCAACAACATTCTAATCAAAATGCCAAAGGATTGCCCAACGGAGGTAAGTTTCATTTTACATTGTAACTTTGTATCTTCACCAATTTTTTTTTCATTGTACATATGTTTGACTTTGTGTTTTATTTAAATATTTTTTTTTTGTTGTGGAAAATTCTCGTTGAGTTACTTTGCCTACACTTTGTTAAGACGCCATTTGAAGTGAGCATGAATGGAAATAACCACTCGAGTGCGCTGGTACTTGCTGATTTTTCTTGTTATTCGAATAATAAGAAACTGGTTAGCTTAAACTTTAAAAGAAATGTAATATTACGTTATTCTATAAGTACGCTTTTAAAGTTATTTTAAATTTAATAATTTTTCTTGTCTCATATTGAACATTTTTTACGAATGTCTGAACAATCGAGTTCAATTCTAATGCAAGCTTACTGCTCAGGAAATGGCTCAGTTCGTTTGTGTCATATATTTTGCAATTTCAATCAAAACGTTCTTGTTGTCTTAGTTTTAAAATTTCTTAAATTTATCCGATAGAGTAGTCGATTTCAGCCTTCTCAGTTTTGGGGATTTATCCCCAAATAGGGGATTTTTTCGGGATTGGGGATAAAAACGTTGTGAAAATCCCCAGGGAACTTTTTGGGGCAAAACAATTTTTTTGTAGGGGATTTTTGAGGATTTGAAATCTATTTCTTCTGCACCAAAATCATATCAAGATACCAGTTACCCAACAACTATGGTCTGGTGTGTGGCTTAGTAGACCTCTTTAAAGAGGCATAGTGAATCAGTAAGACACAAAAATAGCTCCGAATCGCTTCATACAAAAACATTCTAAAAACAGTTCAGTTTTCTTCTTAAACGCTAAAACCTTTTAATACAAACAACATATAAAACAAAATTGCATTAACTGATAATTCAGACGATATTTATTCTGAATTTTTTGAAATGATAAACATTGATACACATGCAATTGGCTTATTCTTGTGTCTTTATTACGTTACTCTTTTTTGTATACATACATATGTAGATATGTATTTAGAACTCAAAGTATACATACCCAGCGGTGAAAATTACGACGCATTCACTAAACACGCCTTTTTAAAGCGCTTCAAAGACCTGAAATAAGATCCAAAACTAATAATTTTCTGCCTTCTCAGGATAGCCTTCTAGAAGGTCTCTACACTCTTTTCTAAAAGGAGTACCTCTTTGGAAGGAGTACCCAATTTTTAGATTAATAAGAAATGTACATTAGAAATTATTTGTATATAAGACTGAAATTTACGTAATAGAGCCATCGTATATGCCGCTATTATATCCCCCCGTCCAGACTTGCAATTTTAGTTGCTGCAATTTTTTTAAATTCTGCTGCAGAATTGCATTAGTGTCCTCATTATGAAATTCTAGTTTCTTATGCAAAATAAAATAAAACTTCAAATACACCTACAGCCAACTTCAAACTGACAGTGCGAATTTCAAAGTAAAAGAGAATTGGAGAGCACATAAAACTGTGTATCCCTCCCCAATCTTCTCACCTCTGTCACCTATAAGCTTAAGTGTTTCTGCAACATAAATTTCAAGTCATATCCAGTTCCTTCTTAATAAATACACGAAGTTTAGCCTCATATGTATACAAATTTACTTTGGATGAAAAGAAGGAGTTTGAAATAAAGAAATCACGATAATCAAAAATATAGAAGCCGCTATAGAAATACCAAGATAAAAAATATACCTCCATTTGATTTTTAACAGACCTTCGCAGACAGGCCTTCTATGAGGCATGCCACGTATGACCAGCAAATAGGACTGCTAAAGAATGCCATCAATCAGGTATGCTGAGTAATGGGTCGAGCAAGGCCTTGGTCTAATATAAATGGATTTAATGAAATAAAAAAATTTTTCGTATATATTTCCTTTGAAATAATATGATTTTCTTTTTAATGTACTGTGGGGATTTTTGGGGATGCGAAAATAACTATTTTGAGGATTTTGGGGAACGAAAAATCAAAAATTGGGGAAAATATATGAAATTGACCTGGGAACTCCGGTCGATTTGATGAAGAATACGAAATCACTTTTAGGCTTGGAAAAAATTTATATATTTAGTTTTCTGTTAAGTTTTGATAAGTAATATCAGGATTTTCGTCTTTTCCGCCATTACACAAAAATACATGAAAAATCACTTTAAATGTAAGGATATTTGTAATAAAACCTTTCTGAGATGTTCAAGAACTTGTTATTTATTTGTTTACATCACCCTTTTCAGAAAGCACTTAGTTGCTTTTCAATTTATTGTTTTAACCGAACAACACACGTTCTGCGTAAGTTTGTTTTTTGTCTTTCTGTAGAAACACTCAGGATCTTGGCAGGAATCGAACCTGCGACCTCCCGTTTAATAGTCTAGCACGCTATCCACTGCACTACGAAGGTACCCAATTTCTACTTGAAAAATATGTAAATTTTCCCAAAAAAGTTTCAAATTAGAGGATTTTTGTCAAGTAACGAGCTTGCTGAAAAGAAAAAACCATATAGTAAACCTACTAATTTGAGAAATAAAAACTCTTGTATGGTGCACAGTGGTATCGTTTCATACATATCGCCGGAAAAAAATGGTAGGAGTTATCATAGAGTAATATGATTTGGCACATTTGTTTAAATTGACAATGCTGAAGCGCTGAAAATCATCAACATTTTCAGCACTAGAACTAAAAGTATATGAAAAAAATGGTTCGCTGTGGATTCACGTCGTTGACGTCGTTTCTTTATTTATTTTTATTAATTTCATATTTTTACTCAATGTTTCTTATTTTAACTGCAACTAGTATCGAACTAAGAACATTCAGATTTGAAGTCCAACGTACCAATCACTCGACCAAAAACACTGTTGCAAAACGGCACCAAGAAACTCAAATATACTTACTTTTCATTCTCGCTTAAGAACCTGCTTTCGATCAGCACTATAAAATCAGCTTTTTAGTATAGCTTGTGTACGAAGCTTTTGTATAAGTAAAAAGCAAATACTTTTCTCGCTTCAAAACCTGCATTGTTGTGACGCTATGAAACAGCTTCTGAACAAGCTCATATTTTAAAGCGAATTAGTGCTTCAAAAAACATGAACATTTTTTACTGGGCAATTTGAGAAATAAAAACTCTTGTATGGCGCACAGTGGTATCGTTTCATACATATCGCCGGAAAAAAATGGTAGGAGTTATCATAGAGCAATATGATTTGGCACATTTGTTTAAATTGACAATGCTGATCAAAATTAAAAATACCTAGCAAAAAATTAATGAGCGCGTTCTTCGAATGCATTCTGAATGCCATCGTAAATCGTAAATAAAGCTATAGTTTTTGAACTCGTTAAAAACGTATGCGATTTCACTAGGAATATATTGCTAAACGGAATTAAATCACTATATTGACACATTTTCATAAAACAAATATTAGCTCCAACAGAAAATAAGAAGACAATAGCTCAATAGCAGAGAGCATGTCTTAGCAGTCAGATGAGCATGCTTCATATCTCATCTGCGGCAATATTTTTTATTTTTATATTTACATGAAAAAACGTCATAGAATCAGGGAACTTGCATGGCTTCAATTTATTCAGTTTAATGGAGATCAATTTATTTAAATTTTCACGTAAACACATGATCTCCAATGTCACGCTAATGTAAAAATTATGTACGTTTCACCTAAATCGAACCAGTTCGTCACCACTTGAACACATGATTATACACATGATTTGTCGTGTTATTTTTTGAGGGTATGGTTGATATCAGCGCAAGGACTCGCGTCCTTCCCATATATCCTTATATGAAAAAATAACATGACTAATAAAATAATAATTATATTTTCAAAAGAATTCCCACATGTGCTCCTTATATTCGGGCCGTCAATTCGAAACAAAAACTGTCTTAATTGTGGAGTCGTAAAATTTTTCCAAGTAATCAAGTTTGCGAGTTGGCCCAGACCTCTTTAATGGCAATTAAAAAGGCGTGAAGTCATAACTATGATCCTTTCAACTTTAGATAAGGATTTTCCTCGACCCATTTAAATTGCCAATTGTATTAACGGCTTAGGAAGTTTGCTAGATAGTGAAAATTCGCGGTGAAGTTATAGTGCAAACTACGCACGGTACTTAATTTTAAAATCACGCTCACGCACTATTTCGTGATTATTTTATAATTTAATCACGATTATATAATTTAATCACGTGAATCACGCGTGACACGACATTTGCACATCTCTAGTACTTAGCATTGTTTTTGCTTTAAATGAAGACATCCTGGCTATAAATGTAGGTGCTAGGTAGGGCAAAATTAGAAAAAAAGACTCAAATTTCAGGAAGGAAATTTTTATATTATAAAAAAACTAACTAAAATTTTTAATTTTTTTGTGAAATTTCTGCTGCGAGCTCTAAATGAATTATTTAACTACGTATTAAAAAATTATTGATGTACATTTTACCGATCCCGAGATATGGAAGTCGTAGTGTAAGTAGCAAAAAAAAACATAAATAACAGAAAAAAGCACGACACAAATTATAAAAGAAAAAAATTGGGCTGTTGATTTGATCAGATCCACATTTCTACATGTATTTCGACGCATTTAATTAAAAAATGAGTTCCGTTTAGCCCGTTACCCATTCAATTTCGGGTAAATTGCGAAAACAGAGGTATTTCGATATTTTGAAACGTTTTCCGTAATTTACTCCTTACCACTACTCATTACAATTTACAATGACCAATTTTTTTTTTGTTTATATCAGTGACGGAATAGCCGATATTTCTTTTTGAGTATCGGTATCGTATCGACAAAAGGACATATCATTACATTCCTAATTAGAATATCTAATCAGACTAGCAGAACGGATTATTACTACTAATTTCGACAGCCGATAGCTACACTGTCATCATTGGTGTCCTTTTGTCACTTTTATCACGTTGACTATGTTTTTTTTTTATAAATATTAAAGAAATAAAAAAAAATAAGTTTAGTACTATTGTCATGCAGCTAAATAAAACGCTTCTGAAAATTTGACTATTTTTAGAAAAGCTGCTCTCCTGGCCACAGTTTTACCCGAAAGGGTGACAATTAAAACCCAGATTAATTATATCAAATGTATCTAATAGAATTTGTAAAGAATATTGAAAAACTCGATGGGGTTTTTTCTTAACACCCCGTCTTCACGAGACATAAGTTTGGAAATTTGTGTGTTAGCAATTGTCAAAATTCTGTCCTAACACAAGAAATTAACGTGTTGACCGAATGTGAACATGTTTGGAAATCAATGTTAAAACACAAGCCCGAGGAAATATGTTAGAACACAAGCTGTCAAATTTAATATGTATGTTTGTTTTTTTTTACAATTTGTTTGATTTTATTGAAAAAAGAATAAATAAATGTTTTAGATGTTTTTTTATTTTTTGCATATTATTTATGTTCACATTCATAAAATTTTTACAAACAGAAAAATAATATAGTGAAATCTTTAAAAAGATTACAAAATGCCGTGCAAATTTACTATATGAATATATAAAATTTGTGTCCAAACATCAGTACGTTTACTCCACCCTTAACACAAGTTTGAACACATGAATTATGACTGCCGACGTTATTTCTTATGTTAAGAAATATCAAATGTCTCGTGAAGACGGGGTGTAAGCGATTAATTTAGAATTTCGGAGACATGCTTTAATCCATTTAAAATTTTAGCCGCAGTCACTTTTGAAGTATGTTCTTTTGAAATATTGAAATTAGAAAATTTTAATTTTGAAAATTTTTTGAGAAAAACGTCTATTTTTGTCAAGACTCAGCCATTTTTCACCCGAATTTAAAGTCTTGACTTTGATTTTTTTTCACGACTACATGAATTAAGAAAACTTAAACAGTCCTTCAATATATTATCAAGGACTTTGTTGTAAATCATAAAATATTTTTTTTTTTGGAAAATTTTGGCTATGCTACTACCGGATATATTTACGATATCGGGAACAAAGGTTATGCCAAAACCAAAATTTTAAATTTCAAAGCCAAATATCTATTAAAATATTTAAGATATATTAATGAGGTGAAGAGTATTTTGTCTATTTATAAGTATTTGTCTATTTATAAGCTTTACAAAAAAAATAAAAATAATTTAAATCGGCTTATATTTGTAAAAGTTATGAGGATAACAAGGTTTTTCTTGCTCGAGGTAGCCAACTTTGTAGCTCACCATATGTCTTAGCAGGGTTGTCCATGTTTCATTATTCTTAGAGCTTAGGTTCTATGATTTTTGTGTACATCGTTTATAATCGGATCGCAAGTTTCAAAGATACAGATTTATTACCCTTTTTTTCCAACTGGAACCACTATGCAACGTAGCGTATACTTAATATATTATTAGCGTATACGTCGCTTTTTTTTAATGAAATTTGGCAGTTATATTCGAATTTATGCATTAATTACTATGCAAGAAACAAATAAAGATTTTCTTCTGAGAATGTCAGAATTCTTAAGAAAGTTCCAAGAAATCCATAAAGCGTAATATTGAAATATTTTGCGCATAGCGTCCATACTTGATCCAAGGCCCATTTAACACTCTGGCAAATAACTACGTACACATAAAGGTTTTGAAAAGTGGCAATTGTTTTGGAATCCTAGCTTTAGGATTTTAGAACATGTGGACTAAAATCAAAATTTCGATTTAAAATAGGTCATATTACGAAGAGGCTAGGTCTAATTATATTAGGAAATTCAATTATTTTTTTACCGTCGACTCACGTCTTTGCAGATAAGTATACATTTTCTTTATGTTCCAAAAGAAAATTTAAAATTTTTTCAAATTTCAATTTAAAAATTGAATGTATTCCAACTCAGACGACAGAAGTTTTGTTTTTTAGCTAGCGAAGAAAAAATTTTATAAATCGTAAGATATATTTTTTATAAACAAACACAACCTGCGAAGCGATTAGCTTGTCTGCGGAAACACCCAGGGTCTACGGCAGGAATCGAGTCCACTACAGACTACCACTACCACTCAGCCATAGGAGATCCCGGATCCGATATCTTGAAAATACTGGATCAAAGTTTTAAAAAATTGACAAATTTAAATTTTCAAATGAGTATAACTCACTAACTATAATAGATAAGTGTACAATCAAACATGTGTCCTTTATATTAAGCGCTATAATACAAGAAAAAATTGCATGAGTAACAAAAGAATGACAAGCAGTAAACAATTTTACATGGCCGAAGGCCCTAATTTTTGGACTTCAAAGCTTCGCTCCTGAGCAATTCAGATAACTGATATTTACGACATATAAAATTTTATTCCGATAGAAATATGCATTTAAAAATGCCTGATTTATGTTCTAAATATTTTGATTATGTCCCACTGTGGTATGGTAACTAAAATAATACACATGATTGTTTTTGTAGTTCTTGTTAAAGCGTTGATATTGTTTTGAACCTCTTATTCATATAATTTGAAGTTTCACATAATATCTCTAGTTTTCTATGAGATTTTGGGTAAAGGTTCCCTGATTATTTGCATTAGCCTAAATGAAATGCGCAATTAAAAACTGTTCTCAATCATTATGGAAACAAATTTTGAATTGTGAGAAACGTGTTTCTTGTGACATATTCAGTGATTACTCTCCTATTTATTGTTGTTTTTTTATCTTTCTACCTCAAAACAGAGCTCAAACAGCGGGTACAAAGAAATATCATCTACCCATATACGTGAGAATATGTGAGACGCAAAAACGATAAAAAATAATTTTAATGATATTGCTTAATGTTTAATTTTAAATTTTTTAAACGCCAACAGCAATACTATATATCAAGTTTTTTTACAATTTGACAGAAAACGATATGACATACTGTGTTGTCATGTCGTACTTTTTTACGATATGACAACACCGTGTATGGCTATCTCAGTGTTAGCATATCGTAAATAACTTACAATAGACAACACAGTATGTCATATGGTTTTTTGTCATATCGTAAAAAACTTGATATATGTTATCACTGAACGCCAAGATACGTCAGATTAATATGGAATCCGCATGGGTGAATAGAACCAAACGACTCTAGATGGAATTCAAAAACGCTTCACATATCAAGACAACACGGCAAAGTAATCAGATATGCTTTCAACATGACCTTATTATGGACTTTGGCACATGGTATTTTTATACTCATGAAAAATTGAGAAACTGTACTTAAGTTACTTGTTTACATATGTACCACTCTAATAGCTAAAATACAAAATATTACTATATAAGAGAAAACATAAGTCTCTCTTATTTTCCACTAAAAAAATTTTGATAATATAAATAGATTTTGATTTAATTTTAATTTTACTATTCGCTTTAAATATTCGCACCCATTTTACCGAATGTAAATGCAAATACAAATATAAAAAAAAGAAGCGAGTAGTTCGCAAATGTGAAAGTGGATGTGAAAGCAAACATTCACCGCAGTCCTATTTAAAACAAAGAAGATTTCTGAAAAATTTCATTAATTGATGAGTAAAGAAACTAAACGCCTTTTAGACAGACTTACTGACCTCCCCTCGTATTTCAAATCTGACATAAAATCATCGTGTTTTAATGTGATTTTGTGATCATTACAACGTAAACTTTAGTGCTATTTTCAACTAAAATGCATTTAAGTATTAAAGTACATTTATCACGTTCCTTTTATTTGGCTAACAATACTCTGTTTTCTAATACTCTGTTTTTGTTTCTATTTTTCTACTCTGCAGATCTAGTCAAATGTGTTGCCGCAATTTCTCATACGTCACCGGCTACCGATGTTGATAATGATGATACGGGAGGCGGTGTTGAAGCATTTACAACTGAACGCAGTCATATTGATGAGCTTTTCATACCTACCCCAGAGCAAAATAGTTTCGCACAGGCAACAACATCACCCGCTCACCAGCAACAACATCATGGCTTTAAGCCAAATAGACAACGAACTCGCATACATTTTGGCACCAACGGCAACAATCCAAGTGATGCGCATGGTGGTGGACATTTTAGTCAAACGACATACAACACCAACGCAAATGCCAATGTAGACACTAATAGTAACCACAAACATCATAATGCACCAGACGATTATCAACAGTATGACGATGCCAACCAGAATGATGACGGCGATGGTGATAATGATAGTGGGAATGATGGTGCAGTCAAGAATAATGATTATGACGATGGTGGCTCCCCAGTCAATGGCAACAATGGTGATGGTAATGATGAAGACGCTAAAGTGGCCTATATTGTTGAGGGCCAGAACTATCGCAAATATCGTGTTGAGGAAGAAACAGATGACGGTTTCATTGTGGGCGAATATGGTGTTGTAGATCACAATGATGGCAATTTAAGAGGCGTGCGATATACAGCCGATTCAACCATCAATCGTAGTCTGATACAAAAAGCGTTGTTGACATTTTTGAAACTGAAGTAAGTGTTGTTGAAACGTACGAAGGGATTGACTGACTGTGTGAGTGAGTGAGTGAGTGAGCATAAAAGTTTGCAATTAATTACAATCGAGTGGTATGGTCAGTATGGTATTAACTATTTGTGATGATTCCTAATACAAAACAAACAATAAACTATAAAGTAGAAAAAATATATAAAATATAAATTTGATATTTTTAATATTTCAATAGTATAATAATAATTACTTTGTTTAGTATTAAGAGTATAGAGTTTTAAGTTTATTTCATTTGTTTGAAATGCAACCAGCAAATAAACAAACAAACAACCAACCAACAAAACCAATCAATAAAACGTATGTGATTCAAGTCTTACTATTTTAAAAGAAAAAGTAGTTTTTAATTTATGTAGTAAGTTTAGTTTTATTTTTTGCTTGCCTACATGCTACTCTTGTCCAATGTTTGGCCCCCCAAAAGAATAAGTAATTATTTGGTATTTAATTATATAAATTTAATTACGCTAACTTATTTTTATAGATGATTTCTAGTGAAATTTTAATTAATTTAAAATAAATTATTAAAAAGAACATTAAGTGATTTTAAAATCCCGGTAGTGAGTCATGGCACTCGACATCAACCGGAATTTCCATTTCAACTCGATTGAAAATTGAGTGCTGTGATTTCCCCACAGGAATTTA
Source organism: Panzeria rudis (assembly GCA_956483635.1). Classification (NCBI taxonomy): domain Eukaryota; kingdom Metazoa; phylum Arthropoda; class Insecta; order Diptera; family Tachinidae; genus Panzeria; species Panzeria rudis. Next base: position 106,175,473 of record OY101447.1, read on the forward strand.
TTTTACCTTTACTCTCGCCTTAAGGTTGGACAAGCCTTTGTTGTGTGTTAAGTTAAAGTTTATAAGTTGTACTAAATGCATACTTTCATTCCTTTTAGCCTAAATGCAGTTTAAGTCTAAAAGTTTTTCGTTCGTAATATATGTAACATAATTTATTATTATAGTTTTAGTTGTTGTAAAATGTTTATTTGTCGTTATTTTTAATTTATTAACTTTAGTGTAGTATAATGAATTATTCTACTTGTCTATTACGAAATGTATACAGTAGTGGTCAAAGTTATAGTAAAATAGATATAATTAATTATTGATACTATTAATCAATTAAATCGATTAATAAAATTAAACGAATCGTTCTAAGTAGTATAAAATAAATATTTAAAAAATCAAAATTTCTTGCGCATATATATGACGGACTTCAAAAAAACTTTTAACCGCTGATAGATATTTTTTTCTGTATATTAATAAAAGACAAATTATGGAATTCACAAAGTGTACTAAGTGTAGTATCGGTAGTATGTGCTAAGATTTTTCAAAACCTTTTAAATTGTTATTCACATTCTCCACGACATAATTTATGTGATAAAATACGAACAAAAATTTTATAAAACTTAGCATATACAACCGCTACAACAGTTAGTACACTCTTGTGAATTCCATTAATAGTTTTTAAATCTCACTACATATATTGAAAGCCCTTTTGAAAATAAAACAAAACATTCAGAATAACAAACAATCAACAAATTCTTCTTTTTATTTTAGGAACTTTCTTTCGAAATATTTATAAAAATTTCCTCCATATAAAAAAAAAATTATTACCAACAATTGTCAAAAATAATCAAAAACAAAAATTGATTTCACTAAACTATGTAATTGAATCGATTACAAAAGTTAACATTTTTTTTTTAAATTTTAGTTTTATACTTCTTTTACATCTGAATGAAATCTAGATTTCCCATACAAAACAAAATCTAGTTCCGCACTAGATTTTTATAAAATCTTGTTAAATATGGGAACCACTAGGTTTTTTTTTCATATTGTACTAAGAAATAAACAGTTTTAAGGTATGTATACTTGCTATTGGATTTGTGCGCTAACTATTATGTGCATTCTCTAGTAATTTTGCTTTTAAAGGGCTTATTTTTAATGGAGTTTGGTGCCGAAATTTTAAGAAATGTGTGTCAAAAAAGGGTGGTGTAAACGGTGAAGATATTAAAAAGACTTAAATTGAACTAAAAACAAATATTTTTTTCTTAATTTTTGAGTAATTGCTAATTAGAACTTTAATAACACAATTTTTTGAATATGAAGTAATACTTATTGCATTAATGATCAAGCTGTTTCCCCATAAGAATGATTGAGTTGCTTTTAAGCTTTCAAATGTGCACAGTAGGGTGATAAAATTTTTTTTGCCAAAATTTCTTCATCGCAGTACGCTATAGGCAATGCTGTACTAATAATAAAAACAATTTTTTATGTCATTTCGGTAAAAAAAAGTTCTCGCACCGAATGCGAATTATCTTGGAAAATATTTTCTTTATTTTTATGTATGGGGGGCGACTTCTAACTGCAAACATACTATTTTGCAAAACTTCTTTTAGAAACTCAATAGAAATCGTGTATATTTTAATATTATACGTGCTGTTGGCTGAGTATTTAGCGCGTTTGGCTACAAACCCTGAGGTCTTGAGTTCAAGACTAGTTTTAGGCAATCCAACAACATCATGCATTTTTCTCATGTGCATTGGTGTGTTATTGTGTTGGTTGTTGTTGGACTGTTAAAGTGATGAAGGCATAGCACTGATCACTTTGGCAGTACCGTCAGCGATTAATACTAACATATCCTAATGCACTTCAGAGCACCCTCCTTCGTCGGTATTGTAGTGGAACCGTCGGCGAAGTAAAATAACTAATAAAATGGCTGCACAGCTTAAGCAACTCAATGCTTGACACCAGAGGAGCTTGCAGCACTGCTCTAAAAAAAGCAATAGCAGGGTTGTAAATGAATTAAGCTTTCTATCTCTCTCCCATTTCAACACCTGTTCTCTCTACAATATCCCTTTCCCAAAGAAGGTAACACATTAATTAATTAACCTGCAGGCATTAATTGCCTGATTGTGTTACTTCTTTTAAAAAAAATAAAATTGTATTTCAAATACGTATTTCAAATACATGTATTTCAAATACTGCCCAGCGATATTTTATAGTTGTAGCAGAATCCTCCTGCATTTTAATTTTTACTATAAAAAAAAATAATTTTTGTTTCTTTTATAGCTCATTCAGACTGCACCAAAATTATTTGATTTCGTGCCGAAATTACTTATGAAATCAAATATGTTGTAATCATTTTTGTTGTCACTTTATACTTCTTCCACTTGTTATCCACAAAACTCACATTTACTTGGCTATAACACTTTCTTGTTATTTCATTTCAGCTATTTTTTATTATTATGCAATAAATAATTTTTTTTAAATAAACGGATGTCAAGTTTATTCATTGGTGTAGCTAAGCCCTGCTGGGGAGGGGTAAGCCACCCCACAATCGTTCTAGCCACCCCTAGAAATTCAAAATATTAGAGTAATTTTGATAATATAAGTGAAATGTAGGTATTAATGTGGTCTTTATCCAAACACAGAAAAAATTCTAGCTACGCTAAAGAGTTTATTCTTACAGTTGCAAATATGTTGTTCTAAAATATAAATTTTAAAACAAAAACAGGGATGTGCAATGTAATTTCATGTTAATTTGGCCGAAATTAAGGAAAATAACTTAATTTGGGATATGCAAAAATGTGTGGGAAACTAATTAATTACAAGTTGATTTCGGCCGAAATAAAACAAAACTTTAATTTGGCCGCCGTCTAAATGGCTTATTAGATTTGAAAAAAAATTTGTTTAATTAAAAAATAACAGTTAGAACAGAATCACCCATATAGTGACTTTATTATATTCATCAATTATATCATTTTTTTATTCTTCGCATCATATTTTCGGACCGGTTCTCAAAATCATATAATAATTTATGGACTATTAGCTAAGTTATACAAAAATTTTTTTTTCTTTTAAGTGTAATGCTGTTGATGTGAGTTTCAGGATATATTACAGGTTTTCCAAGGATACAAAAGCTATTGCGAGCATATTTTTTCATTGCATTGCTTAGTAAAACTTAAGGCGCTTAAAATTTTAATTATTTAATTTAAGAAAGTTACAGGCAGCATAAGGTTGTTCACAACCGAGGTAGCAAGCTTTCAACCCTGTAGCTCCATCTCTGCACAGTGGGAGATTTCGGCCAAAATCCAATCACTTTTTTATTTCTTGTTGCAAGGTCATTCATTTTAGACGTGATTTAATTAAGTTACGGTCTCACTTAGCAAATATTTTCCTAAAAAAACGTAACCACTACTTTTGCTCAGGGTTAGTGTGATTTAGCATACAAAATAAAGTGAATTGTGCTGCAAAAAGGTTTTATTATATTATTTTTAATAAATGCGAAACCATTTTTTAAAAAATATTGGAATTAAAGGAAATACAATTTTAACTTGTTTGTTGGTCACGTTTTTTCAGCAATCGGTATGATCATAATGGCATTGTACCTATCGAGAACTTGATCTTTATTTTGATCTCAGTACTTTTTACGGCCGAAATTTTTGGATAGGAACTTGGCCTTATTTTTTTGTTCCTATGCATTTCATACCTATTATTTTTGGTTTCTAATACATGGCGTTTTTTGAGGTCTGAATTTTTTTATAGTGATAAATATTAGTAATATGTGTTGATTTTTGGATATAACACAATTTCCTCAGTTTCTGTACTTGCCCCCTTTTGCTTTTAACCCCCTCATTTATGTTTTTGTGCGGATCTCAGTTCTTTTTTTCTAAAGTTTTATTTGGTACAATAAGTGCCCCATAAGGATAAGGGGCACCCTAGCCCTCCCCCGCCCTAAATGAAAAATTTCCGTTTTCACAGTTTTCTTAGTACTTTCCCATCAAGACCTACCTGTGAACCAAATTTCAGATTTCTAGCTATACTGGAAGTGATCCATGCCAAGAATAGGCACCCTAGTTGCCCCCAGATGAAAAGTGCCCGCTTTAAAATGTTTTTCATGAATTGCTCATCCAGACCCACCTGTGTACCAATTTTCAGCTTTCTAGACATACTGAAAGTGCCCCATACAAAGAAGGGGCACCCTACTCCCCTCAGGTAAAAAGTGACCGTTTTCAGATTTTTCCAGTTAATTGCTCACCAAGACCTATCTGTATAAAAATTTCAACTTTCTAGCTATAGTAGAAGTGCCCAATGATATTGATGAGTCAGTGAGTCAGTCAGTGAGTCAGTTAATCAGTGAGTCAGTCAGTCAGTGAATATGTACTAAAATATGCACTTTTTACACCTTCATATCTTGTGAAGCTTTTATGGTTGAAAGTTCTACCTTCTAACTTCACCTATGAAGTAACCTCTGTATGTTTTAAGTTTCATTATTTTATGATTAAGTGGAGCAAAAGTTAAAAAGGATTAAAAACAGCTCTAATTGTTTCGTGTAAATATACACACTTTGTGGCCGAAACTTGGCCTGGCGCACTATCGTGTGCCTAGATCAAGGTCCATGAATAAATCGTCTGCAGTAACGTTAAGACTTAAAGTTTAAGTGCTCCCATGTTTATGCTAGATTTTTTGCTCTTATTTTTCATATTGAAAATGTGTTATATGTTGAGTAATTCTGAGTGAATTCAACAAATAGATGTGCTGCATGGTTTTTAATTTTAATAAAACAAAATTGAGGACAATCTTGTAGATACTAGAAACACATAGCCGCCATCTTTTTTATTTATTATGCTCTAGATTCCGCACCAGGGTTGTCAGATTTATTTTTGCCTTTTTCGCCAAAGTCATTGGCGAAAATCGCCAAAATCGCCAAATTGTATTTTTCTTAGTTTTTGCCAACAATATGTATTTTTTTAATTATAAAAATATTTTTTATAAATAACAAAAAATAAATTTATTCCGAATCGCTAAAACTCGCAAAAATAGAAAAAAGTCGCCAAAATATACAGTGAAACTTCGATATAGCGAATTCCAAGGGGATCCGAAAATACTTCGTTATATTGCTTCGCTATAAATATAATCAGCGAAGCCTTGATATAACCAAATTTGAAGAAATATTAAAAACATTCGTTATAACTATAGTTTTCTTTGCTTTAAATTTCATTCTTACTTCGTTGAATAGAGGCTTTTCTACGAGTACTTCGTTGTATAGAGGCTTTACAAATGCGCTTGTAAATAAATTTAGACCTCGCTGTTTTTATAACGGGACTTTACTATTTGGGGTTTATTCTGATTTCGTTATATTGAGACATTTGAATGAATATTTCGTTATATATAGAGGCTTTTTTGCTCAGAATTTGTTCGTTATAGCTATAGTGTATTTTTGTACGAAAAACTTTGCAATAAAAAGGTTTTCTCAAGGGACTCAATAAGACATACGAATATTGAATTTTTCGTTATAACGAACTTCGTTATATCGAAGTTTCACTGTATGTATATTTTTAATTTCTATTTAAAAGAAAGCAAAACTGATTAGTGAGCACAAGAAAATGGTTAGTTTAAACTAGTTTATAGTGTCAGTTCCGACATACGAATGGTGTGTACGTATCTCTTACAATACTTAAAGAACAGAAATGCACCCCCTTTTCGAGGGTTTGAGGGGGAAATTCCGATATCATATTTGCCGATATTTAAGGGGGGGAACTTTGCGATAACTTGCACCACCTTACCGGAGTGTTGGAGATGAAAATTCTCTGATTTCTTAATTTTTGCGTATTTAGTATGCAATTTCTATTCTACATGCTGAATTTCAGTTATCTAAAACTTTAGGAAGTACGCTTTTTATATAAAAATTGTATAGATATACATCATTTTTATCTGCTAATATGCAATTTGTAAACCATATACCAAATGTCAGTCTTTATATGCAATTCTTAGCCTGTATACCAAATTTCAGAATTTTTATTACATTTTTAATTTTTTAATTCGCGATTTTACTCCTAATATAAAATCGATTCTTAAGGAGCAAACTTCAAAAAATTTGGATAGTTATAGTTTTGTTTCATATCTACAACAATATACACTTTATCCTCAAGACATTCTTCATTGTCTACCTTTTTTAATACATTCGGCCATATCACAGAGTTTAATTCCGTTCGGAAACGGAGTTCAACCTATCCCATTTTTGTACCAGCTGGTGTCTAAAATAGAAAACTAAAATACGCGAATTTTTCAGGTATGTCCAGGCTGTTAGCGGTGCTACTATGCTGCGGTATGCTCCAGTTACACTCTAAAACACTTTTGTTGAAAATTAGGTCGATAATAGTCGGCAACACTTTACAGATTATTATTGACCTAAAATTACACACGCATTATTTTTGAACAAAATGTTTTTACTAAAAAGCGATTGGCTGTGTGTAGTTTTAAACCGCGACCTCCTGACTGATAGTTTGACGCATCTATCATTCAGCCATAGCCGTATGATACTTTATGTTAAATTTTTTCCACTTGGACTAAATATGTTTAATTTCAAAGGTTTTTTTTAAATAAAATTACTACAAAATCTATGTAATTTTAGACAAGGAGAAATTTTCAACACAAATTTAGACAATATATGATCGTAAATTTGAAGTAATGTTTTAGAGTGTAGGGCTTAACATATTAGGGTGAATTGAATTCCGTTTCCGAACGGAATTGAACACTGTGACATGACCGGTTGTATGGTAATTAAATTTATTCAACATTTCTTGAAAAGGTACATAAGAGAGGCAACAAAGTGTTACATATTTACATTTATATAATTTTTAACTCGTAATAGCGCGTCCAAAAGATTCATATTGCATTATATTTTGCAGATGAGTTTTGGTGGAGCTAATTATGTATTGAAAATATTACTTCAACATATGTAAATATTTTGTTCACAAATGTACATTTGAATGTATCAAAATTCATACATAAAACTACCAGAATCACAATAATGTTATTTTTTTATACTGACTTAAAGTTTCTCAAAAAAAAATTCATGGCTCATCAAAAATAGCCAACAAAATCGCCAACTAATTAAAAAATTGCCAAAAAATTGCAAGACGCCAAACAAGTTTCAAAATCGCCACATTTGGCGAGAAATCGCCATATCTGACAGCCCTGGCCACCCGAAGTAAAAAACTTGACCAAATTCATACCTATTTATATTTGCTCTAGCTTTTTAAATAGAAAAGATATTAAAATGATTCATGATTGGTTGTATAGGGGAGTAATTATCATTTAATATTGCTATGCAAAACTGAACTGAAATAATTAAATGGCCGAAAAGTGGCAACTTGAAAATTACACAGTTTTTTCTCCTTTTATTGATTTTCAATTGAACCCAGTGTGAGCCCTGTTTAACATAAAGCATTGATTTTTTTTTTGTAGTGAAGCAGGAAACCTTATGATACCAAGACTTAACTTTCACTGTGCTAAAATAATATATTCCGCAAAATAAGGTGCGAAAATTGATCAATTTTAAAAAGTTTTCGACTTTGAGCTTCAAAAAATACAGATACAGATAAAAATATGATATTTTCAGAAATTATAGGTAAGTACATCGTTGTTATGTCCACTTAGTGCCCTTTTGATATTGTTACTCTATTACAACGCGTTTTGTGCCCCAAGTTATTTTGCTTTGTTTTGTGGTTTCAATTTCTATGGGGTCTACCATTTGATTTGGTATATATATTTTGTCGAGTTTTATCTCATATTCATTCCAAGGCATATTCATTTCAGGTACCACCATAACTAAAACAAATACAACACCAAAAAACACATGTATCTTGTTAGTAGAAATACCCCAGAAATATGTCAAATCCATTATCTGTGATTCGCACACATTCATAATCTCTCTCAAATTTACTAACACATCCCCGTTGCTGATAGAAAACTCCCAGGCATATGTCAAAATCTATTGTCTGTGTGACGCACACATTCTCAAATTTACAAAAACAGCTGTTCTTGTAGTGGTACCTGTTCAATCTACCTTGATTCATTCTATACGATATCGAATTATTTTAATACCAAAAGTGTGAAACTTGTTTTTTTACTAAGGCAAAGCGAATTAATATGAATACGGACGTGTTAAGAGCACAGTTTTTTGTTTTTACGTATGAACTCAACTTACGAACAATAATAGCAAACTACATATAGAAAATCACAACTTTTGTAGACCTAAATATGTGTTGGAAAAAGTACTAGTAAGCCCAAGGTATATTAAACCAGAGTCCACCATAAAGAGAGACACTTAAAATAAGAAGGTATTGCTGAATTTGCAAGTTTCATAAAACAAAGCAACAAACCTTCATTGTTGTTGTTATTAAATTAAACTTTTGTACGTTTTGCTCTCTTGAGTACACACACGTATTGTATGCTTGTTTTTACTGGTGTAGGGGTTTTCACAAAAAAAGGGATATAATCTTGTCCAGTTCACATAATTTGAATATAATTGGGTATGTTCTGTATTTAATGTGGAATTAAAATGTGCGGAATTATCAAAGTGTTGTTGTTATTAATAATAATAAACAACAACAATGCTTTGATAATTCCGCGCATTTTAATTCCACATGAAATACAGAACATGCCCGAATGTCTCGAAAACTCGAGCCAATCTGACAAAACGTTGAATGCCATTTAATTCCTTGGCCCCAAATTATATACAATCAATTGCTGCTTATAGGATGAGTCTCGGGAATTCTGCCCGTTATGTACAATGCCCTGCAGAGGGCTGGTGACTGGGCTAGTGACAGGATAAACTTTGAGCAGATGTTTGATAGGAGATTGAATATCACAATTCCGCTTAAGGTCACGTGGGAGAAAAACGGTCCTACTGTGGATTCCAGAAGCTTATGTTGGTATATGGATGGATCCAAAACGTAAGATGGAGTTGCCGATGGAGTCTGTGGACCCAACGTAAAAATCCCTGTGCCTATTGGCAAATGGCCTGTGGTATTTCAGGCAGAAGTGCAGACGATCACCAAGTGTATTCATATTAATTTAAGTCAGGCGACTCTTGAGTCCCTCCTTTCATGGGAATTCCGTTACAAGTTTGTTTTAGAGAGCTTCGACTCACTACAGCAGTTATCAATACGGAAAAAGGTTTCCATTTACTGAATACCTGGCCATAGCCGTCATCCGTGTAACGAGGAAGCAAATGAATTGGCCAGGAGGGCCTCTGCTGTAGCTATTATCGGCCTAGAGTCCTTTTGAGGCGTAAATTGGTCGACTGTCACGCCGCAGTTTATAAAGCTATTTCCAAAAATCTTGAGTACTGTTTAATTGAATTGAGCAAATTTTTGCATATATATGTTTTTCCTCTTTCAGCCCATATTCAAAACGTGCTAATCGGATCAAAATTTAATGAGTTACAGGTCTTTAAATATGAAAAAAAAGTTATATTTTTATGTTTTTTTTTTTAAATTTACGATTTCAAGTCGCTTCAGTAAGGCAAAATAAATGTTTTAAAATTTATTTTAGACCCACATCTTAAAGAAAATTTTGTTCCAAATATAGTTACTTCGGACAAAATATGAGAAAATTACCACATCAAAATTTTAATTTTCATTCGTTGGTCCTCTGGTCAGTACGAGTTTTTGCTTCCATTCCATTACTTTTAATCGTTTGAAAAAAAGGTGGACATATCATATATCAAAGTTACCAAAATTATGTGTAGTTTTCAACACTGTATTCAGATTTTTATAATTAAAATTTTTATGAAAGACTTACGGCAAAACAAGTGGAAAAATGGTGCTATGTGGTGTTTTGTGCATATAAAATTTTTTCTTAATGCCATAAAATCGGTTATTATTGATATTTTAGAATGCAATTTTGTAGTTATATAGGAATTTATGTGAAAACTATGATTTGTTTCTGACATTCATTAGAATTCCTAAGAAAGTTCCAAAAAATCTAAAAAATAGGTAGATTTCAAAAGGGTGCATGCCCACCAAAATTGTAAATTCGATTAAGTTGTTTTCCTAAAATCATGTTTGTGAAGATACATTTTTAATATGTATATAATAATTATTTGATCATTGAGAAAAAATTTTTATAGAGAAAACAATTATAGTGCTTTTTTGGTAAAAAATTGTAATAAATTCAAATTAAAGATTTGAAAGAATACTTCCATCAACTATTTTTTAACTATTCGAAATTTTTTTGTGTAACTAGCAAAGAAACAATTGTGACAATCGGTTGTTATTTGGATCCGATATCTTGAATATACTGGAACAAGGATTGGAAAAATTGAGAAATTTTAATATGAAAATGATTTTACCTAACTAACTATACAAGATATTTGTTTAAGCAAAGACTTTTCAGAACTTTACAAGGTATATAAGGACACAAAAAATTTTTGCAATCGAGTGAGAAACAGAGAAATAACAAGCGTTGAAAAATTTTACATGACCGAAGTGCACTACTTTGCACTTCATACCTCTGAACCAGAGAAATATAAATTAAATACGAACACTCCTCTGCTATCTCCATGTAAAATTTTATACTGATCGGACTGAAGAGTTAGAAATGGTTGATATATTTCCAAAATATTTAATTCTGCCCCACAGGCATACAAAATTTTTTTTATTAAAATTCAAATTGGATGTTTTTACTAAATATATTGTAACTTTCTAAATTTTTGCCCGATGTTAACAATTTTACTTTTTGCATGTTGGGAACAAAATTTTATTTAAGATATGGGCCAAAACAAAAAATTTAAGATTTTTTGTTTGCTTTAATGGAGCATTTCAAAATGGTGAATTTTGAAAAACACAAAAAAATAATTTTTTTTTTGAAATATAAAAGCTTGTAATTCAGTGAATTTTTATCTGATCAACACAGTATAAATATGAACTGAAAGAGGCAAAACATATCTATGCAACAATGCCAAATTTGCTCAGTTCAAGTTCAATAGTACTCAAGATTTTTGGAAATATCTTTATAAACTGCAAAAAACTAGTTTTTCGCGAATATCTCAAAAACGGTTCGTAAGAAAAATAAATTAATGCCATATTCGTGTTCAGCAGCCCCAATTTAGCTTAAAAAAAACATATCATTTTTGAGGTGCATTTTTTTGTGAACTAATGTAATTGGACCTGAAATATAATCCATACTTTAACTTTTTTGAATATTATACTTCATTGGAGAATAGCTAGTTTTTTTTCATATCCTGGAAAGTTTAAAATTTCAGATATGTGCCATTTTCGAAATTGCTGATTCAATTATAAAATACAGAACATTTATGTACATACATATGTATATGTATTTTACACACAACAAAGCATCCAAATACAGTACGTTTCTGTGTAATACAGAATGGGTTGGCATGGTATATATAAATCGTTTGTTTATGAAAGGCCTTTTATCATTTTTTTTAGATTTTTTATTATGAAAATCCGTAGGTCATATGATAGTAAGTTATTTTATTATTAAATTCTGTTAAAGAAATAAGCAGACATGGGTCCTTTCATAATCAAATGACGTATTATCTTATGACCTACCGATTTTCGTAATAAAAGGTTTTTGCTAAAAAAAATTACCAAAGGCCTCTTCATAAACAAACGAGTTGTAATAAAATAATACGTACAAAAAGCGAATGTTTTAAACTGTCAGAGCTAAAAATACGAAAAATAAAAACTGTTCATCCCTGACATAGCGTCTGAAATACAAAAATTTAATTATATATTAAACTTGTTGGTCTCCTTATATAATTAACTGCATATTTGGTCGAAAGTTAATTGAGTCAGCAAAGTATGTACAATTTTTGAATACAAATGAAATGTGGCGTTAAAAAATTATTGAAAGTTGTAAGCAAATAAAGTATTCGAACAAGAAAATTATATTAAACGGTGTTACTTTTATGTCAACACCTTCACTTCAAACATAAGAGATAAAATTAATAAAAAATAATTTATTCTAATCACATAATATAGTCTAGTTCTTATTCTAATTCAACTTTATACAAATTTTTTTTTATAAAAACATTTAGTAAACATGATGCTTTAGTTTTTTTTTCATACTTTTAGCCAATTGTAATTATTGTGCGAAATAGTATTTTACAGACTAACACAAATATTTTAATAGACATAAAATTTACATTTATATACATATATACAATATGAATATGCAAAAATATTATAAAAACCTTCTGACTCAAATTGTCTAATAAAGTAGATAATTAAGTTTATATCTTTTATATTATTTATACATTTTGCTTTGATTACTTTGTTTAATTTTGATTTAATAATATTTAAATTGTAGTCGATAAGCAACCCCACTTGACCTGACATTCGATATAAACGAATGTTCGCTGAAGCGAAGAAATTTCGAAACAAAACTCTTCGATATTTCTTCGCGAATCTATGAAAAAATCGAATGTTCGCTAAAGCGAACTTCTCTCGATATATTTTCGAATGTGGACGATAGCCTAGTGGATGTGTGTTAGTGTGTTAAGCAAGAGGTACTGTGTTCGAATCTGTCTGACTCCATCGTTGGTTAAAGAATTAAAATAAGTCATACGTACATATGTGCAATAACTGAACAGAAAAAAATTTGCCACGATAGCCTACTGTTAGTCTGTTAGCCTGATGTGGAGGTACCGTATTCAAATCTGATTTACTGGAGCGTAAGTTAAAGAATTACAGCCACATGCATAAAAAAATTTCATTTTAGGTTTAAGACTCACAATTGTTATTGAACAGTTTCACGATAAAAACTGTTCAATATAAAATTGCATTCATAAACACTACAATAGACATTGCGTGCTTTAAGGAATTTTAGGTTTCGATACTGGCAACGCCACCATGTTTTGTAGTTAGTGTTGCAATAAAAAGAATATGATTTCATTCAGATATTGAAATAAATGAATAGCTTTTTATTGTTTTCGTGAAGTTAAGTTTTTTTGAACTCTCTTTATAATATGTGTCGTTCATTGTAACACTGAATTATCTCCTTCTAATTAAATTTCGAGAAAACGAGCCTTTTATAGTGAATATTTTGCAGTTTTACTTCCGCGAGTAAAAAGTAACGCAATCTATGGGGTTTTGGTGCAAATATTGGAGTTGCTTCACTGTAACTACGATAGATATGACTAAATGTGATACTATTCTACAAAAATATGTTTCTACATCACTAACATTTCTTTTTGCTTTTATGTGCTTTGCTTGGGTTTTTTTTGCTAATTTTGCTGCGAACTTTGTTTAACTTAAATAATTTAGTGGCATATTCTATCAAATTAAAAAAAACATACTTAAACGCTTATAGCGAACACTTCAAGCTTTAATTTAAAGTATATGATGTATGCCTGTGTGCTAAATTTGCAAAGATTTTTGAAGTTAAAATTGATATTTCGATGATATGAATTTATTGAAGGTTTATAGTAGGTGCATACCATCTTTAAACCTATTTTAAAATTTTCATGTAATATACATTTATGAATACAATTTTATGAAATTTTGCTTAAAAGTAGTTTATTACCCTGTTTAAATATTTATAAATATGGCTGTTAAAAGATAAATAAAATAAATAAATTAAAAAATAAAGATAATAATCTTAAAAAATTGCTCTTGCTCCTGCCTTTTTGCGATGTCGAAATTTGTTCGATATTAGCTCACTTTTAATATTGCTAACGAACCTTCGAAATCGAATGTTTTGTGAAACAAAACTGAGCGACAGGTAAACTTTTTTCGATTAATTTTTGAGTGTCATTCTCGATAGTTTTACACATTAATGTTCGAGATATATTCGAAATTGATATCACTAACGAACTTCGTGGTCAAGTGGGACAATATAACAAATACTCGTAAATCAATGAAAATGGTGAAAATGACTGAAAAATGAAGAAAATATACCCTAAAAAAATTAAAAAAAATATATAATAATAAGTTGTTTCCTTTCAATTACTAATACACGAAAAGAAATAACTCATTTGCAATGTAAGTTTTTTCTTCTTAATTTTAGTAAAAGTCGTGCTACAAAAATATAAATATGGATAATATTAAATTGCACTTAAAATAACAAAAAAAAATTTTTTTTACCACTTCAAATATGTTTGTGCTGTCGATACTTTAAAATCTGAAATTGCTGAGACAGTAAAACCAGAGATCAATTTCAGAGAACTAAAAATTTTTTTTCACGTTTGTTATTTCTTGGATCTTCAATTATAAATTGAACTGGCAATAAGTATTCAAAACGCAATTTTAAAATTGTTAATTAGAAGTCAAACAATTGCTAGAGAAAGTTTTAGTTTAAATGGTGGTCTTAAATCTCTTATGTTCGGCTGAAAGCAGCAGTGTCCTTACTTCTAAGCCGAGTTCGGCCTCTGTAATTTAGAATGTTGCGGGCTAGTGTATTTGGGTGCAACTCAAGTTTCTTTATACAATTCTCCTGTAGCACTCTATGTATGTTTATGTACTAACATGTTTTGAAAACACCGCCTTTTCCATCGGAACACCTAGATCCTTCTGAATCTAGGAGTTTTTGACATACAGTGGCTCAAACGAATAATCGGTCAAACGCATATCGTACATATAAATAGTATTATGAAGTATACAGCTAATTAAAAAAAAAAAACTAGCATATATTTATATTTAGAAAAATATATTTTTCTAATTAGAAGGAAAATAATTTCAAAAACATCGATTATATCTTTAAAAAATTAGGAATAAGCAAGTAGCACACATTTTTTCAGAGATTTAGTTTTTTGAAAAGCTTTTTAAACTCTTTTGTATATTTCTTCAGCCTAATTTTTAACTGATATGGTGACAATAGTGGGTGGATCCGTGGTCTGAAGATAAATCTAAAGAAGTTTCAACTCGGATCATTTCGCTGGGCACACCTGTTACTGCTCCGAAATCAGAATCATCAGTAGTGTGATCCTGTATTCAATTTTAGCAATAGTTGTCATTGTTAAAAAATTAAACAAGCAAGTTAACGAGTTTGCCATTCTATATAATTTTTAACAATATGTGCTATTGGTTAACTAACGACAATAATTTTTCTGTTGTTACCGAATAGACAAGAGTCAGCTGTGCAGCCGTAGCACGTACTTTATGGCCACAACTAGAGTTATTCAGCCTTATCATGAATTCCACATGTGAAAATTTCCGAATAATATTTTTTGTTCACATGGATTTTAATTTCGTATCATGAATTCTATGGGAATAAAATAATATACCTGATTTAAAAACATGTGTGTAAAGTTTTTTGAATGCAAACAAATGTAAGCATTCGGAAAATTTCACAACACATTTTATTCATGATACGAACTGTTCACATGTTCGGAAATTTTCATGTGAAATTTTATTGTTGATAAGGCTGATTGTCTTACAGAAATATACAAATATATAAAACTTTTCGTATAAATAACCATATTTCTATTATTTAAGCATCTAATTTAACAATTATTTCGCATAAATAAAGAAATTCATGAAAAATGTTTTTTGTACACTCTTTGGCAATCACAAATTCATCTGTTTTTGTTAAATTCCTTTTTGCGCTTTTCGTTTATTTTAACATAGATGCCACATGATGTCAGATTTAAACAATGTTCTTAACAAGAAGTCAGATAATCGTAGAATCGTTAGTGCAAACAACTTAAAAGTTGACAATATAACAACTGTTGTTATTATTAAAAGTTACAGAATCTCCGTACAGGTTTTTTTTGTAGAAGCTTAATATGATTCAAATTAAAAATATCGCGCTCGACAAATCCGTTCTTGAATTAAGCGTTCTGTACCTGGTTTAAGAAATTCCGTACTTACTAGTAAGATTTTTCTTTTGAATGTAAAAACATTACATGTATATATTTTTTTTATTAAACAAATTTAACAAAGTAAGAGGCAATAAATTACTGAAGTTAGATTTGTTTTTATTTTTCATATTTTTATATTTTTAAACTTTGAACTTTTTAATATTTGTAATACGAGTATATTTTCATAAAGGGTAGAAGAACCGCAAATAAAATTTATATAAAATAGCGTTTAACATGCAAAAATAAAAAAAATATGAGTTTTTGTGTGCTCACCAGTCTCTAATCACGGTATACGTAGGTCAATTCTTATACGATACAAATTTAGCAGTAACAAAAAATAGATGGAAACATTTAAGAGGGTAATATACATTGGCGTAGCTAGAATTTTTCCACATTAGTCCCTGAAATTCGCTTATATTATAAAAATTACTCTCATATTTTAAATTTCTAGGGCAGCTAGGGCGATTCTGGTAACATGCGACCGTGAAGATTCTTATACATTCGTCAACTAAAAAGTTTTGTTTTAATAAGATCAATTAATTAATAAAACTGCAAATATTAAGATTAATAATAAGTATTTCAATTGTCTAACTAAAGAAAGAAATTACTTGATCTCAATTGAAAGACATAATGTGCTCAGTTAAACTGATCTTTTTGAGATTCAGTTTCTGTATGTAGGAGTGAAACCGCTGGCGCATGGCTTTATAATATTAAGATATATCTTTTATACACTGATAGAAAAAGCGTCATAACCCTGATGTAATCTGACATCAATGCTATGTCAAGTGTCTTCATTTTTGACCCCATGACACTTAACATCACGGTGATGTCAACCTTTACATCAGCTGGTCATCAATACCAATGATGACAAATCTATCATCAATGCAATGACACACCGACATCAGAGAAAGGACGAATTGACATCAATTTTATGTTAAAATGTCATCAATATGATGTCCCTGATAGAAACGCCGTCGTAATGCTGATGTAATTTGACATCAATACTATGTCAAGTGTCTTCATTTTTGACCCAATGACACTTTACATCATTGTGATGTCAACTTTTACATCAGCTGTCATTAATCATCTTTGATAAACTATAGTTGATATTATGGCGAAATAAATAAAAAGTACAATATAATTATGTTTTTATTACAATAAAAATTTATTATATTCATATAATATTTCTTATAAAAAATTTTCACTTTTATTATATTACTTATTATTTTTTCTATCCACTTTTGCTATTTATTAAGTTGACATAAATAATTACACTTTTTTCTTTTTCTCCACAAGTAGTAGGAAGGCAACACCAAATAACAACAAAAATAAAAATGCAAATTAACTTCAAAAACAAACAAAAAGTGTAATCAAATCAACTTATAACAAATAATTACAAATATGTATGCAATTTATACTTATAAATTTCACTCACAATAACTCCACGCGGTACTATTTAATTAACTTTAAAAACACAACTGATCTAGAACAAACAAACAGAATAGTTTTCTGCCACAACTTCTTTTATTTCATTTGTGTCAAGAGTATGTTGTTTTTCCGTACTTTACTCTCTTCGCGCTCATTCTATTTGATGTTGATGACACATGTGATGACTATGTGACATCAATATGATGAAAAGATGTCATACTATCGCTTGTTTCAATATTTTTCTTGTGTATGTATGCTGTACTGGCTTAGTTTTTAAAAGGTCTTGCGTATTTTATCTGTCATAGTAATGATAATAAGTGTACATCAATGCAATGTCATGTTTTTTAACTTTTTTAAAAATGTGTTTAAACACAAAAATAAAACAATAACATTTGTTTTAAAATACAAGCTGCAAACATTATAACATTGTTTACTTATTTCTCTAATACATATTTTACAATTTAATAATATATAATAAGTGACATCGTATTGATGTCATTCCAATCATAGCATTGATGACACTTAAACTATGACAAAATTCTATAATGACGTTTGTCATTAGATTGATGTCAGTTTTCATTGTATTGATGACATTTGTCATAGCATTGATGTCAGAATTCTGATGATAGGGCGTCATCAATGCGATGATACATTTTCCTATGAGTGTATATATTCATTTAATCGGGCTTCTGCTTTAATCAGATAATCGCTCGATTAATTAATCGAGGTTTTGACTTAATAATAATAATACCGAATATTTAGTTTCTAGGTCTTTTTCCTGGATTTCTCTAAACATATAAAATCTTCCATTATGCCATTAGAGTTCTGTTTTAATTTTTTCAAATTCCTAACACTACTTATTGTTTCGGTTAATTCTGTTAAAAAACAATTCTTGTATTACTATCGATAGTTTCTTCTGTTGTCAGGTGATCATCTTACTCATACTGGCTGAGCTCAGCATTGAACATTCTGCAAAAAAGTTTATTTCCGAATTCCTTAGATTCCGTGTTTGTTCTGTATTTTAAAACACTGTTGCTAGAAGGAAATATTCCTGAGTGGAGGTATAAAATAATTGAATTCGTCTCTCATTAAATCTAATACTTAAATTTTTAACTAAATCGTTGTCACCAGTATTATTGGCTTTTATTAAATTATTAAACAAAAAACTTTATAATTACCTCAAGTACAATTAGAGTAGCAGAGTCTTTACTTGAGGTCTACACGTAACATAATATGTAAGATGAGATTGTCAAATGCAATCGCAGAGAGAATTATATTACGTGTAGACTTCAAATTAGTGTTATCTCAATGTTATAGGAATTTTTATGAGAGCGTTGTTATAAGAATTCTTATAACAACAATCTTATGAGATGAACTGTCAAAAAATACATGTACATAAAAATAAAATAGTGCGCATGTGTGAGTGTTTATTAAAATAAATGAAGAACGATGTTTTTGAAAAAATTTCTGTGTTAAATAAATGAACAAATGTGTTTAGTTGATTTATAAATTTAAATTTGTGTGAAAAATTAAAAATAAAACAACTAATTATGCAAAAGTGGTACATGTTAACTCGATGAGCATTTGCATAAAATAAAATCTTATCGGAATAGTTAAATTAGTGTGAGATTAAGAGAAAATTCGACATTTTGTTTTTAGTATTCTGCCGACGTTTTTTCTCATGTTATCTCAAAGTTAATGTCCCGTGAAGACGCTGTGTTACTAAGCTCTTTTATAGCGACGTCGAAATATTTTAAAATTTTACTTAAGCTAAGATCACTGAACACACTTCATTGTTTGCATGAAAAATAATTTTTAAACACATACCTTTTGTATATGAGATGAAACGAAGAATTAAACATACAAATAAATATGTTATATTACCACAAAAAATAAAAATTTGGTTATGTCGGCTAATCGGTTAAACGACTAAAATTAACCGGTTTAATCGTTAGTCGAAAATATCAAATTTTAAATTAACCGATTAGTTAATCGTTTAGTAATTATCCGGCTAACCGCTTAATGGCTAACCGAACGAATACCCTATTAAATTCTAATGAATTAGGATTTTCTTTAAAAATGGGATAAAAAGTATGCTTTGGGGATTGAGGAATTCATTAGAAATAATTTTTATGCTCTGGGGATTTTATATTATATCTTTGTATTTTCATATTTCTTGGATTATTTTAATTTCAATACATAATTTGCGTACCAACGTGAACATGAACTTAATACAAAACAAAAACTTGAAACAAAATGCTGTACGAATTTATGAATTGCTTGAATCTCTGTTGAGAATTAATATACATTTTAAAAATAATGGAATTTGTATTGACACGTTTGATCCATCTAAGGAATAACACTAAAAGTATGTACTAAAATATTTTTTTAGAAAACGATAAAGAAGATTTGGACTCCGAACTTTTTGATTTTATTAATGAATTTAACTAAAAGGCCCATACACTACAACAGTATGCACGCACAATCATGTGTTGGCGCCAGTGGTTTGGTCGTGTATGGGCATTTGGTGCGGTTTTACGCTTTGCTGTAGCGATGTCAAAAAGAGTTTGATATTTTTCTAATGGTAGCAGTTTGAGGTATTGTGTATGTGTGTATTGTGTATAAGAGGTATTGTGTATGAAATTAGCTCAGTTGAGAAAAGTTGTCAAAGAGTAAACATCAGAATAAATCACATTTACTTAAATAAATTACTCATACATTAAGAAAAAAAAACTACAACGTATATATTGTAGTGTTTCTGAAATAAAATATATCATTCCTAATAAATTTTTAATAAAAAAAAACACGCATTTTCCTTAATTTTTAATTTCAAAATAATATCAAAATAAATTCGGCGCGCACTACGTACAACTCATCCGTACAAAATTTTTAAAGAAATGAATATTGCACCAGTATGCTTGTATGGTATGTGTTTCGAGCACGATTCAATATCACTTGTTTGTGCCAGTATATTGGAGTAATGTATGCTTTGCTTAATGTATTAGAAATACATATCGAAAGCTTAGTTCGCAGGAGAGATAAAAAACTAGTTATATCGCTTACTATTGTAAAAATAAACAATATACTACCTTCCATAAGATGGTTTAAATTAGGAATGTAACTGATACCGATACGATATATCGGCGGCACTTCAGGTTTGCCCATGTATTTGTATCGGCGATATTTTACTGTCGATACGACGATACTTCTTAAATTTTTTTTGAGTTTTTTTTTTAACAAATACCACTCTGTTCTGTAAGCTGAGTCGGTTTTAAAATGGTTGTTTTTCTAAACCGAATAATTTGTAATTTGGTATTCCGTAAATCGTTACATATACTTCAGTAGAATTTGAGTCAAACAAAAATTTTATATGTTAAAAATATTTTAAAAAAACATCGTAAAGTATATGATATGTACATAGATAGATACAGGAGCAAAATAGTCAAAAATGGAAATATTAAATAAAAACTTGTTTTATTTGATCAAATACATTCTAGATCATGTTTGCAGTATATATGAGTTATATTGATAGTCTTTTTAAAGTTAGTTTCAGAAGAAATTTTTATAAAAAATATCTTTTAATTAAAATAAATAAAAACACTTTTTTACCGTTGCAAATAATTTCTCGAGAAAAAACGGCATTCGATTTACTTTCGAGCAGGTTAGTTCACCCGATTTTAAAACGAATAAAACTTTGTGAATTTAGAGAGCACGAAACATATTAATTCGTTTTCAAGATGAGAAATTTACTCGTATTCGGTTTACAGAACAGGGCCGATAATTTATTTTTAGTTAATTTTACCATTAATTAAAATTCAATTCGTTGTTTTTTAAATCTTATTAAGATCAATTTTAAATAATACTAATCTTTAAAGCACACTGGGCAAATATATTACGAAAAAAAACGTGACCAACAGACAAACTAAAATTTTATGTCCTTTAGTTCAAATGTTTTTTTTTTAAATATTGGTTCGCATTCATTAAAACTTATATAAAAAAATGTTTTATGCAGCATAATTCATTTTATTTTGTAATATAAAAACCAAGTTAACAGTGATGCCAGTGGAAATTTGGAAAAATCCCTACATGTCTCAAAAAAATTCCGTTTTTTTCCCTACAACCAAAAATTTTTTCCCTACTATTTTCCCTACGCTAAAAATTTGTTGCATTTAGAGTAAAACTAACAAAATTTCCTTTACATTTTGAAATATTATAGATTTATTTCATCAGCTACAAAAATTATTTTAAAAAAGCAATAAAAACAAAAATAGGGAAAACAAAATAATATTTGTTTCATTGATCGAAAAATTTTATTGTTAAATAATGTTCGATCAAATAAAAATTCCTGATTGCGAGTAAGGAGTTATCCGTTTTATTTCATATTTTTCATACAAAATTTACTAGAAACTTGAATAAATTTTAAAAGTTTCCGCTTAGTTCGAGTAATGCTTAAATGTGAAAATTATTCTAATAATTCAAATGAAATAAACATTTTACTCGATACACTAACCATGACTTAGCTTCCCAGTAAAAACTTTAGGAGTTTTGGTAATGAGTAGTAATGTTTTAATCGCATTATTTATGTTGCTTATTGTTTTACTAAGTATAAAAATTTCTTATTGGTAAGGAATAAAATAGGCACTTTAAAAATTTCCTACATTTTCCTCAAAATTAAAAATCTGTTCTTTTTTCCCTACGCCTGAAAATATCTAAAAAATCCCTACAAAAGGGAAAATTTCCTACTTTTGGCATCACTGAAGTTAACTCACACTAACCGTGAGCATAAGTAATGGTCTGACCGTATCTTTACACTGTAGTTTTGTATAATAAAAAAATTACTCCACTCGAGTTTTGTTAATTTTAACTTGAACTTAAATTCAAAATACGTATCGATATCGGTACCGCCGATATTTCTTTTTGAGTATCGGTGTCGGTATCGTATCGGCAAAAAGGCGTATCGTTTCCTCTAGTTTAAATATTTTTACTAGTTTATAGCTATGCAAAAAGTTTCATTATTGCACTATATTGAGTATTTTTAAGATCACATATTTTAGTATATCAAAAAACAAATATGTTTTCGGAGTAGTAAAAATTATATTATATTAGTAGTAAAAATTCTATTATTTGAAAAATATGCATTTCGAAACTTTCGAATCATCCATCAAATCTATGACTACTTATATCATTAAAAAAAATCAACTACAGTGGAAATAAAGTATTCATAAGTTAATAGCTAAATTAATTGAATTTGAAGTAGCATTATTTTTAACTCCCGACCAAAAAGGAGGGTTGTTATACAAACAGATACACAGACACACACCACAAGTGTCTGTGTATCTGTTTGTCTGTACAAATCATCGTACAGCCAAAACGGCTAGACCGATTTTGATTTAGTTTTTTATGTCTGAAAGGTGACTTGATTGAAAGTGTTCTTGGCTACGGCTGAAGAAAATCGGTCCAGTCGTTTAGAAGATATCTAGATGTCTTTGACACCGTTACTCCCAAACGGCTAGAGCGATTTTAATACAATATAAATTGCCAGATCATATCTTTAGTTTTATGGAATATTGAAACTACTTATCGTGCTTCATAATCGGATTCCACATGGCCTAATTCCATTAAAAACCGTCTTCTAGAAGGTAAATATGTTGGTGGGAAGCAAACTATTACACTAAGTCATATATTTTAGAAATACGTTTTTTATACCCTGATAATCAAGATTCCAAGGATTTTTTAAGATAGAAAACTTAAAAAGGACAAAGTGCTTAGAGGTAAAAGACACCAAGAGTAATTAGTTTTGTTTATCGCTAAGTAGGAAATAAGTCCAAAGTTCGTACAGATAAAGAACATCAAGCGTAATTGGGGCCTGTTTTTTAGAGAACATCAAGTGTCATTGGACCTGATTTTTAAATGTTATTTAGTGTAAAAGATTAATAATTTTTATAATAAATTTTGGGGTGCAAAGTGAGGTTAAAAAATCGTAGTAAGCCTTTCATTATTTTTGGGAAATACCAGAACTATAGTTCTTGAACTTAGTGAGGTATGTTTCAAGAGTTGTACTGTTCAAAACTATCATGGAAGGTAAAGAACATAAAGCTATTCTTAATAAGTAACGGTAACATTACATGACGTAATTTTATTAAGGACATCATCGATATAAACAATAACAATGTTAGAAATATAAGCATTTGTGATTTTCAACATGTTTTCGCCGGTCTCCTGCAAATTTTCCAAAATGTGACTTGGTGTAGTTCACTTCCTGGATTGTAAGAAGACGAAAACAATATGACCTTAATTCGGTTTTGACTTAACTAGGCTGGAGATGTTATGGTAAAACGACACAGATATATCTGTAGGTGGAAGGTAAACTACAGCAAACACATTTTGGAAATTTTATAAGAGACCGCAAAAACATATTGAAAATCATAAATGATTCTATTTCTGTAGTATTAACAATTTGACTTAAGCCGAATATTTTATATAACTTTAATTATATATATTCCGCTACTTAATAAAAAGACTTGGTGTGCTTTACCTCGGAGATGGTTTTTAGCAGTACTAACATCCTGATTTACAAACACGAACTAATTTTTTTTTAGTATTTATTCGTATTCGTATTAGCCAAATTCAATCGAATATTTCACGAATATTTTGCGAATACGTTCCAAAAAATAATGCATTAAAAAATACTGAAAATTAAACAAGAAATATTAATTTTTAGAAATTTTTACCCTTTGTCTTTAGTAATTTTTACCCCTTGTCACTAACGCAAAATAATTATCTTCTTTTAGTAAAGCAAAAAGAAACAAAATATTTTTCACAACGACGTGGTCTTTAAAAAGTAAAGTCCTGTTAAATTAATTAATTAATCGTGTTTAATAAATAAAAGTTTTGAAGTTTTTTCTCCTTCAAGCCTATTGCGACGATGTGTGTAAATAAGCCCCGCACCACTAAACATTCGCTTGCTCGGAACACTCGCTGGTTGTGACACTAAATATTGCCTGGCCATAGGTAAAAGAAGCTCTTATTTTTTTTCTCATTTACTTTCCACCAAAAAGTTAATAATTGCAAATTCTCTCATCAGAATGTCATAATAATGTTAAAAACTTATATATTGTAACTGGTTCTCTCAATTTATTGTTATTGAGGCAAAGGATAAATTTTTTTTCAATTAAATTTGAAATATCAAGTGGCACTAACTATTTAGATTGAATATTCGCATTCGTATACGAATTCGGCGAATATTGGCTCAGATATTCGTATTCGCGAATATTAAAAATTGATGTTCGTAACATCACTATTACGTACTTATTATACTATGCAACAAGACAAATGTCAAGGAGTACCACTATATTTTTTGATGTGATATGGTCCCCTAACTACAAAAACCGTCGAAATTTTTGATTCTATAGATATATATATATATATATTTTTATTTAACTTTGAATTTTTGAAGATGCTGCTCCACTTGGAAAGGGATTGTCCAATTTTATTACAAAAAGCATTAACAAATTGAAAAAATAACCTTTAAGCCGTTTAAATATTTTGTTTATATACTATCCGGTTTCGGAATTATTAATACCGCTATGCTGAAAAATATATTTTTTATGCAAAATTGAAAATTTTTTATTTATTAAAAATTTATAAAAAATGAAAAATACATAATAACAAAAACTTACCATTTTTATTAGCTCATCATAAAGCAACATACACTACAAATGAAATGGGCTATATTTTAAGGAAATCGATGGATTAATTTTATTAACAATAAAGTGAAATTACCTGATTTTTGGAAAAAATGGAGTTTTGAAGATTTTATCATAACTTAGGAAATAGTTGTCCAATTTTATAACAAAAACACAAACAAAACTTGAAACAGAATCACCTTTAATAATAATTTTTTATGCACTCAATAGTTTCAGAGTTATTCAGACCTCAGTGATGAAAAATATATGTTTTAGACAAAACTGGAAAATTTGTATTTTTAAAAAATTTATAAAAAATCGAAAATAGAAAAAACTTATAATTTTTATTATATATTGGGTAGTATGAATAAAAAAAGTATTTGCTTTTTACTTAAAAATTTGTTTAAAACACAAAATTCCGGAAATTATTCAATATAAAATTACGAATTTTTTTGGTTTTAAAACAAATTTTTAAGTAAAAAGCAAAAACTAAATATTGATTTTATTCATAATAAAGTGAAGTCACATCGTTTTCTAAAAATTGCGAATATATACACTGTACAACAAAACGAAATTTTTTTAATAACAAGGTTCTAACGGGTGATTCTGTTAAAGGCCACAAAAAATATATAAGTGGATCGACAGTTTTAATGTTTTCATCTGTTATTCATTTTAGATGGAGTTGAATTCTCATAATACATATCACCAAAGTTCAGGAAAAAGTTTCACTTTGTTGCATTGTGTTATATTTAATTTTCAGCTGTTCTTAAGAGCAAATGGAAGATTTTTTATTAAGCACTTTAATTAATAACTTTTTTATTCTTGTTTTTGAATAGATATATCGATATTTAAAAATATATCGATATATATTGATTTTTTTCACTTGCCCATACCTTAAGTACACTTTGCAAAGTGCAAATGGTAATTCTCTAAAATACGTTACTCTTTTATTGATTTAATAAGTTTAAACAAGCCGTGTGACAATAATAGGTGTTGAGAAACTAAATCTCAAAATATCTTCATTTTGGGGGAAAAAACTTCAAGTTTTATTTTGACTCAAAAATCTTCATAATAAAGGTAAAATATTCAATCTCACGTAGCTGATATAACCATTTACACGATATGTCTTTTTCACCATTCACCACACCTTACTTTTGCTACAAGCCCCATTTTCTGAAGTGATAGGGCCTGTACGCTTGGATCATTCGTCGCCAGCTTTTCCGCAGGGTAAGTGCTCAGCTACTGTTAGAGTAATTTTATGCGTGAGTATTTTGGCTTTTCTGATGTGGCTGAGTTGCCCCTCCATGAGCAATGAACAAAAATACATTTTAAATTGAGTACGAGGCAGGTTTGAATTAAAGCAAAATAAAAAATAAAAATATGACGATATTGGATGTGGATTTGTTGGCTGATGCAGGACTATACTAAACATGTAAACCACTATCATCCATCCAATCCGCGCCCATCATACATCCAACCTGAAGCAGTCCAACTTTCGCCATATATCAAGTAGAGTGATCGACTCGGTTTTTGAACCGGTTTTTAAGCCGGCATTTTCCACAATGCGGTGGGCGAATTTCTTAAAATTAAATTAAGAACCAGTCCAGTCGAATACTTTTCTATTTGTATATTTTATTAGTTCTTACCATGCTGTAAGTATATAAGGAAGTTCCACTTTCTCTTTTTTTCTGACATTTTATCATTTGACAAAAAAGGGGATCTGACGTTTAAACTAAGAATCGCGCTACCATTCTTGCTTTACAAAATCTCATTTTTTTAAATATGAAAAAAATTAAACGTTATTAATTTTCAAAAGAAAATAAGAATTGTGTTCAGAGTTGTGAGTTTTTGGAGTCTATGGAAGAGCTAATTGCAATATCCGCGATGTTAGCAATTTCTGAGGAATTTTCGCCACTTTCGCGTTCTATCTGATTTTACGAGATTATGTTGTTCTTTACAGTTTTAGTAATTTTTTCAATACAATTAGCAATTTTTCGCGAACTTGCAATTTTTGCGCGCTCTTTCGGTTTTTTTATTTTTAACAGTTTTGGTATTCTAATATATTTTAGAGCTTGTTTCAGATTTCGCAATTAGTTGCGAATTTTTCGCAATATTCACGATAAAAGCGGCTTTTTGAAAGTTTTCATCTTCTTTGCATTTTTTGCGAGTTTTAAACAATATTCGAATTTGGTATTATGCCGCTGTTAGCAATTTTTTGAAAATTATCGCCATTTTCGCGATTTTTTCCGAATTGTCGGTATTCCTTACGGTTTTAACGATATTTAATCAAAATTATGGCTTTTTCAAAATTTTGCAATTTTTCGCAAATTTTCGCTATTTTCACGACAAGCGTAATTTTTCAAGAGTTTTCTTTCTTACTAGTAGTGTCGTGTCATTGGAATAGAAATTATTCGAATATTCAAAAACTTTTTTTCATTTTTGTTCGAACGAACAAAATTTTCCAATTTGGAATAAAACATTATTCGAACAGTTTTTGCTGAATATTCGAACAACTTTTTAAACTACCTTTTTTAAAAATTAGTTTACATTTACGAATGTAAAATATCCTTTATTCCTTAAAACCTTCTGTGCAGTAATGGAAATCTAGCGATTTTGAAATCACCGAAAAAAAATATTTGAGCTACTTGTTATCAAAATAAAAAGTTAAGGTACACAGATTTTTTTAAAATATTATTTTATTTCCTGTATTAAATCTGTGGTCTGACTTGATAACCCTCTAACGGCTCTTTTCACAATGTACGATTAAGAGTTAACATGGACTTTAACGGCAAGTTTTGTATGTCGAACTTACCGTTAAAGTCGTCGTTAGCTTTTAATCATACATTGTGAAAAGGGCCGTAAGTCGACTTACTAATTAAAAGGTAGATTCAACAATTGAATTACTTAGTATTATTTAATAGAAATTTTGTATTCGTTTTAAGCAAAACTTAGCCAAATAAATTTCCGAATTTAAATTTCTTTATATTCATTTACCTTTAAACTTTAGCTCCTTTTAAATTGTGCCGTACTAGGGCCGGGCCTCACGGGCGTATGCGTAAATCTACCACTGTGTATCATTATATTATTAAAATTCGGTACAGGAAAAATTCCATTTTTAACAGCAATATATCTCTTCAGGTGCATTTTCAGCCACTAGGTCCAAAATAATAGCTGCACAATTTTTTTTTTAGTTTTTAAGTGAAAGCTGGAATTAAACAACGTTTTATTTCATTTTATCTTAATTTACATCTTTTAATACATTATAATTCTGCATATTGAAAATGCTACAATCTTAAATTATTATATGATTTGTTTAGATAAAAAAACTTTAACATTGTATTCCACACATCAGAAAAATTCCATTCTAAAGTGTCTTAAATAAGAACGAATTTATAACACTGTCAATAAAAAAAAAACTTGTTCCTGAGTACATCAACTTTTAATCAAACTTTTAAAATTAATAATCTGAATAAATTTTGTACCATCAATAGCAACTATTTTTTTAACATTTGTGTATGTATGTATCTCGTAGATTGATAAAATGTTATTTATAAATAAATGAATTTAAATTTGTGCACGTGTAAAATACCATCAATATATTAATTCGTATCTGGTTATTCAAAGGACTCCACTGAAATCAGCTCAAGTCAACACAGCAACACCCAGATTTAACTGTAAGTTATTTCAACAGTTAATAAGATACTAGTCAAAATAAATTCCACACCAGATTATAGATTGTTTATGCCTTATACTTTATTTAAAAAAAAAATAACAATATGCATGCAGTATATACATATGTACACATAATTAAGACTGTTGCTTTTGGACAATACCGACTAAATTTTATTGTATTTCTGAAGCAAACAACCCAAAAACTTTTTTGCCGAAATTCCTTTATATTTGGCATAACTATTCGTATAGTTCTAGTAGGTATAAATGTGTATACAAAATTTTTTCTTGTATGATGTTTATTTGTCGGGTTAAGGCGTGTTTCCTCATACATTAGCAACGAAAAAAAGTTTCTAAAAATTCGTTTTCGTCGATGATTACGTTGTTACGTTGCGGAAACGAGCCTTTATGGGGTGCGAAAGTGTTGCCGTTTTTGAAACGTTTTTTTTTAATTATTGTTTCGAACTAGAAAAAAAAGAAAAAAAATTAAAATAAGTGATTCTTATAGGAAATCGTCTGATCTTAAAAAAAATATATTCAATTAAAAAAATTTTTTCATAATTAAAACCGGATATGACAAATTTAAATTAAAATGTTTCTAACTAATGGGCCCACCCACTTGAGATATAATTGTGCAATTTTTCGTATTTTACAATAATATCGCCAATGTGTATGTCATATTCGAAGGTGGCACAATATATTGGCAAAAATCAAAAGACTTTTGATTTTTATTGTACAATAATGAAAATTGTGTAATGTTGTAGCAACATTGTTTCGTCTTATGTTTACTTTTTCACGTCAGGGAAATTGGGCAATATTTTCTTCGAAAATATTCTGCCAGTTATTGTATAGTATAGGTCAAAACGACAATAATATGTACAATAACATATGCTATAATATCGTATAATGGATGGGACGCTTAAGACCAATTTATATTTTTTTATTTTTTACCAAATTAGCCTAGGGTGCCTTTATTATACTGTAAAAGTTTGATAATAGGATATCCATACGTTTAAAAGTTATGCAAATTTCTTTACATGAGCCCCACCTTTTGGTCAGTGTTATAGAGAGTCGGTATAAGATATCGTGTAAAGCTTACGTTTAATGTATTAGGTTGGTTCAGAAAACTTTTATGTAAAACTTCACGTGAAATAATTTCATGGAATATTTTAACCCTCTAGCGCTTCGATGCATGGGTCTGTTTTGACCCTTTCTTAAAAAGTGGAAAAACACTCCCCTTCGACAGCGAGATAGCGGCCTGAAACATCCTACAAAAAAATTCCTAAAAAATTTTATTATAAGACAATAAATTTCTAAACTTAACTGGAACGCCAGATATTAGTAAACAACTTAAAATGTGCTTGAGGGTTAATTTTGTATTAATTTAAAATTAGGTTTTAATGATTTCTGCCGTTGCAGTTGTGTTTGGAAATTTATTATCTTCAAAGACTTATAATAAAATTTTATTTGAAATTTCATTAACATATTTTTAATTGGTCGCAATTCGCGAGCTACACACTTGTTTAAGCGATTATGCAGCGTTAATGCAAATATAATTTTCGTATTCAATTTCAATCAATGTCAGTTTGAAATTCAAACCCCGTATACTAAGCAGAACAGATTCAAACTTTGAATCTGCCCTGCTTAGTATACGGGGTTACATGCTGTGCAATCCGATTCGAAAGAAGTGTTCACATTTATATGTAATGTTGAATTGCGACTCGATAGCACTTAACTTCTATGTTAATTAGAGAATAACCTCAGCAAAAACTTTTGTCATTTTTGTGATCGGTAGTACTTTATTAATGGGTTACAAAGTAATCAGTGGTACTTATTTATCTTATTACTATGCTTCAAATTAGAATTACTGCTTAGTTTTTAATAAAATTAGTACGTATTTTTATCATTATCTGAAAGTAGTTACAATTTGTTGATACGTATTAGAGTGATTCCACGTAAAACGGCCCTATGCAAGGAAAAATAATTTTCTCATTTTTAATAAAAATCTCTGAATTGATGTTTCTTAGAGAATGACAATTATAGAAAAAATAAAAAATACACTATTTAGTATTTTTTAATCAATTTGAGGCACTTTTAAATTATCATGCAAGAAACATTTTGCTCTCCATCTGTGTATGTTTAATATTTATTTCAGATTTTCTTTTATTCCCTTTCTCATTATTAATAAAAACCGTTATCTCTGAAAATAATATACTTTTTATTTTGCTTTTTATTGAATTTAAAAAAATATTCAGCTAGATTAATTTGCTGTCTATAATAGAATGGATAGCAAATAATTGAATGTCTTATTATTTTCTTATGAGTTTATCTTTATATTATTTATATTAATTATATCAATAAAAAGTTTTATTTCTTCGATTTTTTTAAGTTTTCGTACTAGGTCACACCCGTCGGTCACACCCGTCGGTCACACCCGTCGGTCACACCCGTCTCATTTTAAAAATGGTTTTATATAACAAAAATAGTTTTTTGTCAAACAGTAAATATACAATACAATTGAAACCACTTTGAACAGATATCTATACCAAAATTATTGTGTACCTTATAGTCAAAATTTTACAGAATTTATACTGAAAGTCATAATTCTTTAAAACTAAGATTTGTAAGGTAACACCCGTTGCAGTTTTCTGATGACCATTCTGAGCAGAAATCGTGTTCTGTCAGTATTTACCCGTTATTCAACGACTTTAGGCTGAATGTCCTTGCGAGCCGCAACGTTTTTTTTTTTTAAGTAAACAATTTTATATTCTTGATTTATAACAAAAAATATGTGTAAAATGGTCACACCTGGCTAAATGTAATTAAATATTAAAAACATAAGTAGTCAGCCACTATTTGAGTCAACATGTGTTTGTATATCAAAACTAGTTTTTGTCGCATAAACTTATAAGTGAACAATAGCTGAGTGGGTAAAGTTCTTGACTTAATATCAGAACTAGCACAGGTTCGCATCCCAGCTGGGTAAAAAAATTAAAAATAGAAAAATTAAATAAAATTTAAAAAATATAAATAAAACATAATGCGTATAATTTTTTTTATTTTAATTTGTTTATTTGACTACTTATTTTTTAGTTTCAAGTAAGCCAAATAATAACTAGTTAATTGCTGTGACAATGTAAATACATTTGTAAGGGGTCCCCTTTATTTTTTGGATTTCTCAAACAAAAATAAGTAGTTATCTAGTCAAATTGAAAGTAGTTATGACTTAATTCCTCATATACTTTTTTGCCTAACAGTAAGCAAAGTTTTTGCTGGGACCTCCAAGTATACATGCTTATTATAATTCTAATAATAATAAGCATCATAATATAGTAAAAAATGCTGATCGATAGGTTCCAAGATTTGCTTCGTGGTCACATCAGTACTGCATATTTTCATCTGGAAATGAACTCCTCCCTTCGACTAATTTCAAGTCATCACAAACCAAACAACTATATTGAGCCTTAACGGGAAGAAAATCGTATCCCTTAAAAAGTAAATTTTATAGGAGAGTAATTTTTTTATTATCATTGTTTTAAATTAAAAAACATTTGTGTCATAACTCTTTTCATAAATAAAATGCCCATATAAATTTCCTGTAGTGTACATGTCAACTACAACGTAGAAACCAAACATGACACTTGCTTGCTCTTCCTAAATTCTTACATATTGTATCAGAACAATAAAGTTCTAGAAGTATTCAATTTAGAGGAATTTTTTCCGCTTACTTGAAATATGTAAGCTTAAAACAGGAAAACGATTCTCTATAGGAAACAGTATCATGAATCTCACTTTGACACTATCTGTGTCTTAAATTGAATTGAGATCTTATTTGAAACTAAACCCTGAAAAAACTGCTAAAATCTCTTCAAGCGTATTAAGGATTAAGCCAGGTCTTGATTCACTTTTGGTTGTTAACAGTTTGTTATGGGTTACAGAGAGTTTTTGTGCATATGACAGTATCTGAAATGCTTGAAATCCAATTAAAATTGATACTTAATGTGGTCATAAAATCAGCCTCTATTTATATGATCTTTTTTATATATTTGGCAACAAGTTTTCAGTGAAAAAGTGGAGAAACCAACACGAACATGATAAAGAAAAAAACCAGTGGCAGTTACAGAAACTTTCGAAAAAAATTCTTGAAAACATAAAAGAATGAGAAAAAACAATTCAAAGTTTAAAACTCTAAAACAATAACGGTGGCAGCAAACCGTAACACCATAAAACAGAACGCAGATATTTTTTTCCTTTGTAACAAAGACACCGAAACGTTTAACTTGTAAGGGAGAAAAGATAAACGTATAGAAGAACGCTGCCCAAGTTTAAAAATATTTTAAGAATTAACGGCACAATGAGCAAAAAAGGAAAAAGATAAAATATTATTTAAGACATCCAAGAGCAGCGTCATCATAAACATCGTCTTCATGCATCGCAGCTAAAACTCCTCATTTTGCAAAGTATTTTTGTTTTTATGATCTCTTTCGCTCGTGTTGTGGAACATGGATGGATGTATATGTTTTAATGGTGAAGGTCGCTGTACGACCTTGCTTAAGGCTATAAAATTATATTTGGCGTCGTATGGTCGTGATTTGGTTTTATTTGTTTTCCAACTTTTTTTTATTATTCACTTTCAAATCGGATTTAATTTTTGTTGTTTTACTTTTATGATCTTATTTGCTTCCTTTGTTTAATTCACATTTGCACCATAGAATCTGATTGTTCTCAGTTTTCTACAGTGGGCAGAGTTAAACAATATATTTGCAAGCTTAAAGTTAGTTCGATACAATCAAGGACGGTTACAATTCAATTTCACCATATACAGTTCTGATCTTAAGCGCAAGTAATCTACCGGCATTGATTGAAGTAAGAAGATGCTTTCATTGCTATCCTACATAGGAATAAAATTTTTTCATTAAATTGCTAATGCACATCTCTGAGACATAGTAGACATCAAGAATGGCAACATCCCTGCAGGAAATGTCGATAGTAAAATTGTACTGATTCACTATTGACTTTG
Organism: Panzeria rudis; assembly: GCA_956483635.1. NCBI lineage: Eukaryota > Metazoa > Arthropoda > Insecta > Diptera > Tachinidae > Panzeria > Panzeria rudis. The sequence continues at coordinate 106,209,089 of OY101447.1, forward strand.
TCACCAGTACTACTGACAAATTGTACCCGGGCAATGTTCTGTGCTATAGACATTTAACATGTGCTTGTCATTGAGATTCCACTACTGACCTCGGAACTGTCGACTTACTATAGACTAGGTGGTTCTTATGGGACCATATGGAGACACCGGTACCAGAGATTCACTAGGGCATTTCAATGATTCTAATCCAGACATATGAAACTTTTTACCAGCTAAGACGGATAAATTGGATTTTTTATGAAAATTTGTAGTTTTCGGTTCGGCCGCATATATTTTCAACACATCAAAATGAGACCATAAAAAATCGTTTTCTAGCTGTTAAAAACTTCTCTTCTCATTAACGCTAAAATAAAAAGTGTAGACGACTCGTTGACAACGTCACCAAAAAGTCACCAAACTTGTCGACAAAAGTGGGGACTTGGAGACTCTTGGCCCCTGGCTTTCTTCAGGGATATTATATGACAGTAATAACAAGCAGGTAGACCATATGCGAAATAAACACGTGCACCGCTATACCACAAAGTATTGCTAAAATAGATATAACAGCTACAGACCTGTTGCAATAAGTATAAATGGTGGAATGAGTGTAATTGATATTGTATGATCTTATTACACGGACACATACTACGCGTACTGAACAATATGAGTAACATAGTATTTTGCAATGGATAAGAAATTTACATGATTTTTGTTTTGAAATATCTGTTGTACCACAGATATTTTAAAATAATTGTTAGTACAACAGATAATGTGTATGCTTATGTTTCATACATATAAAACACATTCACATACACTTCATGTGCAAATCCATTGCTTAGCCTTTACACATGCAAGTGCAAGTTCGAAAAACTCAATACACTAAAATTTTTCTACTAACACACTTTTGATTGAGCTGTGAGAAAGACAGAGAAATGAATAATATTTTCTTTTTCGTTGATAATACGTACACAGTACTTGCATGCAAGTACTTGCATGTCTAAAGGCAGGGTTACAATAAGAGTTATTGCTTGTTGATAGGTACAGCACAGTGATGTGCCTTGTTATTGCTGTTTTTGTTCTCTATTTTGATGTTCGTTTTAAATAGCCGATCAATTGCGAACAAACTTCGTATTGCATGACAAATTTGCCTGCTTATACAATAAGTACTTATTGTACGACATCAGTATCTGTTGATATCTGTTTGGGCGAAACATCGGAAAACAAATGTGTTCTTCAGTGAATAAAAATACCACCTAATAACAGAAACACTACATTACTTATCAATATGCACTCATAAGAATTAACACACAGGAACTGATATAAACGGATGTATCTGTGCACGTGACTAATGCGAAATTTGTAAATATTATCTTCATCAGCAAATACCATCTGCGCTAAGCTTTTCCTCAAAACTGATTGGGCCTTCCTTCTTTTTTGACCAGCAGTCGGCGAATGAGTATTTTTATTTATTCGAGTAAAACCTTCCCACATAGAAAGCAACTAGAAAGGACTTTTCAAGAAGTTTATCCTAAATACGAACTATGGAAGTACTCGTATCATGTGATATAGCATAAGTCTATAAAGAGTAGTTTATGCGAAAATCAGGATACGGAATTGGTTGCCAAAATTCACAAGTTTGTAATGCTGCCATTATTTTTATCAAGATCTACAATTTGTAAAGTCAGGGGTTGGATATTTGTCGTTATGAATACTTTGGACAGGGTCCACTATTTATCAAATGCTATTGATGGGATATACATACATATTATTAAATTAATATTGGTCTGTAAAGACTTTAATCAATTTTGGTCACCTAAAAAGATAAATTTAAAAAATCCTGGAAGATTTCGATGCAACTATACATTCGTATTATTCATTATGAAGTTTATCGAAAACCCTTATAAGCTTCCCTTGAGGGCTTTCAATATAAGTTGGACAGAAATCGATACGGAGAGGCAAACCTGTATGCTATGCACTTGAACATTTGAGAGGCTACATCTCAATTAAAAAATTGTGTGGTCAGTAAAACTGTATGAAATCTCATCGTATTGATAAAATCAGTGATATGATGCTAATTATATATGATCAAAACTAAGGAGCATATCCTAGTGCTGTGAAAGATGTCATTGATAAACATCACAAGAAAAAAGTCATGTAAGCGAATGAGCTTTTAGGGAATCATTAAAAGTTGGTGAATCGAACTACAAAGGGATATTGATATTCCCTTAGTTTGGCTGTCAAATTGGATTAAACGTGGCCGTTAAGAAGGATGGCATGATAAGAAAACAAGACAACATATGCAAGGATATTTGGCCCTCACTTAGTAAAATTATTACTAAGTAACGCTTAAAGTCTGGAAGGAGGTCACTTGAAATTGCTTCCTGCAGGACCTAGAATATGTACTACTGGCTGGCCTGTTAGGCATTGTGAAAAGTTGTAATTGGCTGTAAAGAGTTGGAATTCCAAAACTTCTTATTAGTATGTAGAGCGAAGATGGTCCTCTGGGAACCACAGCATTGCCTTAGAGTGCACTATCTATCATGCCGGCGGCTCTAACCTTAAGACATCGAAAGTGACAGGAACGTTCTTTACAGGTAGCTTATTCACATATGTACGTGTTGTTCGGCTGTAGTCACACTGGCTCCCCCGGGGGGCACGGTTATACATCTTGGTGATACCAGTAACCTTGGTGTTGTGGTTTCTGGGGAAAAAGGTAATTGGCTTTTGCTGACATTATCTTTGGCCAATTACCCCTAAAACTTATATGTTACTACCCAATCTCTGGAATAGCAGAGCAACGGGCGTGCATATAAATATTTTAAGGAAGTAGGCACCTATTGTCTCGATCAAGACCAAAGTCAATAGAAAGTTAACCTCCAGGGGTTTTCTTTCGAAACTTTACTAGTAACCATAAACTGGCACCACGTGAACCGGTAGCCCCACAGATGATCTGCCTTCCAGAGGGTTAAAGAGATGATACTCGTCATTAGACGACATCATCATTTAATGATTTTCATGGCGGACTTCGTCTTACCCTCAACAGGAAGGATGATTCTGTGGCTGGTTGTTGCTGAGGTCTCCTTCGGGACTTCACGTTTTGGCTGTGGCTACTACCAAAATCGCTGGGAGAGTTGTTGTTTTAAGGACTGATGATCGACCGCTGCTAGTGGCTGGTTGGACTTCGGTGCACCAACGGAAAGGCTATTTGTGCAGTTGCTAAGCCAACAGTGGTTGCATCAGTAGTGCTTTATAGTCGGGTGCTGGGGTCGGGTGTTGTAGGCTACCAGTCTTACTATTCCCCGGTTACCTTGTGTGCATCGCGTATGCTGCTGATGTAGTAGAGATTAGATAGCTCAAATACTCTAACACTCTAACAAGGTGCCTTCGGGGTAACTCTCGGTGTTATGAGGACACCGTCATGTTAGGCCGTAATGGCAGGCACCGACGTTAATCATGAACACATCTGTAGTCACCTGACCAGACATCCCGCCTTAGGCGGGATTATCCCGCTTTTAAAAGGTCGATGCCGCCTAAAATTGTTATCCCGCATTATCCCGCTTTTTCGAGTTCTGTTTTTTTTCAAGTGAGCAAAATAGATCTTTTTTGTATTGATCGAATAAAAACTCATTGAGTTAAATGAACTTAAAATTAAAAAAAGTGCGTTTTTAGAAATTGCTTTAAAATTCAATACTTAAAAATTTCTAGTCCCAAGATATTTAATTACTCAGGCTTAAGTTCGTTCAATTTAATTCTTCAATTAAATTATTATTGTTTTGAGAAAGGAATATTAAATGCATGTAATAATTGAAAAGGCAACGACAAATTCTTGACTGTATAAGGGTCGAACTGAACACCATGATATTTCAAGATTAACCACGATCTCCTGATCAAAGCTCTTGTTATACCTTTCACAGTGTGAGGATGGTGATCTCAAATAAGGCACGTGGTATTGAAAATTATTGATTATTGCAAAACTTAAATTGAATGAGCTAAAAACCAAAGAGTTCGACTAACATTGATACCTTCAATTTAAATTGTTCTCCAATAAAATTAAACGAAAATTCAGAAATAGGCGTCAAAACCCAAAATTTAAACTAATTTGCTAAGAAGACATTATACATAAAATCACTGGCTTACAACTTTATTATTTTTGTCGGTTCCTAACGATTTCATGTTTTATGTGCTAAAGACAAAATTATCTTTAGGCTTAAAGCAATTTATAAACATTTTTGTTTCACGAAAATGAAAAATTCTTAAAAGCATCTAAAAATGCACTTTTTAAAATTTAAAGGCCTGCAACTCAATGAATTTCCTAAGAACATATCATCAGCTGAAATGCAAAATTACACAACTACTTTTATAATGAGAGAAAAAAGATTAAATAAAATACTTTAAGTGACTGAAGTAAAAGTTTCTTCATTTTAATTTTTTTGAGTTTATAATGCGATTGATTTTTATGATAACGGTTTGAAAATTTGTAGGGACAATCGCTTTGATGTAATAATTTAAAATGCGGCTTTCAATTGTTTGTTAGTTACGTTATTTCGCCTTTCAGCTAATGATATGGAACTGTGTAGTTGCATACATTTATAAAAAATGAAGTATTATCATCAGTGTATTTACAACATCCCGCTTTCCACAAGATATTTTATAAAATCCCGCTTGTTTGGTCATATTTTTATCCGAATCCCGCTTTTCAACCGTTCTTATCCCGCTTCTGGTCACGTTAGGCATGGTTCTACACATTGGTGACTAATCACACTTTGACGCTGTGCTTCCTGGGGAAAAGTGTAATTTGTTTTTGTAGACATTTCATTTAGGCAATTACCCATGTTATGTGTTACTACTCAATCTATGAAATTACAGAGCAGTATGTCAGTCTGGTAGAAGGTGAAATATATCTAATAGTACATTCAAACTGAGCATGAAAAGTCGTCTAAGCGGGTTTCGTCCCTAAAAAACAGCATTGAAAACACACATTTTCTCATAACTATAACTTGAAACTTCAAAACAAAATGTTTTTAACGAAAACATATTTGGAAACATTTACCCACATATTCATAAATAAATAAAATGTATTTGAAATCTATTTTAAGAACATTTTGTATGAAAAATTTGAAATAAAATACATCTCAAACTCATTTAACATTTTATGAATATGATGGTTAAATTTCAAAAGTAGCTCTGTGTTCTACATTTTTTACAACTGTGACGAAAAGGAATTAATGAATAAAGAAATTAAAATAAAAATATTTTAAAATCGAATATCCATGCTCGTGTACTTATTTGTATTAAAATCCATATAATGAAATGTATTATTATCTGGAAAGGCAAATATACATTTATCCATTGTACATTTCTAGAACAACAACAACCAACATTTTACGTTAACGTGATTTACTTATTTTTCTTCTTGTTAAAAATCGGTTGCTCGCAATAATAGAGATCATGTAATAGTTAGCAGTTAATCCAACACAGCTAATCCAATTTATTTTGTATTTTTTTAAATTTCAATAGAATTTGATACTTGAAAATTTCACGAAATTTTAAATAAAAGTGTGAACAAGGAAGTTTTCATATAAGTTTTCGCCGCGGAAAACTCATAAAAAGGTTCAGTCTGAATGAGCTACAATATAATTTGTTGAGAAATTTGAAAAACTCGATGAGCGCTATTTTTCTTAAGCGTGCTTTAATCGAATTACAATTTCGACTGCAGTTTGAAGCATAGGGTATATAGAGGCCAACGTGGAACTTCAAAAGCGCCTTTACCTTTGATGACGATTTAGTATTGTGTTAAGAAAAATGGGATGCGCTACGCCCATAAAAAGTAAAATTTAGCTTTAGGCCCTTCCTATAAACCGATTGATATAATATTTGGTAAACACCTTTACTAACGATGACGTTAAAATTTTTCATTTAATGAAGTGGGCGGCGCCAGGCCCTTCCTGTTAATCTATTGATTTAAGATTTGGTGGGCACCCTTACTTACGATAACTATACAATTTTGTAATTAAAAAACAAAAGGAGCCACGCCCATAAAAAGTAATATTTGGTTTTAGCCCCTTTCTGTTAACCGATTTATCTGAGATTTGGTAGACACTTTTACTTACAATGACTATTCAATTTAATAATTACAAAAGTGGGTGGAGCCACGCCGATACAAAATTATACGTAGTTTTAGACCCTTTCTGTTAACCGATTGATCTGAGATTTGATAGACATCTTTACATAAGATAACTTTACAATTTTGTATATACAAAAAGGGCGGCACCGCGCCTATAAACAGTAATACTAAGCTTTAAGACCTTTTTGTTAACGGATTGATCCGAAATTCGGTGCACACCTTTAATTTTGATTACTATATACTATTGAGCTAAAAAAGGTTTATTAAAAATTGCACGAGAAATTTTCCTAAAGTATTGGACCAGGTAGAAAATCATTTAGTAAGATGTAGTCAACTTTAACGTAGAAGGTAGCATCCAGTCTGGTCTAGAAACCTTCAAACGCAGCACGAACGATGCCTAATTTGCATCATTCTCGTCGTTGAGCTTATCATATTTTATATAATCGTTCTTTGTCGAATTGTTTGTTGCAAAATAGCCAGGTAAAAATTAAGAAATCAGAACTTTTTCCCTACTAGTTCCTCGTCAAGAGGATGCATATCTGTAAAATTTTTATATAAAAAGGGTACTTCCTGAAGTCGGATGCACCAGGAAGGGTATATCACATACATTTCAAATCCATTTAAAATTTTTATGAACACGGCAGTCTGAATTTATTATTTATATATTTTTTGACTTATACTTGTCTGCAAAAAAAGTTTTTTTTATTGCCTTTTAATAAAAATATGTGGAGCATACAAAGTTTAATACGATAAACTCAAATACGTTTTCAGTTTTTTTCTATCACGCACAGCTTTTTCTTTATGAACGTAACTAATATTACTAACGTGACCAGAAGGTTCGTGTCAAAAGCGGCATAAGAACGGTTGAAAAGCGGCATTCGGATAAAAATATGACCAAAAAAGCGGGATGGAAAGCGGGATGTTGTAAATAAACTGATGATAATACTTCATTTTTTATAAATGTATGCAACTACACAGTGCCATATCGTTAGCTGAAATGCGAAATAACGTAACTAACAAACAATTTAAAGTCGCATTTTAAATTATTACATCGAAGCGAATTTTCAAACCGTTATCATAAAAATCAATCGGATTATAAACTCAAAAAAATTAAAATGAAGAAACTTTTACTTCAGTCACTTAAAGTATTTTATTTAATATTTTTTCTCTCATTATAAAAGTAGTTGGGTATTTTGCATTTTAGGAAATTCATTGAGTTGCAGACCTTAAAATTTAAAAAAAGTGCATTTTTAGATGCTTTTAAGAATTTGTCATTTTTGTGAAACAAAAATTTTTATAAATTGCTTTAAGCCTAAAGAGAGCTTTAAGCCTAAGAGAGCACATAAAACATGAAATCGTTAGGACCCGACAAAAATAATAAAGTTGTAAGCCAGTTATGAAAAAATCCGAAGTCATCTTTTTAAAATTCAGTTTATAGTCAAAAGAATATTTTTGCTCAAAAGTTCTATTTTTTCACTTAACGTCTTGCAACTTTGTTCTAATTCGTCGAATCTTAAGCATTTTATTTATAATGTCTTTTTAGCAAATTAGTTAAAATTTTGGGCTTGGACGCCTATTTCTGAATTTTCGTTTCATATTAATGGAGAACAATTTAAATTGAAGGTATCAATGTTAGTCGAACTTTATGGTTTTTAGCTCATTCAATTTAAGTTTTGCAATAATCAATAATTTTCAATACCACGTGCCTTACTTGAGTTCACCATCCTCACACTGTGAAAGGTATAACAAGAGCTCTGATCAGGAGATCGTGGTTAATCTTGAAATATCATGGTGTTCAGTTCGACCCTTATACAGTCAAGAATTTGTCGTTGCCTTTTCAATTATTACATGTATTTAATATTCCTTTCTCAAAACAATAATAATTTAATTGAAGAATTAAATTGAACGAACTTATTAAGCCTGAGTAATTAAATATCTTTGGACTAGAAATTTTTAAGTATTGAACTTTAAAGCAATTTCTTAAAACGCACTTTTTTAAATTTTAAGCTCATTTAATTCAATGAGTTTTTATTCGATCAACACAAAAGAGATCTATTTTGCTCAGTTGAAAAAAAAACAGAACTATAAATTTTAATACTCGAAAAAGCGGGAAAATGCTGGATAACAATTTTAGGCGGGATCGACCTTTTAAAAGCGGGATAATCCCGCCTAAAGCGGGACGTCTGGTCAGGTTAAATATGACACCAGAAATAGGTCTGTCACGCTAATACATTTCAAGATCGGCAAAAAAAATGCCTGCTGAGCAGTTTTTAGAGAATTTAGTACAAAATCACTACATACGCAAATTGCTCTTACTGTTTAATTCCGATAAATGCTTTCAATTTCAAAGGAAATATTTTCAAACCCTTTTAAATTAACTTACTCTGTTTCACTCGATTTTGCAAGAGAAGGCCTAAAATGATTTGTGTCCATGAAAAAAGATAACATTAACAAAATTCTAGTTCCATCAAAAGTTACATACGTTTGGCCGCCTATTCGCGAAATATTCCTTTACTGCTATTAGACAAAGGCTGGTGGTGTGCATGAGGAAAGAGCAATAAGTTTTGATTCATCTACAGGAATGGCGTCAACCGCAGGCCAGCTACTCGAAAAAAGGTTATTTCCGCGACGTAGTTTTATCCATATTCGAAAGTTCTATACATGTTGGAAGTTATTTTTTTTTATATTGAATTTTATTATTTTCTGTTACGTTTGTTTGTTGGGAGTTATCTCATTAGGAATTTATTTGTTTAGGAGTTATTTTTCCTTTTTCAAAACATACTTTGCTTTTAAGTACTTGGCGCTGCGCTGCGTTCATGATATTTGAAATACTTATTGATTTACCTTCATATTAAAAGAAAAACTTTCATCGTTTTTATTAAACAAACAAATTATCATCTTTTTCCGAACAATATTTTTCGAGTGTGCTGTCTTGATCAAGCCTTATCATGTATTTGCACACTTTTGCATCACCACCAGCACAGTGACAACGGGATCTTAATGTATGGCAATTAAAGCAATAAATCCAAATATATTTCCCTTTATCTGGGGTGGCAGTACCTATAAACTTTAATACATGTATAAAAATAAGCAAAATAACAGTTAAATTATTACAAGCGAAGCAAATATATTGATGAGAATACAAACACTGCAACTTCAGAAAAGAACTGTTCAGTAAAGTTGAATGCAGCTGGGATCAGTTAAAGGCTACAACACCAGCTAAGTGCAACAAAAAACAGCATCATTTGCAAAATATATGGGAAACCACAAAAACCTAAACTGACGTAGGAATGCCAAATAAAAAATTTTCATTTTTCAATTTAAGGTTCTACGTGAACCTCTTCTACAATATTGGTTCGTTCGTATTCATGCCATCTTATCATGAACCTGTTGCACCGTTAAGGCTCTTGTGGTTTATTATCACAGCCTTACACAATGTACAGGCAGATGCACATAACAGTTGTGTAAATAAACAAATGCATATATATAATTGAAAGCAGAAATAAAATAAAAGTGTGAAATCATTAAAGCGAAAAACATACAAAGGCAGAAATAAAAAAACATTGCAAATATAAAATGAGGGGCGTGCGTAAGACTATAAATAAATAAATTGTTATGGAAGTGATTTCGGAAAAGCACGCAATATGGAACTATCAACTAAATACGACTTGAACTCACTTTTGACTTGTGCAATTTATGTGATGCATGCAACGGTACAAAAGACAAGCATGATTTCTCAGTTGTTGCTGTCACTATAATTTTGGTTGCATTCTTGAATTTTTACCCTACAAACTACTTTGAATGTAAAAAGTCCATTGGAATAAAATTGTTATTATTATTTTTGTTATTATTGTAGGAGTCTATTACGTTGCGTATCTGTAATAAAGTTCGAGTCCTTGTGGACTACAACTATTTGAACAAACGGTATCGGTTAAACAAGGATCGGAGTTTTATATCCATACACAAATAAAAATAAATTTTCACAAGCAATACCTACGTTCGAAATAATCATATTAATAAAAAAATTTTATTTGCATACAAAATGATCTTAAAAAAACAAAAATATGATAATAAATATGCATATACCTACAAAATATGCAACAAAGATTAAAAAATATATAATTGTATGATTTTAGTTTTGTATACTCTCTATAATACATAAAGGTGAAATAAATCATTAACATCCAGATGTAGGATGCCAAAAAACCGTACACATAGAAAAATTTCATATTAAAATCGTCGAAAATAAAGTTAATTTAACATTTGTCGGTAGTTTTTTTGCTTCATAGGCGTTTCATGTTAGTTCAGCATGATTTTACAATAACCTTCAAAGATCATGTTTCCTTTTGAAATAACTATATTTCATGTAGATTTAACATTCCAGTACAGTTAAATCAAAATGAAGTTGATACTGACATAATTCGTAGAATCATGTTGAATCAAAGTAATTTCAAGTTGAAACAACTTTAATTTGATTCTGAAATAACACGAAGCATCATGTCTTATCAAAGTTATTTCAAGTTTAAATAGCGTGAGCCATTTTATTAATTGTTTTAATTTATAAATATTTATTTTAGCTAAATAAATATTTATAAATAAAATCTAATAAAAAAGGTTGAATAAATTATATTAATATCCATTAATTGTATAACTTACGTGATGTGTATTAGAAATATTTGGCTGCCCCAGCCAGCGATGCTATTTTTGGGGTTTTTACGATATAACAAAAAAACGATATGACATACTGTGTTGTCATATCGTAAGTTTTTTACGATATGAAAACACTAAGATAGTTATATACGGTGTTTTCATATCGCAATGTTGTCATATCGTAAAAGTCTTACGATATGACAACACAGTATGTCATATCGTTTTTTTGGCATCGCTGGCCCCAGCCAAGATTTGAGCTCCGGCCACTTACTTGGTAGTCAACGCGATAACCACTGCAGCCACAAACAGTGATGCCAACTAACTCGGTGCATTTCGCACCGAATGCTTGTTCAACTTTTCGACGGGAAAAATTTTGAAGTTAGTGATGGGTGCTTTTTTAGCCTAATTTTTGGTTTTTTTTTTTGTGACGCTGGTACCAAACCCAAAATTCAAATATTAATTTCTTTATCTCAAAAGTGTAAGTGTAAAATTCTTTGTTAATGCAACTTTTTCCTCAACATGTTATATTTGCAGTCTTGCAAAAGAATAAAAAAAGTGCAGTTGAGCAATCAGCTGTGCTTCGTTTTTTGTCTTTTACGTCAAACTACGTATAGGAACGTTTTTTTGTACGATTTATTTCATCATCGCCCTTTATTCACTTTTACCTCGTTTGATCGTGGATACTAGTATTAAGGAAACATCAGCTATTTAACCAAATTTTATAAGGTAATAGAATATGAGTGGCTATGGTCGTTTTAGTATTATGGTGAGCATGAAGTTTCACCTCTGACTATTTAATACTATTATCCACCATCAGACGTGGTAAAAGTGAACAAATGACTCTGATGATGGCAGTGTAGCGGCAGTAGAAATTAGTAGCACTAATCCGTTCTGCTACTCTGATTAGATATTCTAATATTCTACTCTTAAAAAATAGTTTGAATTTAAATTAATTCAATTATTGAACTTATGCCGAAGTAATAACTTCCGACTTAAATCTATTTCAGTTCGAATAATAATTACGAGGGCTCGGACTTTCATGCAAATGAAAATATATTTTAGCATATGCACATAAAAATTAAAAATATGCGCAAATTATGCATTTACCTATGAACAAAGTACCAAAACTAAAATAATATGAAATTATTTTTTACTTAATTTTTTATTATTATTAGAGAAAAAACATAAAACGAACCTCATTTAGTCTATTATTTAATGCAATCGAACTTTAGTTGCGTTGCAAGTCGGCAACTGAAAATTAATGGTTGCCAGAAAGGCACTAGGTAGCAACTGAAATTGACAGCTTTCAGTGGCCAGTTGCCATTAGTAGTATCATTTTCAGCAACCGGCAACCCAAGTGAGGCTCAGTTGCCATCCATAACACATGTTTACAGTACATCGCGTTCCGAAAAAAATTTAACCCTTAACGACTACATATGCTATGTAGATTTTAAATATATAATTGGAATTTTTTTCATCAGCTCTAGTTTTCGAGATATACCGATCTGTCAAAAATGAAGGCACTTGCACGACATATATGAGCATAACTTGAGCAGGCCATGCTCTATTCAGCCAAGTAAAAATTCAAAATTCGACAACAATTAATCTTTATGCCGTACAAACATTATTTCTAAATCTGCACAGTAGTTTTGGTCATATCGTAAAAGTTTGAGAAAAAAAAATAGTTTTTTACAACTTTTTTTACATATTTGTTTTTGAACATTTTAACTAAATAAAGATACAAAAACGGGCCTTTTTTGTCCAGTAGCTAAATATATTCCAAAATAATTGAGCACTTTTTCATTCACAATTTAGTGACAAAAGTGAACTGATAAAATTTTAATTTCCATACAACAGTAGAAAACACAAAGTCATAAATAAAATAAAATTTTTATCAATTCAGTTCTCTCACTGAATTATGAATAAAATCAGAAGTTATGCACCAATTTCAATAAAAAAGGTATCAATATTTTTGGAACACATTTATGTACAAGCTACTAAATCAGAAATAAGCTCGTTGTTGTATTTTTATTTTTTATGCATTCCTAAAAACAAAAAATTCAAAATATTTCATAAAATTTTAATTTTTTTGGGTTTAACTTTTATAATGTCTCTGAAAGTACAAATTTAGAAACAATATTTGCACGGCCTCAAGATTATTTTGTTGTCGAATTTCGGTTTTTACTTTACTGAAAAGGGAAATCCCTTTACAAGTTATGCTACTATATATGGTGAAATTGCCTTTATTTTTTACATAACGCTATATCGCTAAAACTGGAGCTAATGAAAAAAAATGGAGTGCAAATTCGCGTTCAGCGTTCCGAATAACTAAAGAAACAACATTCATTTCTAGCGAACGAAAACGTTTTTCGAAATTTGTAAACATGTGTAATCGGCCTATTTATATTTTTTTTAAAAATTGAGAAATAACCAAAAATATGCAACTACAAATCGATGCCGAGATAATTAGTCAATACCTCTTTTTCTATCACAAAAAAAAAACATGCATTTGCGTGAAAGTCCGAGCCCGAATATTTACGTACAAATAATAAAATTTTTTTAAATTACTCTGTATTAAATTTTATTAAATAAAACGAAAAATTGCAAATTTAGTGCTTAAAAAGTACTTGTGTTTTCCTTGTTTCAGTGCTTTTTGATATATAAAAGTTGACAACGCTGGCCACAACAGCCTCAAATATAACTTTAAGTATACACTAGGGCGTCCCAAAAAAGTGCTTTTTTGCTTTTCATTGGTGCTCATACATAATTTTAAAGTTTATAGGGTAAAGTTTTTTAAGTTTTTTAAGTTTTTTTTGAGATTTTTCGGAAATGGTTTTAAGGTCGCACAAGTCGCATTTTTGCCAAAAATCGGGCTTGCATAATTTGAAAGAATAATTTGAAAGCTTATAGGGCAAAGTTTTTTGAGATTTTTTGGAAAAGGTTTTAAGGTCGCACAAGTCGAATTTTTGCCAAAAATCGAGTTTGCCGGCCGTTTTTTGATTTTTCTTTATAACGTTTTCAAAAACCACGATTTTGTCATGCTGTCATTTTGTTTTTGTGACTGCAATAGTGTCGCACCGTACACTTTAGATGTGCAAACAGTTTGTCACATACCGAAAAACATCGGAAGTGACAAACGTTGCCGCTAGTACACACTATCATGGTTGCTTGCGATGTCATAAAATGGCATATAGTGTACGTAGCATTATTCTCTCAGCTACTTTGAAACTCATTTCAAGTCTATAATATATAAGGTAGGCGGTTATTTTGAATGGTACCTTAGCTGGGTAGTCAGCGCGTTGACTATAAAACGTGTTATACATAGTTCGAACCTCAGCAACATCTTTTTGCAAATGTACTACTAACTACTAGGTGACTTAAATAAACCCAACTTGAAGTTAGTTGAAAAGTAGTGCAGAGTGGGACAATTGACTACCGCCTAGGACATCGGAATGTTAAAATAGTTACTTGTTTCCATTAGAAATTAATGCAAGGGTCACTCAGCACTAGTTGCGAAATAGTTCGCTTAATGTTTATTTAAAGTTTACTCAGTTTCGAAGAGGGTATGAACAAAGCAAATAAACACCAACGCACTTACACAAAAACTTATTTCTCATAACTTTAATATAATTTCCCATCGACATTGCAACGTGTTGATTTTGCATTGGCATTTTTTCTGTGTGTAGTTACCTTAAAAGCGTTTTTACCCGTCTCACATGCGAAACTTCGAAGACTTTTCAATATTTAGTTGTTTTCTACCTAATACACTTATTTTTGATCTGTGCCTATATATTGCCGAATTGTTTGCATAGTTCGACTACAGGTAATGTAGGGCTATTACGTGTAGGCTATAATGCTATCAGACATTTTATTTTTATATTGAAGTCAAAATAAATTACTTTTTTGAGGAAAAAAAGTGGGTAGTATTTATTCTGTTCGGACTTTTATCAATATTTTTGATATGTACTTGCTGTTGTATCTTTTTTTTTTGCTATAAGGATTTACTAAATGTCTGGTATTTATTTGCTCATATATAACAATTCCTTGACAGTGTTTTATTGCAGAATTATACAATAAGGGTTTCTAGACTTTTCAAAAATGTTTTTTTAAGTGGTCTCAACATATAATCTTTTTAAGTATTCGTTTTAGTGGTAGCTTTAGGGCGTCTGTCAAACAGTAGAAAAGTACTATCGTCAACAAATATTTGCCTGTGGGGAAAATTTTTCATGTTTCTGCTGTGCCAAATGATATCTTTTTGACAATATAAAATTTTCACGTCTGTAAGAAAATTCATGTTTCTGCTGTGTGAAATGATATTAGTAATTTTTCCGATGTGTATAGTATCCTTACATTTTTTGGCGCATTTAATCAATCGTAACATGGTAATCTTTCATATATAAGCAAGTTGTTGCAATTTTCGTACTTTTCTCGATGTTTCTCGAGGTCTTGACATTCCTTACAGTTTGAGCAAGTTTTAATCGTATGAAATTATCAAAAAAATCTGATAATTTCAATATAAATTGATTTTATTTAAATAATATTTTATGAGATAGAGGATTTTGTATTCGTAAAAAGTTAACTGCTTAATATAGAGAATTAAAAAATGACCATAAAATCGCATAAATAAATATTTTTACTCTTAAATTTATACCATAGTTGCGTCTTATTTTCTCTCCCAGAAAATATACTTCATTTCTATTCAGTTTCTAAACGAAAATGATTAAAATGGTATGTTTCATTTAAAAGTTCCCCTCCCAAAAGCTTAAGCTGGATCCGCGCCTGGGTACAACCTTAAAAAATCTGTTATAATTTGGGGTTGAAATAAGTTCATTTAAATAGACGGCACAGGGGAAGAACGATGAGATGAACAAAATCCTGTGGAACAAAGGTGAGGTTCTAATACAGAAATGTTTGATATGTGTAGTATAGTCGGCGATACTTCCAGCCACGCCTATGTTTCTTATATAATTATCTGATAATCATCGTTTCTTTGCTTTTTCATGGCGCTGCTATGATTTTCTTTACCAAAAATGAACATGGTTGAGCAAAGCGGTTCAAAGTTTCTTCAACTAATCTAGTGTCAAGTAATAAAAATACAGGGGAATATTATGTGATTTCATATTTTTCAAATTTTCAACAGAAAGCATTGGTAAAACGATGAGTTTCCAACAATGTTTAAGAGATAGGATGTTTTCAAAAATATTTTTCGCCTCTAAAATTACATCAAATCTTTCTTTTAAACAAAAATTATTTTTCTTTTAAAAACAAATTATTAAGGTTCATGTTAAATATCAGGTCGATAAAAATCAAAAATAAGTTTTGAGGCTTCGAAGTTTGTGTTTAATTTTGCTCGAAGTGAGAAAAATTGGAACTCCATCTTATTTTCCCTTTGCCCTTCATCTTTGTGAATAGTCGAGTTTTTTATAGACACTACATTATTTATAGTTCTTGAATATTTTTATTGATATATTACTGTGAGTGTAACTAAATTTTTATTACCGCTGATTCTATTTTTAGTATTTAAGCAGTTAGCCAGCCTCCTTTGAATGTTGATACTAAATATAGAACATTAAAATGCAGTTTATCAGAAGATTTTTATGTTCAGTAACACTAAAAAAGCTGTCGTTGTCGATTGAATAAACAACTTGCTTCTACAACCAGAAATATGTATTTATCTTTTTTTTTCCATCATTTGTTATTGATGAGACGGTTGTTGTTATTTCCCAACAATACAGATAATGAAGTTACATATAATTCATAATTTTTAGAACGCTTCTTCATTTTTATTGGATCTTTAAGAATTGTATTTTCTTAAAGCAATCACATTTGTATTATAGTCAGGAAGAATAAAATGCGTTGGAATCTTTTATAATGCCTTAAGCGTCCGTCCTTAACTCTTGTTTCCCATTTTGACACTAAATGATTGATTGAATTTAAGTGGTCCCTCTTTAATTCTGGGCAATTAATTATTTAATTTATTTTTTTAATTCTTAGCTACAAAAGCATTTTTGTTTTCAGATGATTTGTTAAAAGCATGTTAAAAGTATTTTAAATATTTTATAGCTTTTGAAAATGTATACTTTTTGTCCGTTTTTTTGTTAAGCCATTTTTATTTAAAGATCGTTGATTGCTGTTGTTGCCATTCTGTTTGTTCTTATGTATTGCAATGATATTGACAAGTTGATTCTTTGACTTTGATTAATGCTGTGTAATAGCTCTTCTTAATTTCGATCATAATTCATAATTTTCTGTTCTTTTTTTTAATATAATAAAGATGTTTAGTAAAAGTATTAATTAACTGACCGTTGTGACGTTATTTTTCGCTTTATATTAAAATTTTTTCCAATGTCCAATGGCCCAAGATTTTGTACACAAAAGGATATTCCTCACAATGACTCTTTAACATAGACAAATCGATTTTTTAATAGCCAATATTAACATGATCATATACTACTCTGTTTATATATTGCACTAGTGTTTTTAAGGTATTAAGCCTATAAAAAAAACATATGTGTTATATACATATGTGTCAATTGAATTTAGCAATAATTATAAGTAAACAATCTGGCAGCACTTCTCGTTTGTCAACCAATATTAGAGGTAGATACTAAGGAAGAATGATATAAATATTATTCTGTAATCAACGGCATTCAATAAAAGTTGTTCTTCTCCTTTTTTCCCCCCTACGCTCACGACATTACACTGGCGACGAGTGAGAAACATTAAAGAAAAAACGAAGTTAAAAAAATAACCGCGTGCATAACCTGACATTCTTTTTCTCATCAAAAAAAAATATTATTTTGTATTACAAAAATCAAATTGCAATAAACAGTAATTGCTGCAAAATAGTAAAAAATTTTTGTAGCGTTTATTTACAAACTAAGCGGCTTAATAAGCAATCAATATTTTAACAAACATCACTTAAAGCACAATAATCATCAATATGACTGAAACTGCTTCTGGAACACGCGGCACAAACAACAGCAACAATCCAACCTCAATGACAGCTCCAATCCAATATTATGCAACATTGTTGCCGGAGTTCACACCATCAATAGAGAAATGGGCGGTTTGGAAGCAAAAGCTTGATTTACATTTCATGGAATTAAGTATCACCGAAGAAAATGCCAAAAAAATAACCTTGCTAAAGTTGGTAGGCAGTGAGGCATATAATACACTACACAGCGTATGCAGTCCACGCGCACCAATTTCACTGGCTTACAAAGAATTGTGTAACCTTCTAGATACACACTATATGCCTCCAGTGATTGTATTTCATGAAAGAAAAAGATTTCAAGGAGCCACAAAAGACTCAAGTGAAAGTATAGCGGAGTGGTACGCCAGAGTTAAAAAACTGGCTCTAAGTTGCAAATTCGAAAGTAACTTAGACGCATTTATTCTAAATCAATTTGTAATGGGGCTTCCTGAGAAAATTTTCGAACGAATGTGTGAGGAAGATGAACGGCTAACGGCAAATGAAGCTTTACGTAAAGCTATGATACTCGAGACGAAACTAGCAGCGAAGAACAGCGACGTGGACTTAGGCGCAGTTAACTATATCAAGCAGCGAGGAATTAAGGGAGATAGCAGAAATAACAACAACTTTAGACAAAACAACAGTCGTGCAAACAACAACAACAATAACAACAACAAGAGAAGTAAAGAGAAAAAATGTAATACGTGTTCCCACTGCGGTTGGAAAAATCACTCATCCAATGAATGCCGATACAAGAACAGCACGTGCAATTTTTGCAATAAAATTGGGCACTTGGCATCAGTATGCCGAACCAAGTCTAACAAAATAAATTATGTATCTGATAATAACAAGAAGCAAGAGGATGATAATGTTAATAACATATTCAATTCTATTTTCAGTATTAACACGGATGGTAATGTGGGTGAGATGTATTCACTTTCAGTGGTTATTGATGGGACCAAAGTTGTAGCAACGTGTGACACTGGTGCGCCATGCATCTTGGTTGCTGATTCATTTTTCAAAAATCAGAAACACAAAACTTTGTTAAAATGTACTACACCTTATGTCAATTACAGCGGCAACAAAATAGAGATATTAGGTGAGTACGACGCTTTGGTTTCATATTTAGGGCTTACAAAACAATTAATAGTTGTTGTTTCGAAATCAAACAATCCACCCTTACTTGGTAGAACTTTTCTACGTGCTTTTGGTTTCGAATTATTGCAAGTTAACTCGGTAATTACCGAAGGTGATTGTGATAAAATTATCACACAATTTAAACAAAAATATTCGAATGTTTTTAGTAATGAACTAGGCAAGTATCGGTTCAGTGAAATGTCTTTGTCCTTGAAAGAGAATGCAACACCAATTTTCTGTAAACCGCGATTGCTTCCACTCGCTTGGAAAGACAAAATCGAAACAAAACTGCGCGATATGATAAAAATGGACATTTTAGAAATAGTTGATAATTCCGACTGGGGCACGCCTCTTGTGCCAGTTCTTAAGCCAAATGGCGACTTAAGAATATGCGCAGACTACAAGTCACCATAAATAAATACTTAAACGATGTAAAATACCCCTTACCACGCATAGAGGAAATTTTCGCGTCGCTGGAGGGAGGTCAACTTTTCACAAAGCTGGATATGTCAAATGCGTATTACCAATTGGTTTTAGATTCCAACTCTCAGCAACTTTGCACGTGGAGCACGCATATTGGCACATTGAAAGTCAAACGTCTTCCTTTTGGCGTTAAAACGGCTGCGTCTATTTTTCAAAAGACTGTCGAAAATCTTTTTCGTGGGATTCCACATGTAGTCGTCTACCAGGACGATATTACAATCACTGGCAGAAATCTGCAGGAACACTTACAAACATTAGATTCAGTCTTGTCAAAGCTGAGTTCTGCGGGACTGACATTAAATGAGAGCAAATGTATTTTTTTTTAAATCTGAGGTAACCTATTTAGGTTTTCAAATAGATAAATTTGGTCTTCGAAAAACACCAGAGCGTATTTCATGCGTTAAAAGCGCACCGGCACCAACCAATATAACTGAACTTAAAGCGTTTGCAGGCATGGTGAATTATTATTCCAAATTTGTATTTAACTTTGCTGACAAAATGAAACCTTTATATAATTTACTATCAAAAAATGTAAAATTTACTTGGTCAAGGGCATGTCAGCAGGCTTACGAACAAATCAAGAAAGATCTTATGTCAGATCAAGTTTTAATTCATTTCAACGCTAATTTACCGATCATTCTGATCACTGATGCTAGCAACAATGCCGTTGCTGGAGTGCTAAGCCACAAGCTTCCTGACGATTCTATAAAACCAGTAGCATTTGTCTCTCGTGCATTAACCAAAAGTGAATTAAACTACGCGCCTATTGAAAAGGAAGGTTTAGCTATTATTTTCAGTGTTTCAAAATTGCGACAATATCTTTTGGGAAACAAGTTTACGATTCGCACTGATCATAAACCTTTATTAACTTTATTTGGTGAAACAAAAGGGATACCTGTAATGGCAGCAACTCGTATCCAGCGATGGGCAGTAATACTGTCAGGATTCGATTACGTTATCGAATATGTGAGAGGTGAGCGTAATCATGCCGATGGTTTATCTAGAATGCCGCAATCGGTCGTTGTTGAAGATAATCATGAAAGTAATTATGTAAACTTTATCGACTCAGAAAATTGCATGCACATAAACTTTCAAGACATAGCAAGAGAAACACGTCGTGATCCAATATTTTCGAAGGTTTGTGAGGCAATTCCATCAGGCACTCTTCATAATATGAGAGATTTAATTTTTGAACCATTTCGTAACAAAGTTAATGAATTGAACGTTGAATATGGTTGTATAATGTGGGGATATCGGTCTGTTATTCCTCCAAAATTTAGACAGGAGTTATTAGAACAATTGCATATTTCACACTTACGTATCGTCAAAACCAAGGCTTTGGCAAGAGCATACAAGTGGTGGCCTGGCCTTGCCAATTACATTGAAAAATTAATCAAAAATTGTGTTCCTTGCCAAGAGCTTCAGGCTAGCCCCGAAAAAAAAAAGCAAATTAATTCCTTGGAAGCCCACGGATTCTGTGTGGAGTCGTATACATGCCGACTTTGCAGGCCCTATCAAAAACCATTATTTATTCATAGTCATAGACTCATTCTCCAAGTGGATAGAAAGAAGTCTTTCCCACTAAAGATATAACATCTAATTTTATCATTGGCAAAATGAGAAATTTGTTTGCACGATATGGTATAACAGATACGTTTGTATCTGATAACGGAAGACAATTCGTATCAGAAAAGTTTCAAGACTTTTTAAAAATGAATGGTGTCAGGCATATTTTAACAGCTCCTGGGCATCCTGCGACGAATGGCCAAGCTTAGAATTTTGTAAAAGTGTTAAAAAAATCTATTTATGCCAATCTTAAATGTGACAACCATGCAAACCTGGACACCATCATCTGTCGATTTTTAGCAGACTATCGCAATGCAAAGCATTGCACAACGAATGAGACACCTTCAAAACTTTTTCTCAAAAGAACACCAAAACCAAGATTTAGGTTGATTAAGCCACCATTAGTTCAAGATGCAATAATTCGAAACCAGAACTGAAGTATTATCAATTACCGGGGGACGCGAAACATTGAATTTCATAAGGGTGAACAAGTTTGGGTTCGCGATTACTCGGATCCTAATAAAGCCGGTTGGTCTTCAGCAACGATCAATAAACAACTTGGCCCAAGAACATACCTTTGCTTTTTAACTAACAACAATCGCCAAATTAAAAGGCATCTCAACCAGATACGTAGTCCAAAACAAAATGTTACAAATAACAATTTCAGGGTGCATGACGAAGCTATCACACATAATGATGCTGTAGCTTCTACCAGCACTCAAATGCCTGGAAGTGACATGGTTCAAGCTGAATGTGATACCAATTCACACACACATTATCACCCCGAAGTAGGTACACCTAAGCGTCAATTAAGACCGCGTCAAGATGGTAAGGTAGTTAAAGCCTTAAATAAAAAACTAAATGTTCAATAGAATTTAGGTATATGATAACGGGTGTTTTTTTTTAAAGGTATAGAACTTCGAATTGAAATAAAACACAAGAAAATCGTTTTAATGTCCATCAATTTGGCTTTATTGGAAGGATAATTTTATGCCATTAATGTTTAAATATGATTTCGGGCATGTGGCCGCCGCGGCTGGCTCGAATAAAGCCAATTCTACAGGACCAATTTTCAAACATATGTATACAAACGTATGTATGAAGGAATAGGGATAACGTATAATGTTACCAACATAATGTTTTATCAATTGAATTACTGATATGTTTTACACTAATTATAACATAAAGTTGAATTATTGTTACTGGATTTAAGCAATGCATCTCAACAAAAAAAGGGGTGCATGTTATATACATATGTGTCAATTGAATTTAGCAATAATTATAAGTAAACAATCTGGCAGCGCTTCTCGTTTGTCAACCAATATTAGAGGTAGATACTATAAAGGCCATGTCAGATTAAACTTTTGCTTCGCGTTGCGTTACAGATTCGCTTTGACATCTAAGATGAAATGTACATACTTATACGAAACATGCTACATAAAGCACTTTTAACGCAGCGTGAAGCGAAAAGTTCGGCAACTCTCATCTTTTTGCTTGCTTTGACAATCAGTTGGAATAATTTTCTTTTATTATATTGCCAAACGAAACATATCGTGAGTTTGAATCTGTTTTAATAAGAGGTAAATATGTATGTGCCATTTAAATCGTAAAATAATATAATTAACTTTTATTTTTATAACAAAAAAAATAAATAAATATCAAAATTATTTATTTATTTATTTAAATGATATTAACCTTATATAAATATAAGACTAATATGTATACAAAGTATATAGCACTAGCTACTTGGGCTATCGGCTAACATAGCAAAATTGTCAACTACTTTTTTTGGTAAACGAGCAATGGCGCGAGTGTTGTCAAAGTTTTCATTGTGTCATACACCTTTTGCTTTACACTTTTCTATCAAAGTTAGAAACGTCACGCAAATCGACAAAGTTGTATCTGACACGGCCTTAAGGAAGAATGAAATAAAGATTATTCTGTAATCAACGGCATTCAATAAAAGTTGTTCTTCTCCTTTTTTCCTCCCTACTCTCGCGACATTACAATATGTTTTAACACAACCAAGGTAGGTACATACCTCATGAGATTTGAGATAGAACTTTTAGTTAAGCATTGATTTAAATAAAAAATTTACATATTTGTAATGAAAATATTCTCTGAACTCTAAACGCAAACAAACTACGTGGTTGTGTCAACCATAATCTAAGACATTGGTCGGCGTTTCATAGCACAACTGTGCTGAGAGCATTCACACATATTCTTACCCACACTCGAGTTTCATTTCAAATTGATGATGATATGCGAAAAATATGTCATCAAATTTAAAACAATTTTTATTATTACGAAACTTTCATGAGAGTATAAATGTGGACGATTTTATTAATATTGTGCGAAAATCCGCTTCAAAGTATGGCTTTTCTATATATTCTGTATCTAAATACTGTAACACTCTTTTTCTTTAGTCAAGCAATGAATGCATTTTGCCAATTTAAATGATTTTCTGTTTTGTTTTATTGCGAATGCGTAAAATATTATCTAAGGAAATATAATACAGCATCATATTTCCAACGTTTGCCTTTGTATTTGGTGGAAAGCTCTGTCGCCTCAATAATACTAACAAGCAACAATACAAACACATTTTAAGTTGTGCCTAGCACTGATCTACAAGCACAATTTTTTAAACTTTTAATATTTTTTTCCCGTTTATTACAATACGAAAACAAATAACAAGGTTATACCGAATGACTTTGGTAGAGGCTGCCAAAAAATGCACGCGTTTTGGCGTTTTGAAAGTTTACACCTGGGACTAATTTTAGGGGTAGTTAGAAGAGTCGCGGCTAGACCAGAAGAGTCATAAAAAACTCTAATATGAATCAAATATTTCATAAAACGCTGATTGGTTAAGAGTAAGAGTTTGTTAACGTTGTGAAGAATTGTTTACTCGCAAATGATTATAAATATGACTTAAATATGATTCGAAAATGACTCGCAAATGTTTTAAAAATGACTTAAATATGACCCGAAGAAGGAAGACTCGCAACTGACTAGCAACTGATCAAAAACAGAGTCATAAATGACTTTTGCAGGAGAGTCGCGGATAGGGTACCATTTTCTCCTGACAAAAGCATATTTTATGATCAGAAAACTGGCGCATATTCTGATTTTTTAATCGCAAAGAGTTAAAAAAGACTCGGGTACTATTAAAAATTAAAAATAAAATAAGGAATGAGTAGCTCCCAGAATACTATGCGGAGTTTAACAATACTTGTTAAACAATTGTTCCTTGATAAATTAGTTGTAAGTAAAATTCTTTCATAATACCTTGATTGTAATATCAGAACAGTAGTCCTTTAATTTATATTACACAATAATAACATATTAAGTTACGCATGGAGAAAGCGTATTCTATTTATAGTTTCACAATATTTAAACTCATCTAAATTTTAGTAACTAAAGTACACTCACTACCTTCTAGTCTCGTGTTCGTGGTATTCGTATTCCTTTCGGTCAGAGTACCCTTTGTGGAGCAACAGTGGGAAGTACTGAAGGGTTAGCAATCCTCAGTATACGTGCCATTTTATAGTCTCGTGTTTGGCAGATTATTTTGTGGGAGGGCTAAGGATTTGAGAGCGTCCCGGAGAAGATATTGGTTTGACTACTGAAGAGTTAGTATACATGCCGCGGCTTCCTGATACAAGTGCCTCTAAAATCTCTTAAATTTCCTGGAAAAGGTATTTTAATTGTCTTTATTTCTTTACAGAATATAGTTAACTGACAGGTCTTTAACGTACAAAGCATTCAAGTTGGGATGGAAACAGATTCAAAAGTTGCAGTTGTTTCTTTATGATAACTCAAAAATTTCTATGAAAAACGTGTAAGCAATAATTATAAAAACAACCATTTGAATGCATTAGGACTTTTTTCTTGTAAAAAGGTATATTAAAAGTAGCAAAACTTTGCAGCTTGTCATCAGATTTTAGTAATTAAACGATTTTAGGAAAATATAGCTATGTTTGCTTTTATTGTTATTGCTTAAATATTTGTCATAGAAACTATCGGGATGACGCGCTGTAAAGTTATTCAATCTTAAATATACCGAACTTTACTCAAAAATGGCCGAGATGCGCAAGTTTAGATGGTTACCAATAGGAATCATAACATATGTTTACAGTACATCGCGTTCCGGAAAAACTTTAGCCGTTACCATGATACAATAATACAGGTACATGCATTAGAAAATTTTTCTCATCTAGGTAGTCAAATCCTCATGTGAGTTGTCAAAAATTACTTACTGTCCAACAACAAAATTCGTTGTACAGTGTTTTGTATGTACTGTACAACTGTACAACTGTACTGTGGAATTTATAATCGTACGAATGAAATTTCATAATTTTTTTCTGTTCGCACAGCTAAATAACTTAATACTTCTAATGCAATATTTCAACGAATAACGAATAAAAATTTTCATTCGAATAACCACTTTAAAACACCAATTTTTAATACATTCTATCACTAACCTGCGGTAAATGTTGTACGTACCAATTATCTTGAAGGTAATTGTCCTAAGATTAGTGAAAATGGGAATGGTAAAAAATGTTCCTGAGTCATGACCGGTGAAAGGAGAAATATCACAAAACTTGAAAAAAAATTTTAGCAAAATATCCTCACAAATCAAAAATACTTGTATAAAGTACAGTAATTTAACTACAACACAAGAGAAGTAACTTAAGTTTGGGTCTAAAATATACCACCGAGTATCTTAGTTATGTCAATTGACACCCTCCGATGACATCATATAAAAGTTATCGGTAACTTTTATATAAAATTCCGGAACTCGGACCGGTTGCTAGTCCTTGGGAACCAGTCACGTGACTAGCCTTGTGACAGGTTCTCTTCCCTCTAGGGTAGTTTCGGCTTTTTAATGGCGTTAACAGATATTCCATCTTCAGCAAAACTCCTTCCTATATATTATTTTTTTATTGAATTAAGAAAACTTTTCTTCTTATATTTTGCCATTGAGACCATATTATTGTTGTCAGATATCGTACTTGTTTAACAATACTGTAATAACTCAAAATTGTAATTTTATCACTACTACTTCACCAAAAAAAACTGAAACTTTCAATTTGTATATTGTGTACTTTACGAAAATTGTGCAAGAGTGCAGAAGTTGTTGATCTGTGACATTTGTAAGCCTTAGAACATTTTTTTGAAAATAATATTGTTTTTCTAACTTTCTTCCTCAAAATACTTCCAAACTAAGATACGCTGTCGCAACACTGTGCTTGAATTTGCAACTTTTTTTAACAAACGGACCACCATACTGGTAAAGATACTTCAAGTGCGCTGATTTCAATTCCGCTAACTAGCCGTTTTTTTTCAAAGTTAGCTCTTGTTTTTACGATATTCACGATTTAAAATGTTCATATTAAATAGCCATAAAAACGGTTTTTTTTAATATTTTTGGCATGAATCTCAGATACAAATTTAGCTTATTTGAGTAAACATGAATAGTATTAACATATTTTGTGACTTTTTTGCAAAAACAAAAAAAATTTTTTAAAAAAAATTTTTTTTGTTTGAAAATAAGTAAGTAAATATTTTCTTAGATATATCGTAAACTATAAGGAAAATGAAAATTTTGTTCAAAGCTTTGTTTTAGATAATAATATTATCTATCTACAACTCCACTAAACACATTTTTGTTGTAAATTATACAATTAAAAAGTTATAGATAGTAAAAAACGTAACGTGCGTTACATAGCGTACGTCACAAAGAGTTCACGGCTTTTGATAAAAAAAAATTTTGGCTTCAAATAAGTTGTTTTAGAATTCTCTTAAATTCATCTTTCTTTTATGAATTAGATTTTGTGTGTTTATTATGCGATATTCGCTAAAAACTATGAGCACACAAAACTTGGTGATCAAATGATTTCGCTACAAATACCTGTAAGAAATTATGTTGTACGCTATTCGAAAGTAACTCTTATCCCACTAACACTATGTGTAAGTACATATCTCTTTTGAAAGACCAAAAAATTTTTCCATATATCATGTCTACCTTTTCTCTTTTTTACAACAATATTTTATATTTTCAAATAACGTTATATTAAATGACTGATATTTTAAGTCATAACTTTATTACTGGTGGTTGGATTTTTAGCATTTTGAAGAGGTAAGAATATTTTGAGAAAAAATGTTTAAGAAATTAGGGAGACAATTAGTTACAATTGGAACATAATAGTTTTTAAACTATTCGTATATTTCTATGGGGTTAGAACGAGAATCGGAGCAATTCTCTTTATATAGGGATCCCCTAATGTATATATACAAGTATAAAACATTTGAATTGGTTGTTTTGTTGCCAATACTAGTCAGTTTTTGTTTATTATGATTTAATAAAAAATATTTAAACAACATTTTGTTCAGTTTCATTAATAAAATTGTAATACCGGTATCATACCGGTATTCAAGTTTCGGTAGCGGTATATACCGATACCGATATAGTTAAAATACCACTACCGCTACCGCTACCGTTATTCGTTTCGGTTGCCAACATTGAAAATAACATAAATAACTCCGAAACATGTGTTTTGCATCTTTTTTGTGTGACAGTGTGGCACCAGCAGCAAACATTTGCTACAAATTTTTGAAGTCAGATAGAATTCTGCGAGATTTCTTCTTGACATAATTGTACGATTGCGTAAGATAGTCAATCATGGGCCTTATAGCAATCTCATACATTGTATAGTTCTACTTATATATACATATAACTGACAGCTAAAATTTTGAGCTTCTTTTCGTTTTAAGTTTGCTTTTCATTAAACCGAGTAAACTAAATAGACGCTTTTAACATTTAGATTACTCTTTTTAAAAAGTCAGAGCAAAAAATTGCATTTCTTTAAATTGTATTTCATTAGTGGAATATTTAAACTCGTGTGCTTTAACGCAATTGTACTCAGTTTTATACCGCAGAGCTGTATAGCGCCAGTGACATTACCCACTTTCCGAACAAAAATTTATTTAATCTGTAACTTTATTAATACCTTCATTATTTGGTTTAATGTATTATGGAAAATAAATTGATTCAATAAAATAAAAAAGTGCAAAAATGCCAAATAAGTTTGAAAAAGTGATAAACTAGCGCTTAGCACTTTTTGAAAACTTTTAGTGCTAACTGAGATAAAAAGTGCTAAATCTAGCACTAAAAATGCTAAAATAGCAAGCCTGGATGTCAAGGATAAATGTTGCTGACAAAGAGCAGCCTTAGAACATTAAACTCAGTCCTTTACTTCTTTGTATGCAATGAAAATTCACTACCCTTAGAAAAGTTGTACGTTTATATTCTTTGTTGCAAAGGCCTTTTTAAAACAGTCAATGTATTAATTGTTTCATCTCACAATCGGTTTCTTATTAAGTAACACATTTTCAGTTGTTGAGAAAAGCCTTTCGTCCCCGACAAAAGCTGCTCGGATAGTTGTATAAATTATCAATATTTGTGGTCCTTTTGCCGCTGCTTCAAATAATTTCAGCTGCTTTGTTAATAGTGGCATTTAAAGTTTCCTCGAAAGTCTTCTCTTTCAAAACATCACTGTCATCTGAAGTAATATCTATTTCCCCATTTTCTTCATCACTAAATGCATCAAAAAGAAGTGCATAATCCAAAATAATTTAATATGCACTTTGATCCTTCGTTGGTTTCTTTCGCCTTACATAGATGTTATTTCATGATAAACGACAAGAATTTAAAGAAAAATGTGAATTTATTTATGCCAAAATCAGTACTTTTTTGTGTATATAAATATATTTTTAGTCCCGGGAATTCCCGGATAAATTTCCGGGAGAGCGGAAAACCAAAATAAGCAATTTTCCCGGGAATTCCCTGGAGATATCCCTAGTTCTAATCCGTTTCCAGCTACTCTAATTTTCGAAATACTTATCACGGCTTATTTTTTAAATTTGTAGAACACCAATACAACAGGTTTCACATGAAATCGTTAATATCAGTGTTCGAAATGCTAATTTTTATAATTTTGTTGCATATGTATTTACTTTGCGCTTCCGCTGAACGAGTTTGTTTTTTTTTTCAAAACTAACACTACTAAAAAATAAACTTTTTAATACTTTTTAATGTAGAGAATTGTGACTCCTTGCTTTCGTCTCTAAATTTATTCGATACTGATCTGGAAGACTGGACTTCAAGTGACGACTTAATTGAAAAGATTAGATGCACCATTTCCTAGAAATATAATCTATATACGGCCATGTCACAGAGTTCAATTCCGTTCGGAAACGGAATTCAACCTACTGCATTTTTGTGGCAGCTGGTGTCTAAAAAAAAACAAAAATTCGCAAATTTTTTTAGTGTGTCCAGACTGTTGGCGGCGCTGCTATGCTGCGGTATCGTCCAGCCAGGACTTGACATATTAGGGTGGATTGAATTCCGTTTCCGAACGGAATTGAACTTTGTGACATGGCCGATAGTATTTTGAATTAAAAAATAGTGTTTTTGTTGAACTGAATTGTAAAGTACAAATATATCTTTTATAATTAAATTATGAGTTTAGTCGAACTATATGGGTTTATATCCAAAGAAATTTTAATTATTTTGGCTTTAGTTCGGTTTTAATTTAATTTTTCAATTAAATTATATTTTTATTTAGAGATAAACGTGAAGCATGTAGACAAAGAAAAATTTTGACTGCGCGGAGGGTTGAACTGACGTTTCGAAAGCTCCCGCTAATCTCATCAGAGTTCTTTACCGCTTAGACCACTCGACCAAAGTCGGGTGTTTGCAGTCAAGAGCTGAATATCGAATTCAAATCGCCTAGCCCGCAACATCATTAATTTTAGAGGGCACACTCGGCTGAAAAGAAAGACACTCCTGCTCTCAGCCAAACACGAGAGACGCAAGACCAGCGTTGTCAACTCAGCTTTTTCAACTCTTCGACGCGAAAAATTTTTGAGTGCTTTTTTAATCTATTTTTTAGTGCTTTTATTTTGTGACGGTGGCACTAAACCCAAAATTCAAAAATTAATTTTTTTATCTAAAAAAGTTTGTTCCAAGTGTAAAATTCTTTGTTAATGCAACTATTTCTTGAACATGTTTTTGCAGTCATACAGAAAAATGAAAAAAGTGGATTCGAGCAACTAGTGCTATTTTATCTTTTAAAAGCGTCAAACCCAATAAAAACGAATTCTTGTACGTATTACGTTTGCTTTGCACTTCAGATTTCAAAAACTATCAGTTTTCAACGAAATTTGATATACATATACATTAGGGTGATAACTTTTTGGATTTTTTGGATATATGCAAGCTCTAGTTCAAAAATCGTGTAGGGCACGGAAAAATAATAAGAACTGCAATCTCACTTTTTTTCGATAATGAAAAAAGTTCACGCACCAAACGCATTGAAGTTTTGTATATACGTTTTTTTTATTAAAGAAGACATATTTTAAAATTATTTTTTACTCAAAATGGCGGGTAACGATTTTGTAAGTACGATTATATAAAAAAACACAAAAATTTAGTTATTTCGATTAGAATATAACTTTTTTTTGATAAAAGAAAAAATTGTGTATACAAACTTCAATGCATTTGGTGCGTGAACTTTTTGCACAATCGCGCAAAAGGGGGATCGCTGTTTTTACTTATTTTCCTTCCCCAACACACAAATAGTCATCAGCCTAATATACATATGTATATTCTACTCCTACGTGCGCATCACGTGGCGTAAGAACTATTCCGATACTTTTTATGATTTCTTTTTATAGCCGTCTAAACTTGGGCATCTCTGCCATTTTTTGAGAAATGTTCGTCATATTCAAGATTGAATAACTTTAGAGCGCGTCATCGGATATTAATAAATTTGGTGTCTTCTCTTAATAAATAATGAATGAAATGGACATAGTTTCGCACTACAAGATCCTCTAAAATGCCAAAATATCCTGGAAAAGGTATTTGTAGTTTTCTTTATTTTTTACAGAGTACAACTGAAAGGTCTTTATTGTACAGTCTTTAATTAGGGATGAAATAACCCAATAATTTTTATGAAAAACATCTAGCAATAACTTTGATGATCATATATAATCAATTAATATCGGATATGATATATTAAGCTCTAAATAACATGAAATTAAGAGTTTTAAAAACCCCCGAAGAAAATAGATGATAACTTCAAAACGGCTGGACCAATTTTCTTTAAACATAGGTTAGAAGATTTTGGATAAAGTCACCCTTCAAACAAAATTTACTAAATTAAAAATCGATCTAGCCATTTGGGAGCGACGGTGTCAAAGACACAAATTCAACAGGATACATGTAGAAAAGATGTGATATCTTCTAACGCTGGACCGATGTTCTTCAGACATAGCTAAGAACACTATCGATCAAGTCACCTTTCAAATAGAAAAACCAAAATCAAAATCGGTCAGCCGTTTGGTCTGTACGTGGAGTCGTACAGACACACAGACCCACACTAAAAACATATAAAACCCCTTTTTTGGTCGGGGGCTAAAAATAGAAAACTACAAAATGAGTGAAAAATTTCTGTTTTAGTGAATTTAATTTTTTTTAATTAATTTGTTTTAAATCTGCACGATTTACAGAGTAGGCAAGTATATAAAAATTTTTTTAAAAACACAAAAAAAATTAAAATTTAGAGCTTTTTCCAAGAATTACGCTTTTTTTACTTGTTTCAGTGCTTTTTGAAATCTAAAAGTTGACAACGCTGCGCAAGACATCTAAAGAAGCAACCGTTGAACCTAATATGTCGTCTAGCAGTGGCTGGACTAATTATTATCCATTTTAGTTTTAAGACTTGAATACTTATTGATAATTCAATTTACAATTGAAGATTCAATATATACGGCCCTAGTACATTCCTCATAATCGCTGTCTCTTTGGTTCTATGCATATCAGTGCTGCCATATATTTTTCTCAACAATCTTCTAAACGCAAAATAAAAATCTTATTTTTCCATCAACAATTTTCTTTGAGTCCTAATTTAAATTATTTAAAACACAACGTTAGAAATATATAAACATGATATTAACAAGCATAAAGTCTTTACACTGAGAAAGGAATCTATCAAGTTCAGACACGGGTAGACTGTAAAAGAAGAGTTTAAGTACCGATTTTCCATGATTTACATGATATATGCATAAGTACGTTCGTGTAAGTTTAATATTTTTTTATATTTTTTAATGAGAAATCGAATAAATTAAAAAAAAAGGTAGAACGCTCAAAGAATTTATTTTGTGAACAAACTATGAACGATCACTTGGCTATATGTAACAGCTTCCGAAAACATGGAGAGACTTTGTCTTCAAAATGTTCTTCCTAGATCAGATTTAACGTAGTTTATTTGTGAGAATCCACTGAAATCTCATACAAAATTTTATGGACAACAAATCACATGAGCCTAGATTTATTGCATATAGCCTTTAGTTCGATTTTTCAAAAGCTAACTCCTGCTACAGTTGCTGCCGATGCTCAATTAGTAAAAACTTCGACATATTCAATACAGTAAACTTATAAAATGAAAACATAAATATTGTTAAAAGATGTGCAACCTCTCTGAATGTACTAGCAATATAAAACATTCAAAACAATCTAATGCAGTACCAAACGAATAGGGAAAACAGACCTCTTCAAAAAGACTGAACTTAATTGTACTCCTTATTTGTATATATCGGTATATAAAAACACTTATATGTATGTCGATATAATTCTACATCTTGTATACCACACACAAATTGAGGAAGGGATGTATTATCACTGTCCTCTTCTAAAAGTAACTCTAATTAAGGCAGAAAGAATAAAAGAATGTATATAAAAATATCTTTTTTTAAGAGTATATATATTTTTATTTTTTTGACCCATTGAAAAAATTCAAAAATAATATAAATCTTCACATATGGTAACACTGATGCATATTCACGTTTTTTAATATTCCCGAATCTCTAAAAAACTGCCTTAATGTGGGTGTTCTCATTAGCAGCAGTACAGCCAAATGTAAATAATAAAGTAGATTTTAAGAAGGTATCTTTTCAAACTAAAGTTTATGAAATGTTCAGTAAAATCTGCTTTTTTGTTTATTATTTATTTATTTTTCAGTAGTTAGTAAAATAGGATTAAAACGGTTTAAAAATTTTATGGTACAAAAATAGAAAAATTTTGTGCTATAGAAAAGAAAGTGGCAACGCTTTTATACATAAACACACAACACGGATATCATTTTCAAATCCTCCCTACGATATGCAGCAAGTAGTGCAGGCAGTAAAAGGTAATTGTCTTGACTAAGAACTTCATTTGTAATACCGTAGATGTCGCCACAAAGAAAATATCAATCTGCACAGTGCAACCTAAAGCAAAATTCATAAAACTACTATGTGAATACAACCTCAGAAAACTAGTGTTGATAAAAACGACTTCAAAGTTTCCATGTTACATACAATTTAATGGAAAAATAAAAGTACATTCTTCTGTCAAGATGTGAGCTTACAAGATATAGATATATATAAAGAACGATATGATTATTAATTCTGAGTTATTAATTCCAAAATCAGGTTTTTTTTAGTTATGACACTATTTAAGTAAATGAGCGATTTACCTGATCTGGTTGCACACAGACTCCTGCGGATAATGAAATTAAACATAGTGCGACTGAGTGCGTAGATAATATAAAGTAGGGATGTAACGAATACCGATACCGATACCGATATATCGGCGATACTTCAGATTTTCCGATACATCGGTATCGGCGATATTTTACTGTCGATACGACGATACTTTTAAAATATTTTTCAGAGTTTTTTTTAACAAATAATTTATTTTTGTTCAATTTTGCCATGAATTAAATTCACTTCGTTATTTTTTAAATCTTATTAATATCAATTTTAAAAATTAATAGTATTTTATGCTGTTATTTTGTAAAAAAATTATTTATTTTTTGTTAATTTTACCATGAATTCAAATTCAAGTCGTTGTTTTTAAAATCTTATTCCAGCAAAAAAAGACACTCCAAAGAAGTCATGAAAATGTAGAATTCGCGATCCGGAAGTATTGCAAATTTGGATAATTTCTAATTAGTTTTACATATCCTTGCCATTGCAAGAAGTTCTGTTTTTCGATTACCAATCACCGAATTAGAAGCGATGCTAGGACAAATTTCTTTTTCGGTGTTCTATAATGGTTTTTCCTCAAGGAAAAGGGATAAAAAATTACCTATTTTCACAATTTTTTTTTATGCGAATTTAAACTCAAAACTTTATTTTCATGGAAATTTAAGTGAACAAATATAAACTTTTAGAAGACTTTTAATAATTAAGCTATTAAGTTATTTAGAAGAATATTAGTTGATAAATGTTCTTTAAAATATCGATTTTTTAAAAAGCATGGCGAGTATTTTTCAAAATTACAAAGGAATTAAAAATTTTTTCTTCCTTTTCTACTAATTATCTGCATATTTTTAATATAGATTTTTTGAAGCAAAGAAAATGTAGCTCCTTAAAAATTACTTCCAATTTTTTATACTGGGTTAAAATCAATTTTAAATATTCTCTCTTACAATGTAATTTTGTATAATAAAAAAATTGCACTTGAGTTTTCTTGATCTAAACTTGAACTCAATTTCAATATTCGTATCGGTATCGGAATCGGTATCGGCGATATTTATTTTTAAATATCGGTATCGGTATCGGATCGGCAAAACGGCGTATCGTTACATCCCTAATATAAAGCATGATACAATAACAGAAGGTAACTCCATTTGAAAAATGCTTGACTTAAGGCCAGATTTTGTAAATACAAACGCTATTTGCGTTTCGAAATTTTTATGTAAAAAAATTATTTTGAAACGCATTTGCGTTACTTTTTATACAAATTTCAAAGGTTTAGAAACGAAATTTTTTACAAAATCTGCCTATTATAATGTAATTTTTGAAGTTTGTTCTTTTATAAGCATTAAAAAAGCCTTGCAACATATACATGTAAAAGGGGAACAACATTTTTGGTATCATTTGTACCGAAACTAATTCTTATTTATTATTTTACAAAACTTTTAGATTCAGTTGTCATTGGAAACTTGGATTTTAGTAAAAAGTTTCCTAGCACTAGTTTTCATAATTCCCTTGAACGTCGGAAGCAAGTTGTATCATGATATAAAGTCGCTGCGGAATCTCTCAGCAACAAACTGGACTGTATGATATAAATTAGGGTAATAACTGTTTAAAGTTTTTTGCAAATATCAAAATTGGCATGATATAGTATTGTCGAATAGGCGAGTAAAAACTGTAAAGAAATACGTTTTTACTTTTTCGCTGGTGTCAAAAAAATTCACGCATCAACAGCGATGATGTTTTAAATTTGTATTGGTATACAATGAGATGGCGTTGCAATTTATTTCAATACAATACAGGTAAAACTCGATTTGAGCGGTACTTCATTTAACCGATTTCGATATATCGTGGGGGTAATTCCATGCCAAATTTGCTAACAGTTATAGGCAATTCACACTATTGTAATGGCGGCAAAATATGTAAACAAAGTTGAAATTGAAAAAGGTTGTAGCATTTCTATAACAAACAATGTATTCTGAAAATTATGATGTGTTGGCTGAAAAGTATTAAAAACGGTTCCTTGAAAAGTGGCCGCAATGAAAAATGGCACCAAACTTAAAAATGAAAAATGGCCCCAAACTGAAAAATGGACCCAAACCAAAAAATGAAAAATGGCCCCAAAATAGGAAAAATGACCCCAAATATTTTTTGTTGTTGTTTGCAATAGAAAATATTTGGGGCCATTTTTAATTTTTCAGCTTGGGGCCATTTTTCATTGATGCCATTTTCCCTCAAGTTGGAAAATGGCCCCAAACTGAAAAATTAAAAATGCCCACAAAATGTTTGCATTCAAAACAACAACAAACATTTTTGGGGCCATTTTTCCTATTTTGGGGCCATTTTTAATTTTTTAATAATTTATTTGGGGCAATTTTTCATTTTTTAATTAAGGACCATTTTGCTTATTTTGGGACCATTTTTCGTAAAACGAGCTGAGGAAATATAGCTGCATAGACGGCCTTTGGCCGGTCTTAAGGGCTTCTCCTCTCAGTATAACGAAAACCGGTTTCGCTGAGTAAAGAACTGTGCATAGCCGGCCTTCGGCCAGGCTAGGTATAGCGACAAGCGGCTTCGCTGAGTAAAGACTATGAATTCGTCATGCTGTAAACAGAAAGTTTATATAATTGCAGACTGATATTTGTTTAGTTTCTTAAAATACTTGCCGAAACACGTTAAACTACAGCAGTGTGTATATTCGATTTTAATGAAATTTGGTCAGATGTTTCCTTCTAACCTATAACGAATTTATGCCAAAGGAAAAAAGATTAAGAATGTTTATTTTAAAAGTTTTGACGTATTCAATAATTATTTCGCTAAATTTACTGAATGTGTTGAGTTAGTTTTTAAATATCTCGAAAACTATTTGATATACAAGGATGGTTTGTATGCCACTTTAAAGAGGATATTTGGGGCTGCAAAAAATATTTTGAAAATTTCAAAACTGACTAAATCAAAAACCTATATTTCTTTCGTCTGATTTTTTTTAATAGAATACCTCTAAACAGGCGCGGATCCAGCGTAAATTTTTGGGAGGGGAAATACTGTATGAATATTCTGTCTGACACTGGCTGTTTTCTCGAGAACCGTAAGAGCTAAGGATCTAAAAATTTTCACAGAACATGAGGGGCTTGCAACACTGCTCAACAAAAAAAACGCGCAATAGCAGGGTTGTAAATGAATTAAGCTTTCTATCTCTCTCCCACTTCACCGCATGTTCTCTACACTATCCCTTTCCCAAAGAAGGTAACACATTAATTAATTAACTGGTAGGCATTAATTGCCTGATTGTGTTACTTCTCTTTTTATGAAAAAAACCACTGATTTTATAAAAATATAATAACAGGCTTTGTTTTTAAACGAATGTTTATATAAAAAACAACAATATTTGTACAAATAAAACTCCTACACTCCTACAAATAGAATAAGTAAAAAATTTAATAAACGTTATTGATTTAACGCGATTTTTAGGTACCAAAATTAATTTTTGTATGTATTCATATTTTGATTTACGCGATATGTTAAACTCCTGCTACAAAAAAAGATTTTGTACCAATCCTGAACATTATTTTACGCGGATTTGATTTACACGTACCTTGTTAGGTCCCAACAGACCGCGTGAATTGAGGCTTACCTGTACATATATTATTTTTAATACTTTGGCTTCGTGATT
Organism: Panzeria rudis; assembly: GCA_956483635.1. NCBI lineage: Eukaryota > Metazoa > Arthropoda > Insecta > Diptera > Tachinidae > Panzeria > Panzeria rudis. Next base: position 106,246,259 of record OY101447.1, read on the forward strand.
CATATTGCGTTTCAGTAAGGCTTTTAAGGAAAGTGTATTACCCTACAAGAACAGTGACAGTCATTTTACCGGTCATATGACTGGCATTGTTGATAGAAATATCCATCATTGCGTAGAACAAAGTTGGATGAAGATGGAAACTTTTGTGTACGTGTGATGTTGCATCCTTCTGCATTTTTTCGTCCATAGAACATATAACCGAACTGCTCACTCTAATGTTGTTTGCTAGACAGCGTTGATGGATATACCAGTCACAGTTTACTAATCAAACTTGATGAATAAACCGGTCACAGTTGACTAATCAAACTTAATGGATATTTCGGTCACATTTGACTAATCAAACTTGATGTATATATCAGTCATAGCTGACTAATCAAACTTGATGGATATATGCGTCACTGTTGGCGAACATACCAGTTGAAATAAAACATATTTATTCCAATTTAGATTGATTTTATATAAAATAAACTTATATATAGATATATACATACAATCCTAGTCATATAATTTAAACAATTATTATTAAATACATACATACATGCCCAAATAAAGTTACAAAGGATTATTCTTTTAGTAAATAATTTTAAATTAATTTAATCAGCAGTACTTACAACGTCTTTAGTGGAAAACCAATAGCTTCTTCAAATTAGCACTAAAAAAGGACGTAAAGTTAAAGATGAATGTTAACGATTAAAATTTTTGTTATTTTCTTACCTTCCATTGTCCGGTTTGAGGAGCCTTTTTGGCACAGGCCACCCGAGCTGCATCTGTATCCTTGGCCAATATCGTTGTGACACCTTCAGCCTCAGCTTTTTTTAAATAAATAGTTCCAGTGCACTTTTTCCAGTTTACTTTTATATTAAAATTAAAATAAATGTTTGACGTCAGAATATTTCAAACTTTAAATTCTTCAACGATGATGGATATATCGATCAATAATGACAGTCAAATACAAAATTTATGCAAATGTATTAGTAAAAAAATTGTGTAGGTATTAGTTTCGGTCATACATTTCTTGTAGGTAGTTGTTCAAAAAACTCCAAAATTTTTTTTGGTTTGGATTTAGAAAATGGATTTGGGTATGCAATTTTTTTTTGCAAAATAACCCACGATAATAGTAAAAAATATATAAATAGTATGAATAAAAAAAGTATTTGCTTTTTACTTAAATTTTTTTTTTAAACCAAAATTCTGGAAATTATTGAATATAAAACTAAGAATTTTGGACTTTAAAACAAATTTTTAAGTAAAAAGCAAATACTTTTTTATTCATACTACCCAATGTTTTTCTTTAATAAAAGCACATTGCCCACCTCGTGGTGCCATGCGAAAAATTTGGTTGTAGTCCTAATGTACATTCTGTGTTTAACTAGCGAATGTGTACTTTTCTCCTTTTTGGTCGATCTTTAGGGCCTTATTTTGTAAATACAAAGCGTTAATCAATTTCGAATGTATTTTGGTTTTTCTAATTTTAAAATTTCCCATACAAAGTTTGCCAACCCTAAGGGGCAGGCAGGAGACTCTGGCGTTCTTAAAACGCAAATTTCTGCTTTTTTGAACTAAATTCCAATGCGTTGCGTTTTTCGAAGTTTCGATATTTCGGTGATGCTTAATTTTTTTATTTTTTTGTAATCTCGGTTTGTTTGTGGATTATTTATTTACTGTGGTATTTCGGTTTTTCGATTTACTGATAAAACTTTAAACTTTTTAGCGTATTTACAATAGGGATGTAACGAATACCGATACCGATATATCGGCGATACTTCAGATTTTCCGATACATCGGTATCGGCGATATTTTACTGTCGATACGACGATACTTTAAACAAGTTTTTTAGTTTTTTTATTGACAAATTATTTATTTTTTGTTAATTTTACCAAGAACTAAATTCGTTTCGTTATATTTTAAATTTTAGAAATTAATAATATTTTACGCTGTTATTTTGCAAAAACAATAATTTATTCATTGTTAATTTTACCATGAACTCAAATTCAATTCCTTGTTTCTTAAATCTTATTCCCAGCAAAAAAAGACACTCCCAAGAAGTCATGAAAATGTAGAATTCGCGATCCGGAAATATTGCAAATTTGGATAATTTCTAATTAGTTTCACATTTGCTTGTCATTGCAAGAAGTTCTCTTTTTCGATTACCAATACCGAATTTGAAGCGATGTTAGGACAAATATCTTTTTCCTCCTCAAAAAAAGGATGAAAAATTACCCATTTTCGGGACTTGTTTCTTTTTATGCGAATTTAAACACAAAACTGCTTTCATGTACATTTAAGTGAATAAATATAAACTTTTAGAAGACTTTTAATAATTAAGCTATTAAGTTATTTAGAAGTATTTTTTTTAATTATAATGGAATTACAAACTTGTACTTGCTTTTCTACTAATTATCTGCATATTATTAATATAGATTCTTTGGAAGCAATGAAAATGAAGCTCCTTTAAAATGCCTTCCAATTTTATATACTGGATTAATATCAATTTTAAATATTAATAATCTCTTACACTGTAATTTTGTATAATAAAAAAATTGCCCTTCTTGAGTTTTGTTAATCTAAACTTGAACTCAATTTCAATATTCGTATCGGTATCGGAATCGGTATCGGCGATATTTATTTTTAAGTATCGGAATCGGTATCGGATCGGCCAAACGGCGTATCGTTACTTCCCTAATTTACAATTTTTGCTGATAAAAGTTGTGGTGATGATGATATCGATTTTTTTGTAATAGACTTTCATATTTTAGGTGAATTTAAATTAATTTTAATGAAAAAATAAATATTTTTTAGTATGAATTTTCGATTTAAATTAAATTTTGAGATATCGTCCCTACCATATCCAATTATTTAATATGCAATCTTTTACTTTTCAGAAGAGCACAAAGACCCGTCAATTATGAACTCAAAGTCAGCGTATTCGTAATAGGCTTTTCACACTCAACAACATCTAATATCTACCATTAATTTGCGAATTTCCCCATAAGTATTATACAGGGCTGAACAGCCAACATATATCAACATCATTATAAAATGTTGCTATCTCAATTTCTTCCACCCACCATCATTCGATAAATTTAGTGTTATCACTAAAAAAGCGGCATAATAAGCCATAGCTGCAGCGTTACGTCTGCTATTTATTTTTTGCTCTGGTAGTTTTGTGTATAATTACGTCAAACACGTGTATTTTTTTGACAAGCATAATCTAGTTTTTCTTGTCTTTGTTGTCCTCATATGACCACCTGTACATTAGCGCAAATTGATGGTAGATGTTAGATGTTGTTGAGTGTGAAAAGCCTATAAAAGTGCAAGTTTTAAAAATTTTCTTATTGGGTTATCAATTTTCTATGAGAATTTCAGCACTATGAAACGAGGCATATCGTATAAATTGGAGACCGACGTAACGAATCTTAAGAACTGATTTTGCATATTGTATAGTTTCACATGGTAGGCACGATATGTACGTATGTAGAGTGGAGCGTTGGTGTATGAAGGAAAAAAAGTCATCCAATCGTTTTCGAATACATCCAGAATGTAGCATTTAGCTATATTATATACAAAATTTTGTTTTAATTTTTTTCGACATATTTTTAGCCCTCTTCCACGGCTTGAAGCTATAAAAATTATCGACCCTGTTCTGAAAACCGAGTCCGAGTAAATTTCTCGTTTTCCAAAAATAAATAATGCCACTAAGGATGTATTTGAAATCGTATATAATAAATTAATTTCAGATATGATATTTTAAGCTCTAAAATATATGAAACTGCAAAAAAATCTGGAAAAAGTTTTCTATTAGTGGATTTAAATTCTCTAAATCGAGCGTTTTCAAATCGACTCGATTTAGAGAACTGGAAGGTATATCCAAGGAATTTTTTCATTGTTGCTATAAATCGAACATGATAATTTTTTTCCAGACTATTTTCATTCCAGCTAGTAGCTTTTACATAAATTAATTCATATTTCTTTTAAAAAATATTTTTAAAAATTCAGTATTGAATTTTATTTTAATTTGCTTCGTTAATATAGAAAAAAATTTAATAATATCTTTAAGGCTACATGTAAAAAACAATTTTGTGCCAAATGAAAAAAGGTTAAAATGGAGGAGATCTGAAAATATATAAGAAAGTTATAAGCTATTAAATGAAAATAGCTGATTTTATTTCCCATACAAAATTTTTTTCATAAAAAAATGTCTGTACAAACTGATTTAAATTAATTTTGTATGAAAAATAAAAAAAATAATATAGCTGTTTTCGCTTTTTTCAGAATTTAGTGATTTATGATATATCAGATTTAATGATTTATCAGAATTATGTGATCGTGACAAAACTATTTTTGAAATACATGCCGAGAAAAATTTACTAAGCATATTTTTTCATCTTAATGAAGCAATTTAAAATGATAGTTTTTAGGAAAAGGTCTAAAAATATAAGTTTGTCTGAAATCTTACCTTGTATGAATAAAAATAGTGGATATTTTGATTGTAATGAGTTATAACAGCTATGAAGAATCTATAATCTTTCATCGTATTCAAAAATTCAAAATATTCAAAATCTTGATGCTAAAAGTAAGTCCCAAAATTGTTTTCATTACTTTTCCCATGTATTTAAAAATAAAATGTAACGTTTTAATGCTATTCGAATTAGCTAAAAAACTCTCATGCTCCACTCTAGTGTACATGCAGAAGTGTTTTTTGTGTGTTTGTTTTCTAAACGAAGATGCACTTTTGTTGCTTTTTATTAAAAAAAAAACTTCGGAAGTTAAGACTTTTCGAAAATTAGAACCCCAGGAACAAACAGCGAGTAGCCACTTGCGCAACAAAAATTATAAATTTCACTGAAATAAATTCCTTGGAATTGGTTAATTTACAATCGCCTTAAGGCCAGATTTTGTAAATACAAGCGCTTTTTGCGTTTTGAAATTTGTATGGAATAAAATTTATATGAAACGTATTTGCGTTCTTTTCATACAAATTTATAACGTTAAGAAACGAAATTTTTAACATATTCACAAAAATTTGCACTACTTTCATTATATGATAAATTGTTTCGAAAACTCCAAATTTTCAAAAGTAGGTAAGACTTGAAAAAATCTATCGTATCGCAAATATGATGAAAATTTCACATATAACACTATATATTAAAAAAAACACCAAATTAAAAAAAGCCAAAACTAAAAAATCACCAAAGCAAATAAAAGCGCTTAGGCGAAAAAAGCAACAACACGGTAAAAACTACTATAACTAAAAAATCACTAAAATAAAGAAAATTTACAAAACGAAAATAAATCGCCAGAACACAAAAATTTTCAAAACTAAATATATCACAAAAAAAATTCGTTAAAACGAAACAAGCGAAAACAAAACAAAAAACTCAAAACGAAAAAAGTCCGCAAACAAACAAAAATCGCCAAAACGAAAAACAGGAATTATGAATATGGTATTCAAATGGAAGGAATCCTTCATGTGCAAGTCAAAATCGCAATTTACTGAATTTATTTAATATCAGTGTTGGAAAGTTACTACGTATCTTTAACTAATTATACCTAGTTGCATTATTATATAAGGAGATTTTTATGACGTTGTAATAATTTAGTATTATTGTATATAAATTTCCCTTATGGAGATGCCAAAGGAAGCTAAGTCTATTGCTACACTGGGCTGAATCTTAAAGGGAGATTTTAATCGTAATTACTTGTTGACAAGTAATTACAATTATTGGGTTCATGGGAAATAAAAGAAAGCGATTAATATTTGTTTAATTTGTTCTATTGGAAATTGGTGCTCACCTTTGGTTTAGAGAAATCCAGTAACAAAAAGAGGTACGCATATAAAAGTAACTTCAGGGTTTTATTCCAGGGTTTTATTCCAGGGTTTTTTTTTTGTTTTACTTATGGTATATGTATATATATATATATATATATATATATATATATATATATATATATATATATATATATATATATATATATATATATATATATATATATATATATATATATATATATATATATATATATATATATATATATATATATATATATATATATATATATTAGATCCTTTAGTTCCTATAAGGAGCATAAGGCCTCATAGGGCCTTATGGTAAGTAGTTCATTATAGTAAAGATTGATCAGCAAGTGAGTACTAAAAATCTTTTCGTTTTCATAACCGATTGAGTTCAAACTACATTTTCTATGTATTTGTAGCTAACTTAGTACTAAATTTATATGATGTCAATGTATATAATTATGGTAATTTACTTTCATTTTAGCAATTTTAAATTATTGAACATCTATAAATATGATTAAAATATATGAAAATTAAATTTAGCTTTTAATTATTATTTTTTTTTATCCAAACTAGCTTGCACAGCCGTTCAATAATTTTTCTGTGAACCTGAATGATATTAATTATGTATATCTAGAATACGAACGATTGTGTCGTCCGTTGGCCATACTAGTCTGAAAAAATTATGTTACACCGGCTTAAAGATAATTTTGTTCAAAGTTTTATAGTGTTTTTGTAATTAAATTGGACTACGCCTTCCAAAGTTATAATGAAATCGGAAAAAAACTTTAAAGAAAAGTATCCATACAATTTTAAAATTCGACTGTTTTTGTAGTAAGGGGACCATAACACATAAAAAATAATAATAATAATAATAATAATAATAATATTATAGTGGTGATAAAAGGTCATGAATTGAATAAATTAAAAAGCTTTAAAACTTTATAAAAGTTTGAAATTTGGAAACAGGCTCGTATATTTTCCAAAACCACTCAACATATAAAAAGAGTCTTATATATTGTTTCTTTTTTGTGGGAAATTGAAATGTGATTATGTAGCCATTTATTCTTTTAAATCGCAATCATTCTAACTAGGGATGTAACGAATACCGATACCGATACCGATATATCGGCGATACTTCAGATTTTCCGATACATCGGTATCGGCGATATTTTACTGTCGATACGACGATACTTTAAAATTTTTTTTCAGTTTTTCTTTTAACAAATTATTTATTTTTTGTTAATTTTACCAAGAACATTCAAAACCAATAATTTATTTATTGTTAATTTTACCATGAACTAAAATTCATTTCTTTGTTTTTTAAAACTTATTCCCAGCAAAAAAAGACACACCAAAAAAGTCATGAAAATGTATAATTCGCGATCCGGAAATATTGCAAATTTGCTTGTCATTGCAAGAAGTTCTCTTTTTCGATTACCAATCACCGAATTTGAAGCGATGTTAGGACAAATTTCTTTTTCGGTGTTCTATAATGATTCCTCAAAAAAGGATGAAAAATTACCCATTTTCAGAACTTGTTTCTTTTTATGCGAATTTAAACACAAAACTGTGCTTTCATGTAAATTTAAGTGAATAAATATAAACTTTTAAAAGAATTTTAACAATTAAGCTATTAAGTTATTTAGAAGAATATTAGTTGATAAATGTCCCTTAAAAATTTGATTTTTTAAAAAGCATGGCGAGTATTTTTTAAAGTTATAAAGGAATTACAAATTTATACTTGATTTTCTACTAATTATCGGCATATTTTTAATATAGATTTTTTGGAAGCAATTAAAATGTAGTTCCTTAAAAATTATTTCAAATTTTTTTACTGGGTTAATATCAATTTTAAATATTAATAGTCTCTTACACTGTAATTTTGTATAATAAAAAAATTGCCCTTCTTGATTTTTGTTAATCTAAACTTGAACTTCAATTTCAATATTCGTATCGGTATCGGAATCGGTATCGGCGATATTTATTTTTAAGTATCGGAATCGGTATCGGATCGGCAAAACAGCGTATCGTTACATCCCTAATTCTAACATCATTTGTTGTGTTTTTCAAGATCCGATCATTAGCAATGCTAATGTGTTACTTTTCACAAGCTGATTAGTAAGTTCAGTTCAAGTGTCGTGAATTCCTACTCAACAGGCAGTGTAAATATTCTTAGATATTACTCTTAAATCTAAAGATTTCTTAAGGCCATCATTTGAAAAAACTCTAGTTCACACCCACAAAAAGTGATAACTTCATATCTCATAAAATTTTTAAATGTAATATGACATCACATCTAGCAGAAAAGATTAAATGATAAATAAAAAGGCACTATTTTAAATAAAACATTTTTGAATCTACAAACATAAGAATACACAAAGGTAAAGGACAAAAAGGCAAACACTCATAACGCTTACTAAAACAAAAGTGCGGACATCCTACTTAAGAATGCGGATGGTAAGATGATGCCAGCAAAATGATTTTACGCTTTGTTTTTTATTTTGAATTTTGCATGGAAAATATATTTAACATTTCTTTTAAAAAAAGGCACTCAAAAGTCCTTAAGTTATATTATTCCCGTCAGTTTGCCAGTCAATCTTATAACTTAATAGACATACAGATACAAAATTATGTACGGAGAGTACACAGGAAAAAACTGACTAAATAAAGAAAAGAACTTTAAAATCTTGTATACAATAGATTTGGATTTCGAAACACAGATACACGCGAATTTAGATATAAATAAAAATGAAGGATAAACAAACAAATTTAAAGGAATTATGTATTTGTTGGAAAGAAATACAACAATTGAATGATGGTAACAACGACTTCATCACTTGTTTTTCCCTTTTTGCATCATAATTCGACGATCCTGAAATTCTTATGACTATTGAAATCTGTAAAAGGAGCTCTTTTATGTTTAAAAGTAAAATTTAAAAGATATCAGGTTAACATGTACTTTTGAAATATTCTTTTATACTATAAACAAACGAAGAAGGTGTATCCCATTTGTATGTAAGCTGTCTCTCTCTCTTTTGTCTGTCCATTTTATTCAATGTTAGTTTTGCACGTGCATTAATGGCTTGGGAAAATAATGACACAATCCTTAGAGAACTAAACGAAAAAAAAAATCATTTTGATTCCTTTTTCTAACTTGCGCAACCATTTTAGGCGTTTTATGCCGATAAAAGTTGCTCAACTTACTGGCTTGTTCAAGAATAAAGAGAATGAATGCGATACAAAAACTCGTAAACTTACTTCGATGTCTTTATTACACTGGTCTGCAGAAAAATCGTCTTTTCATAAAAATATGTATGCAGAATATACAAAGTTTAATGCACTAAATTCAAAACCGTTTTAATTTGTTTTTTCTATCACGTACAGATATTTTTAATGGGCATGACTAATATTTCCACTACGTACATCAGTATATTTTACCATAACTCAAGAATGGCTTGTTTTGCACATAATACTTTTAGCCGACTTCAAAAAAAAGAAAGGTTATCAATTTGTCCTGTATATATATTTTTTTATGGATGTTCCTTCAAAACTCCACCATTTATAAACGAATTTCGGATTTTTTTCTTTATTTTATACGATGTACTTCCAGATTGGTCCCGTTGAAGTGGGCGGGGTCACGCCAATACGAAGTAAATACACGTGCCTTTTCACCTACTTCTAGCCAACCGGTTCCTATGAAACTTTCCACACTCATTAAACTTCTCTTTAGATACTACATCACGATTAAAAAGTGGGCAGTGCCACGCCCATGCAAAGTAAATATCCCTTTTTAACGACTTTTACTAAACCGGTTCCTCTGAAACTTTGCATTGTTACATTACAACATTATGGTTAAAAAAGTAAATGTTAATTTATACTACTTCTACTTAACCGCTTCTTATGAAACTTCGCACACAATTAGTTCTCGTGAAATTACAGCATTATGATAAATATTATGGGCAGTGCCATGCCTATTTTGTAGTCGGTTTTTTTGCACGAATTATTATATTTCTAATTGTTTCGGAGCAATTCAGTAATAAGTGGCGAAATTTTCTTTTTAACCGACTGCAAAAGAGGATATTTCTTAATTTATTTTTTTACTTCGCCATTTATAAGTCGATCTCGGATTTTTTTCTTTATTTAAAAGGATGTACCTCCAGATTGGTGCCGTTGAAAAGTGGATCATTAGAAATAAATACACAAGACTTATTAACTACTTCTATTCAATCGATTTCTATGAAATTTTGCACGCACATTAAGCTACTACATCATGATTAAAAAAGTGGGCAGTGGCACGCCCACGCAAAGTAAATATTCTTTTTCAAAAATTTCTACTAAACCGATTCTTATGAAACTTTGCATACACATTTACTTATCGTTACGATACCACTGCCATATTCATTTCAACTACTTCTACTCAATTGGTTCTTATGAAACTTCGCACACAATTAGTTCTCGTGAAAGTACAACATTATGATCAAAATTATGGGCAGTGCCAACCCCATTTTGTTTAAATTTTTTTCAAGAACTATCTTATGCAAAATTTAACATTATTTAATTTTCAAAAACTCATAAAAACTATAAGAGGGTAAACATATTACACGGTTTTTATTACATTTAAGTATATTAGAAATAATATAAGCCATAATTCATTAAAATCGATGGACAAATGTCGATTTTATGCAAAATTAAGTGAGGGTACTTGATTGAAAAATTGCAATTTTCACACAACACACAACAAACGCATTAATTAAACTTTTTCTGTTGCATAGAAATTGTGATTTTTATCAATTGATTGTTAATATAATCGATATTTGTCCATCGATTTTAATGATTTATGGCATTTTTTTCCAATATACTCAGCTTTCTGGATGTATTAAGAAAACATATATATCTCTTAATTTTTATGGGTTTTTGAAAAGGCAAAAAGGTGTAATTTTGCATGAAAAAAAATTTTTGTTCGCCGCTTATTTCCAAATAATTCCGAAACAGTTGGAAATATAAAAAATTTTGTATAGTTGTCTTAAAGGTAAATCTATTCTGCATTTTTTGCTGATCTATTTGTCTAAATCGAACAAACCAGGATGAAATATAAAAGCGTAACCGCCCTATTTAGGGTGTCATATTATTCATGCCCATAAAAAAATCTGAGCCTGATAGAAAAAAAATGAAAATGTATATTTCACATATTTTTATTTAAAGGCTTGAAATTTTTTTGCAGTCCAGTGTTATTTGGTTGGAGTGAATTCACATAATGATAATGAAAACGGCGATGATTTCTGCATATCAAATTGCTTATCATTTGAAAATCTTTTCAATTGTCTTTTTGCTTTGACGAGTCTTTTCGAGTACAAGTTTGTTGCATTTCAATTCCTCTATATACTGACGGGTAATTGCGTTTCCTTCAGTAATGGTTGGGTAATAACTCATTTCCTGGGTTCCATTTACTGGCTTTTCAGACTTTTATTTTATTTTTGGAAAAAAATGTATTTGTTTTAATATGACGTGATTTCTGTAGTCGCTTCCTGTTGATTCTTTTCTTCTTGTTTGTTTTTTAGTTAAATTTATTACTTGGATATGTTAAAGATGGAAACTTGTTCAACGGTTTTCTATTTCCGGTGTTTAATTTTTTCTTTCCGATAGCAAATGCGACACATTTGGCGCTACTTTTCTATATATGAATTTTTAATACACGCGGGCAAAGATAATTTAAGATGAGTGACAGATTAAAAAGAACTTAAATAAATTTGGTTGGCTACAAATAAATACGTCTTAATTTATGGGTCGTGTAATTTTGTAAAATGAATGAAATTGTACACAACTGAGTTGGATCATTTCAGAATTGATCGCTTTGTTCCCCTGTGAAAAGTGTTTGGCTGCATTGAACTTTCTTACACACCAACCACTAGATAAGATGAGGTTAAATAATTTAATATTAATGGTGCTTCTATAATGATTCATTTTACTTAATGAATATTTGCCTAAAATAAAAGACAGTATACATTATTTAGTTATAAAGATTTTCCTACATTGATCGTACCATAAGTTTTATTTGACTTTATTTTACAAGGAGAGTCACAGCAAAACTGAAGGAAGATATTTCTGCAGCCATGAATACCCAAAACACAAAACGATATATTTCAGTTTTATTATACCACAATTTCAGTAGTAATTCTTCGCAGCCCAAAAAACGAAATAAATTCGGTAATTGCTCGTAGATAATTTGTGGATAATCACTGGTTATAAAATTACAAAATACGGTGCTTATTAGATCTTTATAATTGTCCCGTACTTCATATGTTTTCTTGCAATTATGGCAATATTCGCACTGGAACTGCAGGTCGTTTATAAAGCCTGTCAAAATTGTGTCTATGAATTTGCTTATGGCGTTATGATATTCTTGCGCTCTAGATTTCAACCAGAGAATACTACAGATTTGTAAAACGATAAAAATTAAAATAAAAGTTGCATAGACAAAAAGACATCTTTTGTTATCAAGTACAACACCACACAACCCAACAAAACTTAGAATCACAATTATACTCCCTACAACCAAACAAACTATACAGCATTTGTATATCATTTCCAAAAATATGTTCGTGCTTTGCAAATATGCATTTGTATGCCATGGAGAATTAGTGAAGATTCTGTTATACAGCAGGTAATCAAAGAGTAAAACTAGTGCACCGCTTGCCATTACCATTATAATTGTTGTAGCCAATATACACTTTATAAACAAACGTTGATACATAATATTATATCTGATTTTTTTTATTTAGCAAAATAATTATTTTCTTTTTTGTTATCATTTCCTATTGACATTTATAAAGAAAAATAAATTTTGTTTTAAAGGCAGTGCACTATGATACTAAGATGATTTATGAGCAGTGAATTTTAAAACTGGGCATCCCAGCAAAAAACAAATGAACGTGTTCAGAATGAAATTGTGTTTCATGATTTCTTGAGCATTTCTTTCATCGAAAGCATTCTGAATGCCATCGTAAATCGTAAATGAAGCTGTAGTTTTGGAACTCACTAAGAACGCATGCAATTTTACTAGGTAGGTTAGGTTAGGTTGTACAGGTTGCCAGTTTAAAGATTTAAAAACCAGCTCACTTGGGTGCTTAAAGCTCCGGTTGTGTTACCAGAAACGGGAACGTGAAGATAAGTAGAATCCCCTTCTACGTTTCCCCATTCGGATCAGTGTTGAACCAACCCGACGATCGATTGAAAGAATTTACCCGTCTAATGTCTCAGGGCTGCTAGATCCTGAAGCAGCGGGTTGCCCATTGAAACCACCCTTTGCTCAGAGAGAGCAAAATCATTATAAGGTAGAATCAATCTCCTAGCATGCGCACCAATAAAAGCGTATTTGCCCCACGAGGGGTAATATATTGCATAAAATATCCACCAAAAAAGGCATGCAAAAACGGAATTAAAGCATAACATTTACACATTTTCATAAAACAAGTTTTAGTTTAGTAATCAATGTCAATGTGTTTTTATAAACAATTAATATCCTACTGAATAATTAAAATATTAATTTTGGGAAATAGTGCGATTATAAATTTAAAAAACATAAATTTTAGCAACTCCCAAAAAATCACGAATTTAAAACATGGCAGCACCCGGCCAAAAACCACTTGTTTGACATCACGCTATGTTAAATGTATAGTTGTTGTTGTTATTACATTTATTTTTTCTACATACCGTCGCACCTCTGAAAATTCTTCCAAACTAGCCATAACTTCTGGCATTTCTAGTAAATTTAAGCCATGAGAGCGCAGAAATACACTTAAAAATTATTGGGCAATCTCAAAATTTTGATTTGATTGAAACATGAATTGCAGGGTTTTCAAAAATGCTACCATTGCCTTAACCGTCCCTCCACCAATCGGATGTAAAGATTTCACCTCAAAGTCAATCATTGAAGGTCCTAACAGTTTAATATGTTGCACACATTTTTCATATTCTTGAGAGTCGGCTGAAGCTTCTAATAATTTTGCAAAATTTATCAGAATGTTAAAGGAACTCGCTTGAAGAGCTCGTGAATCTAAATCGTCATCTGATTTCGTTGCGTTCACATCGAATTTTATTTCTAAGCCTGCCACTGTAGGTAGGAAGAAAGGAGCTTGTTTTGTCACCTTGGGGTGTGCTTTCGGTTTGTTGCGTTTCTTAATAATTTCCAAATCTAAACGATTTTGCCATCTAGAAACCGACACGTACAGCGGCATTATGAGCCGGTGTACCATAACTAGCTCCATTTCACTACCGTTTTTCATTTTGATTCCTTTTTTGTTAAACTTTTCTGTTAAAATTGTTTAATATTCAACAGAATTGTTATAAGTTATGAAAAACACGCGGAACTGTATTTGCTGTCACAGAATATGTAGTAGTCTGTGGCTCGGGTTTGCTTGGATGTAGTCGAAAACTAACACATCACTTGAAGGAGTTAATTTTTATTTTTTTATTTCTTTTATTTATTTCTTTTTTTATAATTTTTATTTATTTCTTTCATTTGAATATAAAATTTCATAATATAATTGAAGTTGTGTGTATTCATAATATATTCACATTAAAATTTTTTTGTCTTGTTTATTTCTACTTCTTCGTAGAACTATATCTGTCCCTTTTCAATTAATTATTTGTTCATTTTGGAAACGTCAAAATGTCCACTCTGTCCTACTTTGTGATACCGTCTTACATCTGCAATTAGAACAGGAAAAAAAGCCTGCCTGTGTAGTATATGGTAGAGTTAGAAAATAAAAGAACATCATTGATTACTTTGGACAGGTTTAAGCTTTGATATTGTTCAAGCTTCTTATTGATTTAAATAAAAGTTTGCTACAATATTTTTAGCTTTTCTATGAAAGGCTCCCTGATTATCTGCATTTAGCCCCAGTGAAATGCGCATAGGAACTAGCTAATACCCTTTAGTAATCAATGTCAATGTGTTTTTATAAATTCATTAAATTAATATTCTACTGAATAAGTAAAATATTAATTTTGGGAAATAGTGCGATTATAAATATATTTAATATTTCATCAAATTGCTTTACTGAAAATTAAATTTAGTTGTGTAATATGTGTTCAAAGTTTGCCGCAATAGATAAAAGTTTTTACAATTTCTCTAATGTTAATTTTGAGAATAAAGTAAATGATTCTAATATGAACTTTAAAATTTTCTAGCGTTAGTCAATCAGACGTTCTTTAATGTTTCATGTCGAATGTTGTATAATATACACCCTAAATTCGTAAATATACTTCAGCCACTTCTCATACCCTATATAACGCATTTATTTAATACCATTATAATGTCTTGTACATTTCCCTCTACTTGAAAGTTTGCCAAATGCTATTCTATGTTACTTACCAAAAGTTTCAGAAAAAATTATTTATATTCAAATGTCTTCGTTCATCTCTAACAATAACTTATTGTTTGAAAGTGTGAAAATAAAACTACTAATGTAAGAGTTTTTAACAAAACTTCCTAGGCAAAACGAACGTAAAATATTTTAGAGATATTCTTAGAAGATTATAAGCTACAGCTCTTTAAAGATGAGGTTTTTGAGTGTTTAAAATATTATAAATACTTGGTTTGTGGGAGGTCTATATAATAAAATAGGGCCAATAATGTAATATGTATTGTTTTAATGGTTTTCTATCTTCCTATGTATGTATATATGGTTTGTATAAACATGCCATACCTTTAGATAAGCTTTTGTCGTGAATGATAAACTGCCAATATAGTGAGACTAGAAAAAATACAGACATTTTTATAAGTGTAATTTTCAGGGAAACCGCAAATATGCTATTGCATGTCTTTTCCTGTGCGATGTATGTAGGCACAAATAAGATATTTATACGTTTACGGACTTTTTAAGAATTTTGACATCGATTTGCTAGTACCATATTTTTGCATATTTTACCCTTTACAGCATGTTTTTGCGTTTTTTCTATTTTTTGTGGCACATTTAGCTGTTTCCCCGCATACTTTGATTTTTGAAATTTTAATACGCATATTTACAAAAAAAAGTCTGTTTTGCCATCGAAAACTTTGAAATTATATCACTTATATAAAAGTTTTCCTTTTACGGTTTTAAATTTAATATAATGTATTTTTTTCCCTAATTTCTTACAAACTTTCCTCATTCCACTGAGCTATCCCCAGTTTATTTACAGCTTTAAATATCTTCATTTATGTAGTTTAGAGAATTTTTTGAGCAATTTCAATTTTGCGGATATTGTTGGCTTATTTGTACTTCATAGAAAAATAGCAGGACGAGAATAGTCGCGTTTGCAAATATTTAAGCTATTTCTGCGATTTTGCTGATTTGTTCCTAAGAATAACCACAAAAAAAATATGTCTAAGTGCTCAACATTTAATATTTGGACAGATGAAAGGCCAGTCTGGCATTGTTAAATTGACTCCCGTGCCCATAAGGAACCAGAATAAATAGGTGGCATGCAATATTGTCCTATGGAATAGTGTCCATGGGCGTTATTTCCACGTTGAATATGAAATAATGACCATGAAAAAATTCGAATAAAGTTCATGCAAATAGTAAGACATACTGAAGTTTGTCTGCATATCCGGGCTTTGGACAGGATTAATTGTTTTTGTCTCTGGGCATGTCGAATAGTGGCTTCGGCGAGATCACCAATATATGTACATAATTCGTGATATCAGAAATTAATATCATATAAATTATAAACGAAATAATAAAGTTTTAAGAGCATATTTTTTAACATTGTGGGAGCATATTATTAAGTTTTTAGTTTTCCGGTTTCCCTGGTCATTTTTAATAATCTTTTTTGCTTCAAAAGTCTCCTTTTAATTTTGTTCTACAAAACATTGTTGAATGCATGTAGATAAAAAAATCATAAAAGAAATCGTCCACATATTTTTACCTTTTTTTGTTCTTAAATTTTTTTGAATAAAACCTAGCTTTGAATAGCAATACCGATGATTGAGGCGGGAAAAAGTCATCCAATTGATTTTTAATATCTCTATAAAGTTGTATATTGCTAAACTATACACAAAAATATTTTTTATATATATTTACATATCTTTTAACCGTCTACCACAGCTTTATTAATACGAAAAAAGTTCAATAACTTAGATTAAGCCAATTCGTAATAGATAATTTTGTGCTGAGTAAACGAAGTTTAAAGTCGTGGACTTTCGACAAAAAATAAGAAAGTTATAAGCCATTAAGTGAAAAAACAGATTTTATTTTGAATAGGCAACAGCCTATGTGTTGTCGCTTTTGTACTGGGTTTCCGGGAAGTACTGGGATTTTGTGGAAAAGTTTATCCTAAGTTTTGGGAATCCGGGGAATTTCTTGGATTTTGGGGAGATTTACGTCCTAGTTTATGGGAATCTAAAGAACTTCTGGGATTTTGAAGAGATTTTTGTTCAAGTTTTTTTGAATCCTTGGACCGGGGTTGTGTTTTGGATAATGGCTGGCGACCTTGCTAAATAAAGGTGTTTCTGCTAAACACCAGGTATCGCGGCTAAGTTTCTTAGAAGTATCGCCTAAATACTTTTGGTCAGGGTTAGTGTGATTTAACTTCATTTTTATGTCACAAAATAAAGTTAATTATGCTGCAAAAATATTGGAATTAAAGGAGATACAATTTTAGGTTGTGTGTTGGCCACGTTTTTTTTCCGGAAATGTTTGTTAAGTATGACCGTACCTTAAGTATATTTAAGTATCGCCTAAGTATCTTCCAAGCATTATTTTTTCCATCTATAGGATGAAATTACGTACTATCTTCGTTTAGTTGGTGCCATCAAAGTAGGCGAAAGCCATCCCTCATGGCGCCGCACAGGGGGATGGCTTCATACATTTTGTGCAAAAAATATAAGGAGTTGCATTGAAGGAGATTATTGAAAATTTGCACCGAGCATTCTATTCACTAAATTAAAAAAAAATGCAACTTAATCAAAATCGGCAACGCCCATCGCCTACCGCCAATACAATCCAAATTGGTTTTTTCTAATAAAATTTTTTCTATCGAAGCAAAAGCAGACTTGGGCAATTTCAATTACATTTATTTCAATTGCAATTACATGTAAATGTAATTGAAATTTTTTCAATTACAATTAAAAAATGTAATTGCAATCGAAAAAATGTCAATTATAACTACAAAATGTAATTGTAATTGAAAACTTTCAATTACAATTACATTTAATTGTAATTGGAAAGATTTCAATTAAAATTTGCATCTGATTGTAATTATCTTATTGCAATTACAATTACATGTAATTGTAATTTGGCATATAGTGATTAGTTTTAGTTGACGAAATTCAATTACATTTTTGTGAAAATAAGTTTTTTTTAAACTAACTTTTTAAAAGTTTGGTAGTCCAAAATATATTAAAAGATGTATATATGTACAATAGTGTGAACTTCCAATAAAACTAAAACGTTGCACTTAATTTTTACATACATGGGAAAAATAATGAAAAAAATATTGGGACCTACTTTTAGCCCTCTACCGCAGCATCAAGATTTTGAATATGATCACATCGACCAATTTGCGAAACAGCGTATGATGCAACATGATAGATTCTTTATAGCTGTTATAACCACTGTTGGGATATTACAGTTTCGAAATTGTACCGTGGCAATGGCAAAATTGTACCAAATGAGCATCAGTTGTATTAAAATTTTGCAGTCTAGAAAAAAGCTACTCGAAAGATATTGAACGGCAGAGGCCCATTTAAACCCAGTGAAAAAGGAGCTTCTAAAGAAGTCAATCGTATGTGTGCTAGCTTCGGAACCGTTTTCACAAATGTTCTTTCGAATTCCAAATTTCCCTTATCTGATTATTTTTTTAAAGTTGAAATTGAGAAAACAGAAATTAATAACACGTCTTCTAGTATCCGATGAAGAAGAACGATGGACGATTTCACATTTTCTTATGTTCTCAGTTTCACTTTTGAACAAACAAATTCTTATTATTTTCGCTTCAAAACAGTCAGGTGAATGTGAAATCGCCAGTTTTCACATTTGTTCTTCGGAATTCTGATGCTGTATTTTCTTAATTTCAACTTAAAAATGTAGGTAGCATGTGTTTTATCGTCAAAACTCACAAGAACAATTCTGAAAACGGTTTGGAAGCCAGAGCACATGCGAATAAGATCATGAATTTGTGATCCGGAAATGGTGCAGATCCGGATCATTTCTAATTGTTACTTGGGTTGCCATTGCAAGCACTTCTCTTTTTTGATTCCTATTCGATAGATTTGAACTGACGTTCGAAATAGTCAAAAAAATAATATTTTTAAGCTGTTACAAATTTTATTTGTCCGATAGTATGTATGTATATTCTTCGTTGTAGTAATGAATAGTATTTAATTTGTTTTATTGATATTTTGTCTAGTGGCACGAATATAAAAGCAACGGCGCGAAGTTTACATACACAGAGAGAACAGATTGGCTAGAAAACGGTTATAACTATTATGTATTACTTTCAATAATCATTTGTCCATTATAAATAATAAAAATTAACAAACGCAATAAATTGTCTTTATTTACAGCTGTAATTCGATATTCAAAATTGAAACGAGTTGTCCGCTGCCGAAACATTAATTAACCTAATCAATTTATAAGCTGCTTAAATTAATTTGTAGATTTGGAATACAATATTAACTTTACTCATATATCAGTACTACATATTTGGGGATTGCTACTAAAAAATCTATTACAATGTGAACTATTATTACTTTTGCTATATATTTAGTTGTAGTTTCCATAAATGTTGTGGAACATTTCTGTTAGGAAGGAATACAAACTTGATTCGATATTCCCAATTGATGAATAGAAAGTGCAATCAATATTCCTTTAAATGCGCATGACATACAAACATCAAAATAAATATTAATAAAAATTAGTTGAATAAATTCTATAATTGTTTAAATTTTTAAAAAAGTTTATCTGAAATACGATTCTTGGCGAAAAACAGATTATGTGGATACTATTACAAAAGGCATGTCTACATTTTTAATATTATAGATAAACACGAATGAACTGTTAATTTAAAAACGTTTAACAAAATTGCAGTATCAAAGGATTCATAGTACTGGTTACGGGTCCGTTCAAAGATACTAATACACGTAAACTCGTATATATTTATATCCGGAAATGAAGGAAAACGCCATGAAAGCTGGTGACGACCGTTGTAAGAGAACCTTGTTTTTATTGATGTTAAGACAGAAGGTAAAATATTAAACGCTTATAGTGCTTTCGGCCCTTCAATAATTAATTTTGTAAATTTTAGTATATTTTGGAATCAGTATTCCAACAGCAACTTGCAAAAGAGTGTAAAAAACATCATGGATATATTGTTTTGTAATTAATTTTTTTTATATATTGCTTTTGGTCAATATACCATGGTTTGTGTCTAAACTATAAGAAATTCAAAATGTGTTTAATTTTATTCACAATAATATTTTATTTAAATACCATTTATGGTATATTCAACTCGTTGTATCGAATTTATTTGGAGCTCACAACTGAATTATAAGATAGTGCGTGCAACCGACAAAATTCGATTGGCGACAAATTCGATTACCCAAACGAATCTGTTTTCTCTGTGTATACATAAAATAACTGTGAGGGTAGCAGCGAAGATTACGGAAGTAGAATAGCATATCTATTAATTATGTGGATGTTGTTAATAATAACTTCCTGAAGAGTCGAACATACAAACGTATTGATGATACCTTGGAACCAGTTCAAAAGTAGTTTCTTAAAAACAACTTCCAAATTTTTTTCATAACAAGCAGTTTTAGTTCATTAACATTTTAATAGGAATAGAAGATATTCAGCCGGATTATGTATGTCGAAGTCGTATTTGTGACTTCGACAATTTTTTCTATATTAAATAAAATTTTCTTTATTCTAGGACAATTTGTCGTAGTCACAAATTCGACTTCGACATAATAAGGGTGATTGTATAAACGAATAATATTTAACGTATAAAATAAAAAAAGTTTACCAAAATTTTTTATTTGAAAATTAGAAAATAATACCAGAAATATATTGAGTGAACCAGAGTACCACCTAACTTTCGATTGTACCAAAATTGGTACAATTTTACCACAAATCCCAACAATAGTTATAACCAGGGCTCGCACTTTCATGTAAATGAATGTCTTTTGTGGTGATAGATAAAGAGGTATTAACTAATTATCTATCAGAATCATCAAATTTTAAGTAGTTTGGCATCGATTTGTAGTTGCATAGGTTTTTATATTCTGGTGGTAAGTGCATATTTTTGCATGTTTTGGTAATAAATGCATATTTTTGGAATTATAAAAATTTTGTTAATGAATATTTCTCAATTTTTGAAAGAAAAAAAAAATAGTAATAGGCCGATAATGGATAGCTACCGAGCCTTAGTTAGGCTGCCAGTTGCTGAAAATGATATTACTAATGGCAAGTGGCAACTGAAAGCTATTAATTTTCAGCCAGAGCCATTAATTTTCAGTTGCCGACTGCCAACGCAACTAAAGTTCGTTTGCATTAAATAATAGACCCAATTATGTTTGTTTTACGTTTTTTCTGTAATAAAAATAAAAAATAAACAAAATAATTTCATATTACATTTGAGTTTTAATACTTTGTTCTTAGGAAATGCATATTTTTTGCGCATATTTTTCATTTTTAGGTGCATTTGTTAAGCGCTTAAAATCAATTTTTAGTTGCATGAAAGTCCTAGCCCTTGTTATAACTTCTTACACTCAAAATATTCGCCATTTTTATACATACAAGGTCATATTTCAGACAAAATTAAGATGAAACAGTGAAGCTAATTTTCGAATTTCTATATTTTTCTCACTTTTTGCAAAAAAAAAGAAATACATTTTCTAAGATAATTTGAAGTCGCTGAACACGAAAATGATATTCATTTATTTTTTTAATGTGCGTTTTCCCGATATTCGCAAAAAACAAGGTTTTTTTAGTTTTTTCGTTTATTGGCCAAAATTCCGGGAACGGCTTACCTTAATAAAATAAAATGTACACTGTTCTATAGATATCTCTCTATTATTTCATTCAATTCAGTGATTATGCCGATCGGATAAAAATGTATAGAGTTACAGGCCTTAAAATTAAAAAAAAGTATATTATTAGGCCCTTTCCCAATACTGCGATAGTTAGGGCGTTTTGCGTTTTAGTTAAAGATATGTATGTAACACATTATTTAATTATACAAATGGGATTGTTGTGTTAAGTGTTAAGTTTATTGTTAATTGTAATTGAATATTTTTGCAATTAATAAAAAAAAGTAATTATTACATAGATTTTATATAATTACTCAATTAAGATAGTATTTTTCAATTTACATGCAATTGAAATTGGTTTTTTTCAATTGCAATTACAAGTAATTGTAATTGAAAAAATTGTAATTGAAATTTTTTCATCCACAATTACTTTTGAATGTAATTGTTTCTTTACATTTTAAATACAGCAAAAAGTAATTGTGATTGAAAACTTTCAATTACAATTACTAAATATTCGTAATTGCGTGTGTAATCAATTAGAAAATGTAATCATTACTGCCCAAGTCTGAGCAAAAGCCTTCAATTCTTATACATACACTTCCTAGAGTACACAAGAGGTGCATACCGTCTTTCAATAATGTCAGCCACACCCATCGCCCACCTTTGATACATCCAAAATAAACTTTTTCACATAAAAGCCTTCAATTTTTATACATACATTTCCTAAAGTAAAAAAAAAGATGCTTACCAAGTTTCATTAATGTCAGCCACGCCCATCGCCCACCTCCCATAAATCCCAAGTAAATTTTTTCACACAAATTTTTACCTATTCAAACAAAAGTCTTCAAATTTGTTACGTACACTTACTAAAATAAACAAAAGATGCATGCCAAGTTTCATCACATGTGCCACGCCTATCGCCCACCTCCAATACAATCCGAATCAATTTTGTAGCATAAAAGTCTCATCACTATCATCCGGTCAGGCGGTGACATTTATAAGTATAAACAAAATGAGTCCCAAATAATCAAACATTTTATTCATTAGGTGTTATTTCTTGAACTACATCATCTAGTTCTAAAAGATGTTACTTATATACGGATCAGATGATGCAAGAAAAAGTTGCAAAACATCGGTATTTGTTGAAGTTCTATTGCACTTTCTGGAATACAATAATCTGTACTTCCTGTAATATTTATTACATACTTTTTCTGCTTCCTCGGAGAGCATACCAATGGCGAGTACTGCTGCATCAATTATGGGCTTTCCATGTATTAGTATTTTATAGACAATAATATATTATTGTCTATAAAATACTAATACAAAATAATTATTCTTCAGATAATAACATGTGGCCAGAAAATGTGTACTGTGAAGTTCCAAAAATTTGAGTGGGATACGGCAAAGTTATTTGTTCAAAAAATATAAATGGTACTTCATGCCTATAGCCATGTATTAGTATGTATTTTATAGACAATAATATATTATCGTCTATAAAATACTAATACATAGCTATAGGCATGAAGTACCAGTTATATTTTTTGAACAAATAACTTTGCCGTATCCCAATAAAATTTTTGGACCTTCACAGTATACATTTTCTGGCCACATGTTATTATCTGAAGAATAATTCGAAAGCGATCTATAAGTTCTTCATTAACACCTGTTATTTTGGCAATAAGTGCAGGGTTGCAAAGGAAACGTCTTGAGGTATTGCCATCGATCGAAGACCCAAATCTTTATTGTACAGAATCAACTTGCAAGCTCATTCGTTCTTTTAATGCCGTCTGAATGCGATGCTTGGTTTTTTGTTTAAAATCAAATTTTTTGCATCGATCGCAGATCACTTTTCGAAAGGCATATTATAAGCTATATAAACTATACATTCCACTATATTTATTGCAAGCCTCATTATAAATGCTTTTATTTGAAATTGTGTCCAAATGCTTAATTTCGGAAGTTTTTACTTTACGAAAGTAACATAGATACACACAGAGAAAACAGATTGATTGTAAAACGGTTACAGTTCTAAAAATTTTATGCAGTTTTTCAACATTCTGTTAAGTGTATTAAAAATTGTTTATAATAAAAGATTTTCGTTATATATAGCCGTAGAATCCTTACGGCAATACATTTAATATTCTTACACATCTTACGTTTGTTACGACAATCAATATATAACTTGTGAGAATAAGTCAAACGAAATCTAAAGAGGCAACCAATATATTTGCATTTCTAAAATAAATATTCTTACTTACAATTAAAAATTCCTTTGTATAAAAGAATAGTTGTGTGTGATTAAATTTTCAGTTAATATTATTGTTAGATTCGGTACTTCCAGCCAATAAAAAGCTATGGTGAACAAAAGGTGTATGATTTTATTTTGTTCGTAATTAAAATAAAATTAAAAGTACGAAAAAGTATAAAGAAACCAAAAAATAATCAGAATATAAAATTAAAGGTATTAACGGGCGACGTAAAGGATAAGTTTGGCACTATGTATAGTAAGTATTATTAAATATATAAATATATTATCTTCCGAAAACAATACATTTTTAAATGATTTCAGTGCAACGGATAATTATTTGCAAAAGTTTCAAAGAGCTGATGTGATGCCGATGCTGGACGCACAAACATAATCAGGTTCCTGGCATACATACTTTTAAAGGAAAGGTAAGAAGTTTAATATGTACTTGCTAAACTTTAACGATTTGCTAACATATTTTTATTAATATCGTTTAAAATTTGAGAGATCCTCCTTAAATAACACATCTTCCTGCTCAAGATTCAAATCTCAATGAACTTGTCGGTCATAATCATTTAAAATATTCCACCTAGGTAATAAATGTACTTTGTAAATGTATTGTTATATGTATGAATTTGTTTGTGTCTTTTTATTGTAAACGTTTGGTTTTTGTCTTTGATAATAAAACTAAATTGAAAAATTTGGAACGATTTTCCGTCATCCCACGTCAAATTTGGTTTGTAAACAAACCGGTTTCGGCTATGTGCCATCTTCAGTGTTCTATTGAATATTCAATGGCACATAGCCGAAACCGGTCTGTTTACAAACCAAATTTGACGTGGGATGACGGAAAATCGTTCCAAATTAAAAAAAAACCCGTCGGAAGAAAAACACAACACTCAATAAATTTAAAAACTTGTTTTTTCAATTCATAATAGTAAAATTTTATTACATTTTTGTACTGTCAGATTCATTTCCTACTATAGAATTCATTCGATAGTTATAATCGAATTGTACAGTAGTACGTGCAACTGACAAACTTTTATTGGGTACAAATTCGGTTGCCACAATGAATCTGTTTTCTCTGTGCAGTTGCTGAAGCAGAATTTGTAAAGTTTGAGCCTAAATGTATGCAACAGATTTTATTACAAACCTGCACTGGAATATTCGTGACCTTTTTTAGAAAATTTATAAGTTTGTTCAGCGATCACAGAACTGCGCAGGATTTTTTTGCGTTGGTTGAAAGATTACACTATGATCTTTCATTTGGATCTAGTGAGAAGAAGCAGGTAGACGCAGCTGCACTGGAATATTCGTGACCTTTTTCAGAAAATTTATAAGTTTTTTCAGCAGAAATGCGCAGGATTTTTTTGCGTTGGTTCAAAGATTACACTATGATCTTTCATTTGGATCTAGTGAGATGAAGGAGGTAGACACAGCTAAGTTCTTTTTTTTTTAAGGAAAACTGCAAACGCAGAATTTTACACAGAGAAAACAGATTGATTGGAAAATGGTTCCAACTCTAAAACTTTAATGAAGTAGATCAATATTCTGTTAAATTTATTGAACATTGTTTATTATAAAAGATTTTCATTATTTATAGCCTTAGAACCCTTATGGTAATGAATATAATATGCTCATACATCTTACAATAGTTACGGCAATCAATATAGAGATTGGAAAAAATAAATCAAACGAAATCTAAAGATGCAACCAATATAATTTAAATTTCCAAATTAAATATTGTTTGCAGCAATGAAAAATTCGTTTGTATAAAAGAATACTTGTGTATGATTGAATTTTCAGTTGCTTTTATTGTTGCATTCGATAGTAATCACTATTAATAATTCAATTCGGTACGTCCAGCCGATAAAAAACTATAGTGAAGAAAATATGTTTGTTTTCATTTTATATGTCGTTAAAATAAAAAAAATTTAATACGAAAAGAAATTAAAAAATATTAATTATACAAAATTAAAGGAATTAACGCGCGATATAAACGATAAGGTTGGATTTCAATATTGTAAGTATGTACTACCAAATATCTACATATATTATCTTCAAAAAGGTATAAAATTTTAAATGGTTTCAGTGCAACAGATAAATCCGTGTAAAAACTTTAAAATTGCTGATATGGTTGCCCGCTGATGCTTGATTTAAAGGTAAGAAGTTTAATACATGCCTACTAAACTTCCAGGAGTTGCTAACATGTTCTTGTTCTTATCATTTGCTACTAAACTCTTGAAATTTCAGATGTCGTTTAAATGAGACACCTGCCTACTCAAGATCTAATTTTAATGCATATAAAGTAAGCTTTTTTTCAATGGAACTATGGACCTAATAACACAACCATTCAACAATTCTTAAAGGTCCTGTTGGTCATTATAATTTACAGTTTTCCATGTAGTAAATGTGTTTATTTATTAATGTATTTGTGTATGTCTTTTCTTTGTAAATGTTTGGTTTGTCTCTTTGATAAATAAACTAAAAATTTTTATATGTTGTTTTTTAATTCACAATAGTAATATTTCTTCATGCTTCTATAATGTCAGATTCTTTTCCTACAACAGAATTCATTCGATAGTTATAATCGAATTATACAGTAGTGCGTGCAACTGACAAAATTCGATTGGCTACAAATTCGGTTACCGCAATGAATTTGTTTTCTCTGTGTATAAGGCCATTTCGATTCGCTCACATCTACTAAACTACATCTGAAATCTAAATAACTTTTTTTTAATTAAAAAGAAGGTGCTAAACAGAGAAAAGAGATTCATTGTGACTATCGAATTTGTAGCCAATCGAATTTTGTCGGTTACATCCACTATATTATAATTCTGTTGTGTACCCTGAACGAATTCGGTTCGAAGAATTGAATATACAAGGAAGGTCATCGAAATAAAATACTATTGTGAATAAAATGTTGCAATTTTATTTATGTTATCTCAGACTCAAACCAATGTTGAGTATATTAAAACAACAGATAAATTCATATAAATTTAAAATACATTTATAAAAGAATATATTAAAAAGCAAAATTTGAGCCACGTATGCTTATAGCAATTTTCCATTATAAGCTGCGATTTAAATATTTAATATTGAAACATATTTCAAAACATCAAAATCCACTAATTTGTTACTTAGCTATGTAACTTCAACTGCAAAAAAGTTGTCCTACTCTCTCAGGACATTTAGAGTCTTCGATAAATTTGAGGCTTTCACCAGACCTTCGTGATGTATATTGTATAACACCATCCGCCTTTAAAAATGTTTGAATTAATATTTCTTCTCTGTTTGCAAAGATATTCGTAGATACCTCTTTAAGTAGGGTGCCATACATAACAGTTCTTTGTGGCCCATAAAGTAAATTTTTTAGTTTCTCCAATACTATATAAAATGAGATATACTAATCGGTAAAAACTATTTGGCAAAATAGTGATGATTAAACCTATTATTGTCACGATTTCTAAGAAATCGCAATATTAATCAGAAAATTACATTTTAATCACATATTCATAGAAGAGAATTGAGACCGGTTAAGATTCTGCAACTTTTGTACATTTCTCTTGAATTTTAATATGGTTTTACTGCTCTTAATTTTAATTGTTTATTTTCTGATATTAATTATTTTTTATATGTCATTTTAATCGAATAAAAGTTTAAGGTAATTAATAAACCTTAAACTTTTATTCGATTCGACACACCAAATCAGTACTTTGGAATTTACAACAGAATTTTTATAATAAAGATTTGTTATCGTAACTGAAAATATATCTGAGGTATATTATTTCAGATATAAGAACAGAAATGTTATTAAATTTATTAAAACTCAGTATTTGTAATTGAATATTAGTTAAGATAGTGACATTTTAATAGTTGTAACCGATTTACCACTAATTTGTTTTCTCTGTTTACATTTCAATAAAAACGGCATCAAAATGTTAGCAGTGAAAACATCTTACACGCATAAGCCACTGAGTTGCATGAAAATTTTCATCAGTTTTCATGGCAAAATATTTTAGTAACTTCACTAGATTTTTTCTAGCACTGAATGTGGCTTTTTACAAAAAGCAATTATGAATTTTTCTTAATGAAATAGTTCTCTATAGAACTGCATCATTAGATTTTTGAAAACAGATAGTCGACAAATTACTTTTTTGCCAAGAAAATACTAGACTAGACTACCCGCAGTGTATCGACGGGCGATAAAGATGAGGGGGCGTCTGACAGAGCGAACGAACTTGGCCGGCCGAAGGTTGTCGGACGAAGGTGGCCTGCCAACAGCATAAGGCCGAAAGTGGCCGCCCGATGTCATACCGCCGAAAGTAACAGGCCGAAGACGCACCCACAGTGGTTCCAAATGGGAAAAATGTAGTAAATCTATATGTTTGAAACTTGCGATCAGATTAGAAAACGATGTACATATGTAAAATCACGGAGGATGACGTAAGTTTTAAGCATGTTGAACTTTGGTCCACCCTGTGGAAATACACGTTGAGCTACAGGGTGTCAAAAGTTGACTACCTCGGGCATGAAAAACGTTGTCTGCCTCATAACTTTTATAAATGATGGTCTTTAAAGCAAAGGGGTACAAGTGCAAAAAAGAAAGTTCGGAGTAAGTAAGTTTTTTGTTCCCATGCATTTCATACATAATATTTTTGGTTTCTAGTACATACCGTCCTTTGAGATCATCGTACGGTCTAAATTTTTGTAGAGTGATAGATATTGGTATTAAGTGTTGATTCCTGCATATAAAACAATTTTTATAGTTTTTGCACTTGCGGCTCTTTTCTTTTCATCCCTCAAATAGTATCCGATTTTAATGAATTTCAACTTGGTGTAAAGTTTATAAATATATAATAAAAATACAGTTTATCAACAAAATTTGACTTTGAATATGTAAAATGGACCTTGAGCCTGAAGAAAATAATAAATAGTTAATAATAAATATTTGACTTTGAATTTTAAAATTTTTTGGTTTTTGGCTTCGCCTTTATTCTCTATTTCGTCAATATGTCCGCTAATAGCATATCCAAAATAAAAAAAATTTATAATTTTTAACACAATCCTTAATAATACACAGGTAAATTTTTCTTTAGTTATCTCAATGGGTAAAATATTGCTAAATTTTGACAATACCGCGTGACAGCATTTTTTTTGGGCAGAAACGCCAATATATTCATTAACCTAGAGACAAAATATGGCCAAACTGCGAACTTGGTTTTTCATTTCCTCATCTTTTGTCCTTTTCAAAAAACTTAACATCATTCAAGAATGCTTATTTAAAATAATTTTTTTTAATATTAGTACTAATATTTTTTTTAGCAAACTTGGTACCAAATAAAAGGGAACACTGTATAATTTTATAAAAATTTTTACTTCAGTTCCCCTGAACAAAAATATAAAAAAATGTCCTTTTAAAAATATATCCTTCGATATCGTTAAACGTTTTCTTTAAAATTATTTTTAAAAATTATATGTTGTAGGATTAAATTAACTCTATAAGACTTCGAAGTTTTATGATTTTATCTGTCTTAGTACAAAAGCTGTAACTGTTCTTTTCGCGCCACAAAATTAATTTCTATGGATCAATAGTTGTGTTTCTGCCAAACAGAAAAAATTCAAATTTGTCATGCGGTGTAATAGAGCTTAATTATTCAATGTTTTTCTCAATACTAAAATTGTTTTATTTACTACTTTTCAATACTAAAATTTTTATTTTTCTATATTTCAGAAGAATATACATCAAAAATGACTGCATTTGAATTTTTACATCGATTAAGGTATGCATGCTACACCCAGCATTGAACGAAAATGGTGAACTTCTTACGAAATTTTGAATTAATCGTTTAAGAAGAAAAAACGCCCACCGTGTTTTCAAATTTCTCTACAAATTATATTAGATATTAAGGCTTAAGTGCAATAGTTCGGTAAGCCATATGTCATCAAAAATTGGTTTTATGTGCGCACTTCGTTGATAGGTACCTTGGAACCGTCGGCGAGGTAAAAGAACTATTAAAATGACTACACAGCTTAAAGAACTCAATGCCTCTACTTGACACCAGAGGGGCTTGCAACACTGCTCTACAAAAAACCGCAATAGCAGGGTTGCAAATGAATTAAGTCTTCTATCTCTCTCCCACTTCACCACCTGTTCTGCCTACACTATCCCTTTCCTAAAGAAGGTAACACGTTAATTAATTAAGTGGTATGCATTAATTGCCTGATTGTGTTACTCCTCTTTATAAAAAAACAATTTTTATCATGTTAAATTGAAGTTAAATCTCAATGAAAAATTAACGTTGCATATCATTTTAAATCAGCATGACTATAAATTTAATTTCAAATAAATTTTATGTTAAATCATCAATTAAATTATGTTGAATTAAAATTAAATTTATATTACTTAAGCTGTTTTTAGACTATTATACAAGCTGTTGACTTCTGCACAAAATGCAACTCTGATATAATGTGGTGTTATTGCTTTTTTTAAACTTTCCATAAACTCATTAGATCAGGGTTGCATTTTTTACAGAAGTCGAACGGCTTGTGAGATAGTGTAAGACATGCATTATGATGGTATTTATATTAGTGTATACCTAAGGTCTATTTGAGGCTGTTATGACTATCGCGTTGACTACCAAGAAAGTAATGATAGATGAGCCCGAATTAAAATTTTTTCCGTGGCAGCCAACTGCAACATAAAATTTTTCTGATGCCTATGCTAATACACATTACGTAAGTGAAATAATTAATAAAATGGCTAATTAAATTCATATTCGGGCATGTTCCATGTTTCACAAAAAATTAAATTATGTGTATTATCATGGCATTGTTCTTATAAATAAATTTTTTATAACAACAATGCCATGAAAATTCACATTATTTTATTTTTTGTGAAACACAGAACATACCCGATTGTTTCAAATTGAAATAACTTTGATTCAACATGATTCTTCGTGTAATTTCATTATCAACTTCATTTTCAAAACAAAAATGTTTTTTGAAGGTTTTTGTAAGATCATGACACAGCTCTGAAGAAACATCACTACCGAAAAATGCGAAATTAACCTTGTTTTCGATAATTTTAGCATGAAATTTTTCTGTGTGAATGCTTTTCAAACAAATTTTTCACTCAAGTCGACCATATTCTGGGCTGTGCAAACAGAACATTTTTTTACAATTCGACCCAATTGTGACGTATAATAAACAGTTTTTGAAAATTCAGTTAAACACACAGTACTAAATGCCAACAATAAAAAAGAATTTGTTATTAAAAGTCCTTAACAGATGTCCATTATTCCTACATTTTAGAAACGCATATATTACTTACATACATATATATTTGTAAGGGCGTTTGAGTAAATGTTAACTATCACACGCTTGATTACACTTAACTTTGTTAACATTTTTACATCTTAACAAAATTTACAAGAGATAATGTAAACAATTCTTAAAATTTTTTTAGAATCCTTTTATTATACTTCCTTTGAATAATAATGACTTTCAAATTTTTAAATGAAAAATATAACTCTTGAAAGCCGGAAGATGGTATTAGAATTATTAAAGTCAATGCAGCAAAAAGTTAATTCATAAAAAATACAAACTAAGCAAACAACTGCAAAATCATATCATATTTAACACGATCTAATTGGTCAAGCAAGGATAAAAAGAAAATAAATAAAATAAGGGATGGTACACATCTCGCCACTTGGCATTAATATGGGACAGATACAATACAATGAACTCGAAATACTTGAGACAGTGTAAAATGAAATTAATAAGAAAAACATATTTTGTTTGTTTTCATACTCAACACTTTTGCTAATCTGCAAGTGTCAATCGAACTGTCAACTCACGCATAAAATATTTATCATGTACGAATATTATTTTAAAAATGAGTGAGTAAAAATATTTAACAGTTCAGGTTTTATTAAAGAATTTAAGTAAAAGAAAATAACGAAAGATGAACGATGATAAAGAAACGTGTGCGTTCCTTGAAAAGTAAAGTTATGACGAATTCAATATGAACCATCAGATTTGTAAGGGTAGAATTTAAAACAAAATTCATATGAATCCAATCATCAAAACCAGTCAGTCAATTCAGAAACTTTTCAACCAACCCTTCTGAATGACATATAACAACTTTTGTTTTGCCTTGTAGATTTCTGTATTTGTTCATGCATTCGAAACGTTTTTCTCCTTTTCTTAATATTTATGTATATGACAAAGGACCTGTTGTTACGCCCCATATTGTTAACATGCTCATTTCATTTGCTGTTCATATTGATGAATTGTTCTTTATATATTTTTTATAATTTCAGGCTAAGGAATTTGATAGTAAATAATTTATTCAATCATATTAAAAAGATGTTGCCATAGTATGCTTTTTATAATTTTTCCCAAGGATTACAAAGTACTATCGCAGATTGCAAGCGGAATATTAATCAAACTGTTGAGGTCAAAAAGGGTTCTATAAAACTACTATTTACAGGTTCAAACATAAATAGTTAGCTCAATATAATTACGCAGTAAAGGCATTATCCTTTAGAAAGTAAACCAACGGTAAAACTGTCATTTATGTGAAATTAACATGAATTTAGTATTTATGGAATTCTTGTATTCAAATTTATCATAAGATTTGTATAAATAAGAACTGTGATCACATTCAACAGAGCCACTTAACAAGTGTAGATAATGCATGCTAATTTTTTTAATGTCGAGTTCTTTTTGGATATCTGGCTAAGAGCTTTTGCCTAATAAAATCACTGCGGATTCAATAGTTCTTTATATATTTTACATGAATATAGTTAACTGGCTGACCTAGAAGTTTGACTGAACTATATATGTACACTCTAAAGTAGGGAGTAACGATACGCCGTTTTGCCGATCCGATACCGATTCCGATACTTAAAAATAAATATCGCCGATACCGATTCCGATACCGATACGAATATTGAAATTGAGTTCAAGTTTAGATTAACGAAACTCAAGACGGCCAATTTTTTTATTATGCAACATTACAGTGTAAGAGATTATTAATATTTAAAATAGATATTAATACAGTATATAAAATTGGAAGTAATTTTTAAGCAACTACATTTTCATTGCTTTCAAAGAATTTATATTAAAAATATGCAGATAATTAGTAGAAAAGGCAGTACAAATTTGTAATTACTTTATAATTTTAAAAAATACTCGCCATGCTTTTTAAAAAATCGATTTTTTAACGGACATTTATCAACTAATATTCTTCTAAATAGCTTATTAGCTTAATTATTAAAAGTCTGCTAAAAGTTTATATTTATTCACTTAAATTTACATGAAAACACAGTTTTGTGTTTAAATTCGCATAAAAAGAAACAAGTTCTGAAAATGGGTAATTTTTCATCATTTTTTAACCGACTTCCAAAAAGAAGAAGGTTATCAATTCGTGTGTATGTTTTTTTACTTTTTTATGTTTGTACACGCATAACTCTGTCATTTGTGAAGCGATTTTAAAAACTCTTTTTTTGCTGGAAAGGGTTTGCCTGCAGTTTGGTCCCATAATTTTTTTTTTGAAAATCGGAGGGAGAAATTCGCTCCCGCCATGCTGTCATTTGTGAACCGATTTTCAAAATTCTTGTTTTGTTTGAAAGGGTTTGACAAAAACTGGTCCCAATTTTTTTTTTTGTCGAAAATCGGAGAAGCAAGTTTGCTCCCTCTCCCCACCAATCCATAACTATGTCATTTGTGAACAGCTTTTCAAAATTCTTGTGTTGTTTGCAAGGGCTCGCTAGTAGTTTGGCCCCATAATTCTTTTCGAAAATCGGAGGGGGGAACCATGTATAACTTTGTCATTGGGAACCGATTATCAAAACTTTATTTTTTTTTTTTGAAAGGGTTTGACTACAGTTTTTTTTTTTCGAAAATCAGTTGTGAAATTTGTTGCAAACCCCGCTTCAGGTTGGTACCATAATTGTTCTCCAAAATCTGTGCGGGATTTCCCTTTCCCCCAGAAATATTGATTATCGTATAGCTCCTCCATTTATGGGCCGAATTCCAAAATTTATTTTTTGTTTGGAATGGTTTGCCTAGAGCTTGGTCGCATAATTTTTCTACGAAAATCTGTGGGGCAAGTCGTCCACGCCTCCACCCAAAATATTTATTAGAGCACAATTCCTCCATTGGCTACCGATTTTCAAAATTGTTTATATGGAAGGCCATCAAGTATATTACTCTCTATACTGAAGTCGGCTTTTTTTCCAGAATTATTTGAGGAATCATTATAGAACACCGAAAAAGAAATTTGTCCTAACATCATTTCAAATTCGGTGATTGGTAATGGAAAAAGAGAACTTCTTGCAATGACAAGCAAATGTGAAACTAATTAGAAATTATCCAAATTCGCAATATTTCCGGATCGCGACTGGTACATTTTCATGATTTCTTTATAATGTCTTTTTTTGCTGGGAATAAGATTTAAAAAACAAGGAATTGAATTTGAGTTCATGGTAAAATTAACAACAAATAAATTATTGTTTTTGCAAAATAACAGCGTAAAATATTATTAATTTTTAAAATTGATATTAATAAGATTTAAAAAAATAATGAAATGAATTTAGTTCTTGGTAAAATTAACAAAAAAATAAATAATTTGTTTAAAAAAAACTGAAAAATTTTTTTAAAGTATCGTCGTATCGACAGTAAAATATCGCCGATACCGATGTATCGGAAAATCTGAAGTATCGCCGATATATCGGTATCGGTATCGGTATTCGTTACATCCCTACTCTAAAGCACTTTTGTTGAAAATTGGGTCGATAATAATTTGTTTATATTCTCTTTTTGATTTTTGAACAAAATATGTTTAATACAACAAAATAAAATAAAAATGCCTTCGAACCGTAGTGTCGTGGCTGATAGTCTATGGTAGCTACCATTCAGCCACAGGCGTATTATACTCTATGTTAAATTTTTTTCACGTGGACTAAATATATATAATTTGAAAAGTTTCTTCTTTAATAAAAATGTATGAAGTACATTTTCTTAATTCATTACATTTATTAAAACAAGGAAAAACTTTAGAATTTTGTCTATAAGTTACCAATATTTACTTACTAATACCTACAAAACTCATATTTAAAAACCTTTAGTTACCAGAAATTAAACGTTGATGAACGAAGAAAAATATGGCGTCCCTCTATTCTTAGACATTTTTCTGCTGTTTTTTTTGACAGATTGCTTAATATTCAACTTTTTAATGTTATTTAGACATACTTTATTCATAAAGAAATACTTTTAACAACAGACTTGTATTTTTTGCTTAAAATTAGACAAATTATGTTTTTTTTAACAAATAACTACAAGCTCGATGCAATTTTAGACAACCAGAATTTTTCAACACAAATTAAGATAATAATTAAGACAATATATGATACGAAATTTCAAGTAATGTTTTAGAGTGTATGTATATGTATGTATACAATCAAAAACTATTTAGAAGGAGGAAGGACTAGGACAAACGGATAGATAATCTTCCTGAAGCTACATAGACTGCAGAAGGTCTTATTTCAGGATAATACAAACAGGGCTTGCAACCTAAAACATCCTGACAGAACGTATATGGATTCGCCACAAAAGCTACTCCTGCATAGTCACTTTTCGGGATCAATGCCCTTATGTCCAAATCCAATATCTCCAAGGCCACCGATGACGATATTGAACTTTGGCCAATAAAAATCTATGGAATAGATAATATTTATCCATGCTTCTTGATATAAGGTGGTAGATAGCATAGTACAACACTTAACTAAGATTTTTAAATCGAGTGTCATTACATTAGGGAACTTTTCTTGTTATAAAACCGTATACTTATCAGTTTACCTACTATTCGATTAAATCGACAGTGACCAGTGTCCGTCCATAGCTTGAATATATTAATAGGGCTCTGGGCTCGAATCAAATATCCCTATACGCTTCTATAGAAATTCAAGG
Source organism: Panzeria rudis (assembly GCA_956483635.1). Lineage (NCBI taxonomy): Eukaryota > Metazoa > Arthropoda > Insecta > Diptera > Tachinidae > Panzeria > Panzeria rudis. Next base: position 106,282,292 of record OY101447.1, read on the forward strand.
AGGACAATATATCAAATTAACCCAATGGAATGGCGTTGAATATGGATGGTATTCCACTAACTAGGAAGTGTATTCTGGAAATGCTAACATCCTGAGTTTTTGAGTGTTCTTGGTACGTAACATCAATGACCAAAAAAGTAACCAGAGGTTGGTTGCCCACGAGTTATCGTTATACCACCTCTTGGTTTCGATACATATGTTTACGCATGTATGAGAAGACGGAACCATATCGGTTAGAATGCACTAATGTTTAGATACAGCGGCAAAATAATACGGGGTTGACAGTCAACGCTGCAAAAACTATCGTTGTACCGTTTACTGAAAGCAGAACTCTTAGTACCTATCTCACCAATTTATTTAAATATCAATTCATGTTTAAAAGTAATTTTTCCGTACAAAAATGAATGAAAATCCGCATTTAAATATGAATTGATATTTAAATAGCGCGTTGGTGAAATAGGCTCTTAGACTTACAGAGCCATCACTGAAAAGGCTGGATTATTGGGTTCTCTGGTGAAACAAAGGACATGGTGTTATTCTTGATAACTTATTCAGTTGGAATTGACATATCTCCTATATAGGCATATATTCTATAGCAATAAAGCCATGAAGGCGCTCTCTGCCTGCCACTGGTTTGGTTTCATCATCATGATGTGATTGTTTCAAAGGCTAGGTTGCAAAACGACGTGGACGTACTTTAATTCATTATCAGCTCCAAACAGGAAATTTGTGATACTGAAGTCCAAATTTTCATGGTGTAATTTCCCTGGGAAAGTTTTCAAATATATTTCAAGCGGAAACATACGCCATCTTGAGGAATGTTTGGGGAGTAGGATAAATGCTTAAACATTTCTCTGATACCTGACACTGAAGGAGCACTTAAGGCCTTACGATCATATGAAATCAAGACGAGTTTTATGATGTATCTCTAATCGAAATGGCTGCCCGGGTAGTAGGTTCCTGGGGAAGATAAAGGAAAGATTCCACCTCACTTGGGTCCAAAAAGAAAGAAAAGAAAAAAGAAGAAACAAACAAAAAACAATAAATAGGACTGAAAAGAGAAATGTTGCGTTTAGATAGAATTTGAGAGACAACGGAATTCCGTGCAGGAGGGGTCGTTTTATGAATTAAAACGCCACTTAGGAAGTCAGCTGGAGAACTACCCGCTGCGTCGAGGCAAGGATGGATAATTCTCGCTTTAGAGCAGGCTGAGTCATCGTCTTCAAGAAGATGAGAGTAGGATACCGCAGAGATTGTCAATATTTATATCCTGAAGCAAGGCTCCACTCTTAGCCAGATCATCCGCAATGATGTTTCCTGAAATGGACCCATGTCCTCGTACCCACATGAGGGTGATGCCTAAATGACTCGCCACCGCATTTAGTGTTGTGCGACATTCTAGGTCTTGGTTGGAGGTGGTGTACACACTCGTGAGGGCTTTAATTACCTGCTGACTATTGGTTATGGTTTGGATATCACTATTCGATATCCGATAAATTCTTTGCCAGTTCATTGCACTTTTGTAGGCTGCAACATCTGCTCTAAGATTTAGTAGGACAAAGTTCGAAGCGGAAATCGCATGTGAAAAGCTTTTGCAGTGGGCAACTCTGTTTGTTAAACCTCATTTCTTAAGGTTAGTTACGTGTCTTGTTCTTTTACTCGCACAACGAAGGGCGTTAACTACAAACGTATGTTGCTTGAGTCACATAAACGACAGTCTTTTGTCGAAGATTTTATTTTCGTTGGATTGTTTTTGAAATTTACGACAATTGTGATTTAATTTGAGTTTGTGCGAGTTGATCTCAAATAACAGATTGTTATTGCGCCTGTTGAACATCTTGATTGCTATTTTTTTTAGGCATTTCAGTGAGGGTTAGGGTGAGGATGATCTCGTATTTCCCACATATTTGTAATATGATCAGGCATAAAATCAAAATGCCGTCATTCAGTTAAGATAAGTTATCAATAATTTTTCTATTCAGTTTCTGAAAGAATTAATCACCTGAATAAACGAGATGTTAAGTGTAATGGCAGATAAAATTAAAAAAAAATTTTTTTCAAAACAAATAAAAACAGAAAATAATTATTTATTTAAACAAAGACTTTACTTGCATCGCAATTTGAGTTATTGTCTTTTACAAAAGCTTGCTTTATTTTAAGATGACATCGTACCATTTTTTAAGGTACAACAGTGAAAAGAAGAGCGAAATACAATTTGAAGGAATAGTCCCAAACAAAATTTAAGTACATATAATGAATATGTTTCCATAATTTTATTGCTATTCACAGCTAGGAGTGTGTCAAAGGAAATGACGTGTTCAAAATTCAGATGACAATTTAAAAAATTTGTTATCAATTAAAAAGAAATAGTTGTAATGGATGCAAATGTGTTTTATAATAAGCACTAGCTCCACCCGGTGTGCTTCGCTACTCCATTGTTGTGCATATATAGGAAAATTAATAATTACCTTGTATGGGTGTACCCGTCTCTCTCCACTAATATCCTCAAGATTTTGTTGGAAATTGCACCTTATTCTAAGAGTAGCCCATGTCCTACTGATATGGAAATATTAATAATTACCTCTTAATAGAATTCAATAGAACACTGAAGATGACACATAGCCGAAACCGATCTGTTTATAAACCAAATTTGACGTGGGATGACAGAAAATCGTTCCAAATTAAAAAAACCCCGTCGGAAGAAAAACACAATACTAATTACCTTTTATGGGGGGTACCCGTCTCTTCCCTCTGATATCCGGAATTTTTTTTAGAAATTGCAATTTGTTCAAATATTAACCCACATAAAATTTAGAGAGCTTCACTATTGTAGATATGCTGATATATGAATATTAATAATTACTTTGTATGGGGCTACCCGTTTGCCAATCTTAAACCTTGAGATTTCGCTGGGTATTTCACGTTATTCTTAGAGTAACCCATATCAAATTTAGAGAGCCTCACTCTTATAGCTTTGCAGATAGAGGAAAATTAATAATTACCTTGTTTCGGTACACCCGTCTCCCCTCTCTGATACAACCAAGATTTTGCCGGAAATTGCTATTTGCTCTGAGAGTAACATACATACAATTTTCAGAGTTTCATATTGCAGTTGTACTGATATTGGAATATTAATAATTACTTTCCTCTCCTATCCCGTTCCTATCCCACCAGAATTTTGCCGAAAACTGCAAGATATTCTAAGATTAACACACATAAAATTTATAGATTCTCACTTGTAGAGTTGTTTGTATAGATATAGTTAAATAAATAATTACCTTGTATGAAGGGTACCCGTCTGCCCACACCAATACCCGCAAAATTTTGCTAGAAATTGCAATTTGTTTTAAGAGTAACCGTCATATCAGGTCTTCACTATTGTAGTTGTGCTGACATAGCAACATTATTAATTACTTTGTATGGGGGTAGCGGTTTCTACCCGCCGATACCACCAAGGTTTTTCTGAAAAATGCACGTTATTCTAAGAATAGCACACATCGAATTTAGTCGGCCTACCTCTTATAGTTGTACAGATATAGGAAAATTAAGAATTACGTCGTATGGGGGTACACGTTTCCCTCTGCTATATCACCAATATTTATCTGAAAATTCCATGTTATTCTAAGAATAACACACATCGAATTGAGAGGGCCTCACTCTTATAGTTGTAGAGATATAGGAAGATTAAGAATTACCTGGTATGAGGGCTAAAATGTTTTCATTAATTCTGCGATAAATCACTCAAAATTCGTTTAAGATCGAATTATTTACTTTAGGAAACGATCAAAGCACTGCAAACATTGATACTTATACAAAGCATTCAATCTGGTTCCGATATAGTGATTAAACTATACTCTCTACTAAACTCATCTTGCATGTAGTTTTCGAATGAAGCACTAATATTTCTCGTAGACGAGCAAGGACAAACGGCATGACTTCAGTTTCATGGAATTTATATGAACTTTCCGTATAAGTTTGAACCGATCACATTTTTGTTTTGCACAAATTAAAAAAAAATTGTGCCGAAATTTTGGTATTTAAACAGACTATGAAATACGTAGCAACTTTAAAAGAGAACTTAAATAATTTCATAGTGTGTGTAAATTTAGTCGTATAGTCAGTCAAACGAACTTTTGTAATATCCCTGCGGAAAATTTGGTGACAAATGATCCAAAAGTACTCGTGATAAAATAAGACTGGTACCAAAAATAAGGAGTAGTGAATGGTGAAAAAAGACATATTATGTAAATAGTCACATATTAACAATTCTCAGTCAACTTAGTTGGTACTCCGCCTAGTATTGTAGGAAACGGCACTGAACAAATTCGATGCACCTGGATCTAAGGCCTATCACATAGTATCTATATACTATTAATTGTCTCCCTTCAATGAGAGCTTAACTGGTATTTATAATATTGAAATATAAGTTCCCCTGTGGTCGAAGACACCGCTTAAAAATAAAATACAATTTCTACTTGGATTTGTAACAATAAAAAAATAGATTAATCGATAATTACAGCTGAATTTTGGAATAATATTTATATATAATCTATATTATTCTACATCGATTGGGACTCCATAAGATAGTTCAGAGACAAGTTACAAGGTGCATACAAAGTATCAATTAACCCCATACTAGGCCATCCTTATGTAAAAGTGACTGGTCCGCTTCATAGGAAGTTTTAGAACTCGGACTGGTCCCTACCACCTGGGGACCGGTCACGTGACTTGTTTTGTGTCAGATCCATTTACCGTAGGGATTTTAAATAAATATTTGAAAATTTTATTTATATTAAAGAAAAACAGAATCAAAATAAATTTCGCTGTCACTTACTACATTTTGTAAATATGTCCAATAAAGTCCATATATATATGAAATAATGTTTACTTTTAATTTCGCGTTTTCCCGGGAAAATTTCAAAAATTTCTCGGGAATATAAGTAATCTTTTCCCGGGAACTCGCGCCCATGAATTCCCGACTCCCAAACACTACTGCATATAGATAAACCTATTTAGAAATAAATCAACAAAAAATTGCTTTCTTTTAAAATTGTTCTTTATTTCTACGAATAAAAACTATTTACACCAGTTATTACGAACTTCACCTATAACGACACTACGGGAAATGTTGTACCAATTGTGTTAAACGAACTTGTCCTATGACTGGTGAAAATGGGAGTGGTACAAAATGTTTGTAAGTCGTAACCAGTGAAAAGAGAACTTACCATAAAACTGGAACAAAAATACTTTTACAAAATACACTGAAAGGAAACCCTTCATTCAGACAATGCGTTTCTTCATTGTATTAATGAAATTTATCATTGAAAGTCTTGCCAATGAAGCACTTCGATAGATTAGTGAAAAATATTTCATTGTATTTATGAATTTTATTTAACCATCCATGTCATAAATGTAATGAAATATTTCATTAGTTCAAAGAAACAGGTTCATGCATTAAATGTAGGTGTTTCATTATTATTTTCTTTTGTACAAAAGAGAAGTAACACCCTCAAGCGATTAATGTGCTGTGATGTGTATTAGTTTATCTCTGTCAATTGCTGCTCAGAAACCAGTAAATATTGGTGGCTGAAACTAGTCTCGAACTCATCACCTCAGAATTTGTAGTCAACGCGCTAACCAGTTCAGCCAACACGCCCTCTTTTTTTTCATTATTTTAAATGCATAAATGAAGTATGGTTAGCAGAAAGGGAGATGCATCGCTAACAACGTGTTTTATACAATGAAGTATATTACATTGTATAAAAGAAATATTTTCACTGAAATTATGAAGACCATATTACTTTGAAATTCAAAACATTTTAAAATTAAGATATAAGTAAAATTTTTTAAATAAATAAATGTTGATTAGCTTATGTCTGGAAGATGGTATACAATAAGTTGATAAAAATTGTATGACTTGTTTATATTTTTTATAAATTCGCTAAAAAGGAAATTCGTTTAAACAATGTAACGATTTTCATTTATACAATGAACCATGAAAAACTTATGAGGAGTAGATATTGAAGGATTTCATGTATGCAATGTAATTGTTCATTGTATTAATGAAAAGTTTCATTAATATAATGAAGAACATTTAATGAAACCGTTTCATTGCCTGAATAAACTACTTTCCTTTCAGTGTATAGTAATTTAAATACTATTAAAGAAACCACCACAGGACAAGTACTTTAAGTTTGGGGCTGGAACCTGTCACTGTATATCTTAATAATTTCAATGTCACCATGCAATCACAACGCCATGTTAAATTTACCGGTACTTTCATATAAAGTGCCTCAACTCGAGTCCTTGGGAACCAGTCACCTGACCTATCTTGTGACAGGCTCTCTTCCCTCTATGGGAACAAAACTTGTGACAGGTTCTCTTCCCTCTATGGGAACGAAATTGCCCGGTTCCGTGGAGTACGTTATAACGGAACTCCACAGTATGCACCTTTGCTTTTCTTTCATTATCTACTTGAAGTACCTTCTGATTCAATAACAATTAACATGTTTGTGAATTTTTACTTATTACATAAAAAAGAAAACATTTAGGGGATTCAAACGGTGTGCTCCTGCCTTTCTGGAGGCCACCTGGCAACCCCAGATCCAGAATCGTCTTAAGCTAAACGATTACTGAAACCGAAACGAATGAATAAATCCAACGGCCTAGCCTGATGACGACCTTTAGCTTCAAACAACGGACACGATTTGGATTATGGAATGTACGATCGTTTATGGAAATGACAAAGCTTGATCAGCTCTGCAAGGAAATGAACAATTATAAGCTGTTTTTTATAGGACTGTGTGAAACCAGATGGGCTGGATCAGGAGAGTTCAGAATAACAGATGGCTACACTGTTTTATATGCTAGTAAACAAACTAGCCAACCTCGCTCAAGTGGAGTCGGAGAGCTAGGAACCTTACATGTGTTCAATTTATGTCCCAACAGAGACAGCAGATCTCGCAATAAACGAGGAATTTTATAGTAAACTCGCGGAAGTTACATCATCCATAAATCGAGGGGACATTGTTATGGTAATGGGAGACTTTAACGCGCAAATAGGCTCAGACAACACCAGTATGGAGCACACAATGGGCCGGCATGCTCTGGGTCGAATGACGGAGAACGGTGAGCTTTTTACGGAAATGTGCTTAGCTCACAACCTCGTAATTGGTGTGTCACTATTTTCTCATAAGACAGTGCATAAATTCACATGGGTATCCCCATATCATGTTACACAGAACCAAATTGATCACATTACCATCAGCAGAACCTGACGAAGATGTTTCTTAGATGTCCGAAACAAGCGTGGTGCAGACTGCAATAGTGATCATCATCTCATCATTGGTACTTTGCGCTTAAAAGTTGCAGCAATCAAGAGAAATAATAGTACTGATCGAAGAAGATTTGTCTTAGGGAAATTGCATAACTCAGCACACCAAGAAACATATATTAACGCTCCACAATCTTTATACAGCCAAGGAAACAACTGGCACAATATCAAGAACGGTATTGTAAACGCTGCCAAAGAAAGCATCGGGTACAGACACCCAGAAAGAAAAACTTGGATCTCCGACGCAGTGATGTTATATGTAGGGAAAAATCTCTATTCGTAGGGATTTTTGTTTAAAAAAAATGACAGTAGGTAAAAAGGACAGATATTTTCAAATTATTAAAATGTAGGGATTTTTAAAAATGCTAGTTTTTCCTTATTTTATTTCAGCATTTTTAGACTTTGGCCGATTTCGGTCCGTTATAACTTACAATTTTTGTAATTGCATGAACTATTCAATAAAATTATAAAACTATGGATTTGTTTTATTATTTGTGGTACATAAGAGCTTCCGAAATGACAAAAATTGGCTAAAAAAGTTTATAATTTTATAAAATTTTGAGTTTGATCCATTATAACTCCGTAATTTTTATCCGATCAAAGCCAATTAGCCAATATTCGACGCGAGCATCCGAGACCTATACAGAGCGACAAAACAACTATCAAATAAAAAATTTTTCAGCTCAAAGCCACTCAAAAACAAAAACGGAGAACTCATCACAAAAAAAGGGACAGCTCGAAATATGGACAGATCACTACTAAGCCCTTCTGAACAATAACTCTTTACCATCGTATGGCATTACATGTTCTTGCCCGGTACACACTGAAAGAGATGACGTGCCAACTGGCCCCGCAAGCATAGCTGAAATCGAAAGCGCCATTAGAATTCTTAAAAACAACAAAACGCCTGAAATCGACAACATTTCCCCGGAACTCCTTAAAGTCGACCATCACATAAGCGCGCGACTAATATACGAGATGATATCCGACTTTTGGACCTCTGGCAATCTTGATGACAAGCTAGAAGAAGGCATGATTATTAACATACCAAAGAAGGGAAATCTAACGGAATGTAAGAATTGGAGAGGCATAACGTTACACAGCATGATCACAAGCGATTATTCGACGCTTTGATCCATGAAATCCAAAGCGAACAAGCAGGATTCCGGCATACAAAAACTTGCGTTGACCACATCAATAGCCTTCGGATGATAATAGAGCAGTCCGTTGAATGGCGATCTCCACTCTACTTAATCTTCATCTATTTTGAAAAAGCTTTCGATACCCTTCAGCATTCTGCAATCTGGAGTTCTCTAAGATGTAAAAGGATTCCTGAAAAACTCATCTCTTTGATCCAGGGCATGCAAAATAATGCGAAATGCCGCGTTCTACACGAAGCTACCATCAGCAGCCCAATCAACGTCAACATAGGTGTTAGGCAGGGCTGTCCTCTATCCCCTCTATTATTTAATGTAGTTCTTGATAACATACTGACAAGGGCTACAATTGCACCTAGGGGCATCACTTGGGGCTTCAGCAGAAGGTTAGAAGACTTGGACTATGCCGATGATATTTGCTTACTGTCTCACCGATTCGATGATATGGAGACCAAACTTAAAGCCCTAGAAATCGAGGCATTGAGATGCGGCCTGTAGATCAATATTGCAAAACAAAAGTAGTGCGAATCAACACCACCAGCACTCAGCGATTCCTCCTAAATAATCATCAGCTGGAAAACGTTGAAACTTTCTGCTACCTGGGCAGTATAATATCGACAACCGATGGTTCAAAAGAAGATGTGTCGAATCGCATAAATAAGGCCAGGCAATCCTTCGGTCAGCTGAATTCAGTCTGGAACTCCCACCATATATCCAGACGAACGAAAATTAACATATTTAATAGCTGTGTTAAATCGGTGGCATTATATGGCAGTGAAAGCTGGAACGCAGACCGGTGCGATCTCCATGCTTTACAAGCTTTTATTAACCGTTGCTTGCGCAAAATTCTAAGAATTTTTTGGCCAAACATTATCAGCAACCACCGACTATGGGCTTAGACTGGGCAGTCGCCAATTGAAACTGAAATAGAAAAACGTAAATGGAGGTGGATCGGACACGCTTTGTGCAGACCCCAGGATGACGTTACGAAAAAAGCCATAGAATGGAATCCTCAAGGCAGCCGGAAAAGGGAAAGACCCAGTCACACCTGGAGGAGACAGTTAGAAATTGAAGCAGCCAGAGCAAACAAATCGTGGAACGAAGTCAAGCTCATATCAGCGAACAGGCAGAACTGGAATGAATTTGTCGAGGTCCTATTATGCTCCTTATAAGAACAACAGGAACTAATATATAAACAGTGTGCTATCGAGTCAGGTTGTCATAATGTCCTAATATTTTACATTAGTTTAAAAACGTTGTTGTTGTGCTTCAAACAAAAAAGTCCTAAAATAATAAGACTTTGTGTACTATGATTATTGTTTGTCATAATAACACAATAAAAATTTGAACCGAACGGCTGCAACTCTTTAATCGAGCCGAAGATAGTATTTACAGGCCGCTCCATTGATATATGTATATGTATGTAATATGTATGTATTTAAGTATGCAGTTTTATAACTTCATATTTAAATGCATTTTTATAACTTTTAAATGAGCAAAAAAATTGAATCATTTAAAAATATGCAAGTGAGCAAATTTTTTTGCAATCTTAAGATGGCTGGCAGATACCGAACGATTTTTCACTAGCAGTCATCCGGAAAATTAGTCGGCTCAGTCACTGGAAACAGCTGACTTCGTTTATGTTTATGTATTTGAAAAATTTCATATTCTATGTGCGAAGAAAATATTTTTTTTACTTTAATTAAAAACTAACAGCTACATTCATAAAAAATTCTTATTTTAGGTTTAAGACTCACAATTGTTATTGAACAGTTTCACGCTAAAAACTGTTTAATATAAAATTGCATTCATAAACACTACAATAGACATTGTGTGTTTTAAGGAACTCTAGATTTCGATACTGGCAACACCATTGTGTTTTCTAGTTAGTGTTGCAATTAAAACAATATGATTTCATTCGGATATTGAAATAAACGAATAACTTTTTATCATGTAATATAAGATTTTTTCAACTCTCTTAATAATATATTTCTCAACTTATTTGATACGAGTTTTCTATGAAGTAAAATCAAAAAAGAGAAATGATTACAAAAGAATTCACACGATTCTTTAAATCATGTAAGCAAGAGGTACTCGAATAACGAGCCTGTTTGTATTTGTGTTGATTGTTACTGCATCACTAACATTTCTTTTTGCTTTTATGTATTTTGATGGTGCTGTTTTGCTAATTTTGTTGCGAATTTTGTTTAACTTAAATAATTTAGTGGCATATTCTATTAAATTTAAAAAAAACATACTTAAATGCTTATAGCGAAGACTTTAAGCTTTAATTTAAAGAATATCATGTATTCTTGTGTGCTAAATTTGCAAAGATATTTGAAGTTAAAATTGATATATCGATGATATGAATTTATTGAAGGTTTATAACGGGTGTTTTTTTTAGAGGTATAGAACTTCGAATTGAAATAAAACACAAGAAAATCGTTTTAATGTCCATCAATTTGGCTTTATTGGAAGGATAATTTTATGCCATTAATGTTTAAATATGATTTCGGGCATGTGGCCGCCGCGGCTGGCTCGAATAAAGCCAATTCTACAGGTCCAATTTTCAACCACTTTTTCGAGCATATGGGGCCGTATGTTGGCAATAACGCCACGAATGTTGGCTTCCAAGTCCCCTAACGTTTCTGGTTTGTTGGCGTAGACGAGCGACTTCACATATCCCCAAAGAAAATAATCCAATGGTGTCAAATCACACGATCTTGGTGGCCAATTGACAGGTCCATTCCGCGAAATTATGCGCTCATCGAATGTTTCCTTCAATAAATCGATTGTGACGTGCGCTGAGTTGCATGTAGCGTCGTCTTGTTGGAACCACAACTCATCCACATTCATGCCATCCAATTCGGGAACAAAATAGTCGGTTATCATGGCTCTATACCGGTCTCCATTAACGGTAACTGACTCTCCAGCATTATTCGGGTCCTCTTCAACACTTTGCTCTACAGCGGCAATTGTTTCTTCGGTGCGCACTGTTCGACGTCTCTGCGGATGCGTATTATCACATAGAGTAAACGTAGTGCGAAAACGATCCATGGTTAACCGAATTAATTGCTCTGATGGACGATTATGTCGACTATAAAATGGACGGAGCTTGCGGTAAACTTCGCGAACTGAACCATTATTTTCGAAATAAATTTGCACGATTTGCAAGCGTTGTTCTTTTGTCAACCTGTTCATGATGAAATGGCAAACCAAACTAAATATTAATCACTTGACAGCTGACAAAATGGCCGCCAGTTAAAAAAGTGATGCCAACTTAAAGTTCTATACCTCAATAAAAAACACCCATTAGAAGGTGCATACCATCTTTAAACCTATTTTAAAATTTTCATGTAATAAAGATTTATGAATGCAATTTTATGAAATTTTGCTTAAAAGTAGTTTATTGCCCTGTTTTAAATATTTATGAATATGGCTGTAAGTGCTTAAAAGATATTTAGGTAGGATCTTATTTACTTTATTAATAAGATGACCTAAATTAACAACAATGGCTATTATTTTAGTTTTTACACTAGTTCTTGGCATTTTAACTCAAATTTGAAATAGCACACAAAATTATGAGGGGTTGCTCACAGCAGTCATATTTTTCATGTTATTATTTTAAAACATATGACTTTATGACTGTCTTATGAATCCCCCATTCTGTTAAAAACAAATATTTAGCCTTTTTAGCTTTTATTTTTGTGCGATTTAGCCTTTTAAAAAGATCTATTCAGCTTATTTTTTCCTCCAGCTCCTGTCAGCCCTGATAATATGTTCTAGGTCTCAGATCCAATCTCATAGAACTTTTTCAGTGCCGTTTATTATAACACTCACCTGAGCCTTAATTAAATCGAGTGAAGATTAAGAGGATACATAGCGAAAATAGTTAATATGTAACGATTTACAAGATATGTCTTTTCAATATTCACCACTACCAGATAATGATTTGAATTAGGGATGTAACGATACGCCGTTTTGCCGATCCGATACCGATACCGATATTTAAAAATAAATATCGCCGATACCGATTCCGATACCGATACGAATATTGAAATTGAGTTCAAGTTTAGATTAACGTAACTCAAGTGCAATTTTTTTATTATACAAAAACATTAGAAGTAATTTTTAAGGACCTACATATTCTTTGCTTCCAAAAAATCTATATTAAAAATATGCAGATAATTAGTTGAAAAGCAAGAAAAAATTTTTAATTCCTTTATAATTTTAAAAAATACTCGCCATGCTTTTTAAAAAATCGATTTTTTTAAAGGACATTTATCAACTAATATTCTTCTAAATAACTTAATAGGTTAATTATTAAAAGACTTCGAAGTTTATATATATCCACTTAAATTTACATGAAAATACAGTTCTGAGTTTAAATTCGCATAAAAAAAATTTTTGAAAATGGGTAATTTTTTATCCTTTTTCCTTGAGGAAAAATCATTATAGAAAACCGAAAAAGAAATTTGTCCTAGCATCGCTTCCAATTCGGTGATTGGTAATCGAAAAACAGAACTTCTTGCAATGGCAAGGATATGTAAAACTAATTAGAAATTATCCAAATTTGCGAATTCTACATTTTCATGACTTTTTTGGAGTATCTTTTTTTAAAAAACAACGACTTGAATTTTAATTCATGGTAAAATTAACCAAAAATAAATATTTTTTTTTACAAAATAACAGCATAAAATATTATTAATTTTTAAAATTGGTATTAATAATATTTAAAAAATAACGAAGTGAATTTAATTCATGGTAAAATCGAACAAAAATAAATTGTTTGTTAAAAAAAACTCTGAAAAATTTTTTAAAAGAGTCGTCGTATCGACAGTTAAATATCGCCGATACCGATGTATCGGAAAATCTGAAGTATCGCCGATATATCGGTATCGGTATCGGTATTCGTTACATCCCTAATTTGAATATACATTCGATATACGATATAAATAAATATGCGTTACCAACAAGTAATTTCTTTTTTACCTAAAGAAGGTAATTTTCTAAGCCCTCCGCAACCGATTGAAGCCGGAGTTCCTCAAGGCAGCATCCTCAGCCCTGTATTATATCTGATATATGCCTCTGACTTGCCGGCAAGTAGTAACATACATATATAAACAATCGCTGAAGCTTCCCGCAAACTGCAAGATTATATACCCCAGTTCGAACAATGGCTAAAACAATGGCGGAAAAAATTAACAAACGAAAATGTCTACACATTACTTTTACATTGTGCAGAGCAACCTGCCCACCTATACAAATAAATAACCAAACTATACCAGAACACACTGAAGTAAAATATCTCGGGGTTCCCCTTGATCGTCGTCTAACATGGAAGTCCCACATAATTACAAAGGTAACCCAAATGAAATTAAAAGCAGCTCAAATGAATTGGCTTATTGGAAGGTACTCTACTCTAAGCCTAGATAGTAAACTTCTTCTATACAACTCCATTCTAAAGCCAATATGGTCATACGGTATTTAGTTATGGGGCACTGCCTCGGCATCAAATGTAGAAAAAATTCAAAGGCCCCATGGTATGTCAGAAACAAGCGAAATCATAAAGATCTAGATGTGCCGCTGGTTAAGACAGTGTTTTCTAAGCACGTGACAAGGTACGTCAAAAAACTTGAGTTGCACCCAAATCCCCTAGCCCGAAACATCATTAACTTTAGAGGCCACACTCGGCTGATAAGGAGAGACACTCTTGCTCTCAGCCGAACACGAGAGACGTAGACAACCAAAGAACCAACCGCTGCAATAAATATTTTTATCTGGCACTGACTGGACTTAAAAATTAAAATTTTAGAGTTAAGATTTGATTACTTATTGTTAGTTCAATTTTATTGAAGATACAATGAATAAATATAACCGAAAAAAAACTACCAAAATAGGGAAATAAATAAGTACCACTCATTACGTTGTAACTCATTAAAAAATTACTAATCATTTGCAAAATGTTCTTTCTTTTTCTTTTGCTGAAATAATTTGTATGAGTATACAACAGGTGTCCTGCAGCACTTGACAACTTTAGCAGTTTTAATTGTAGAGAACAACTATATTTATTTATCAATTTCTAATCTTTCACAGAATTTGATTCAATAAGTTTACATCAAAATAAAACTATAAGTGCACCAAAACAATGCAAATCTCATTCATAAATAAAACACAAAGCACGTAGAGAAAGAAATATGTTTTATATTAACGATCAAGATATAAGTTTTCTAATAAATTTGTTGACATGTTGTTTTAGCTTCTTTGGTAGTAGTACAACAACAAATTGATTTTGACAAATGATAATGACGATTATGACGATGAAGTCCTTAATTCAAATAAATAAAAAAAATCGTGATTGCGATAACACTTTTTTATTCCCAATCACACACTGTTTGCATTGTAGACGAGTATGACAGACAATGCGCATGCCTAAATACACCCTACATATCCATCATTCTCTAAACAAATGATGAGGGTCCTTCACAACAAATGAGAAATTTATGAATAGAATAGAAAGAATTAGCAAAAAAATTATTACGTATTTTAAAGGAAAAGAAAAATATCAAGATTTGTTCTACAAATGAAATTGTCGATAAATACACCCACTATAAAAGGATTATTACATTATTTTAGCTAGTTTTTCACTATGTTTTTGTTTAAAATTCAAACAATAAAATCTAGTTTTATTATTATTAAGACGCAACCCTTTTTATAAAAGAGTTCTTAATAATTTTGTTCATTTCACTTTTTGTTGAATTCATTTTAAGACTTTTTATACTTTTTACTGAGACTTCATCATCATTCCATGGAAGTTAATTGTTATTAAAACGTATTATTTAACAAAGTGTATTCAAGTTCAGAGTTTATAGAAATTATTATTTGTTTAATCGGTAAATAAAAATCGTATTGATTTCTAATAAAAGATCACTTGTTCTTACATTTTCGTTTCAAAACTAGTTAGCAATGATTATAAGGGCTTGAATTTTCTTAACCTCTTTCTTAACGATTTTTATAATAATTCAAAGTCTGGGAAATACACTTGCATCTATGCCACCAAATATTTTTATGGAATAAATTCGTTTACATTGTTATGTAATTGATCTTTAGAGCGCAATTCAAGTGAAATTAATTGCGGTTTGTTCTTTGTTAAAGAATAACCAGAGACGTTGTTAACAATTATATCCCGATTTTAGTTTTTTGATTGTAAAGATCACGTAATTAGTATTAAATATCAGCCGACCGTGTATCCTTTACAAGGATTTTATTTATTGCTTTTATGATGTGTCAGGTTAATGAACTGGAGAATATATATTTTTTTAATAAATGGATTTAAATAAACACTAGAGTTTTTCGTTTAAAATGAAAATCTATTATGCACTTATTTTTATTTATTTTTTATAGACAATATTTAGCTCTAGAGCCAAATTTACAATATGCGGTGTAGCGTTAGCATTTTAAAAACTAAAAAATGTCGAAAAAATAAAAATAAAAGTATCAGCAGGCAAGTGCATTTGATATCTAAATGAAATGGAAAGACATTTCACGTGACTGGCTGCTAAGGACTAGCAAGGGGTTCGAGTTCTGGAACTTTATATGAGAGCGACCTATCACTTTTATATAGCGTTGTCATTGGAGCGGGGTCAATTAACATAATTAAGATACTCAGTGGTATGTTCTAGATCTAAACTAAAGGTACTTGGCCTGTGGTGATTTCTTCAATACTAGTCAAATTACTGTACTTTAAACATATTCTTGATTTGGGAAAAATCTGCTTATATAGTGAGGATATCTTGAAAAAAGTGAACAAAAGTGAACATTTGTAAGAAAAAAATACTGTATACAAGTGGCGTACATTAAAAAAATGTACAAAAAGCGTACAAAAAAAATAGGGGACAAGGGGCTAAAATAGTGTACTGTGCACTATAATAGTGTACGGTTGGTCACCGTAGTCATAGCACAAGTACGTTAAAGATAATTGGTACAAAATTGCCCGCAGGGCATATAAAAAAATCAGAGTCTATAGCCGAACTAAAGCCTGCAGATGCTTTGTAAAAATTGGACCTCCAGATTACACTAAGTAAGAGCCTACATCGCTGGTAGGATTGCCAAACGGACTCGTTTTGGCTAGGACTGGAAGTATAAATAATAATAATAATAATAATAATAATAATAATAATAATAATAATAATAATAATAATAATAATAATAATAATAATAATAAATTATTTTGTTACGATTTATTTATATATACGATTTATTTGTATCTATCAATTACTGTCTTTAATTTTTTTTCGACTATTTTGGAAATAGTCGATTAATACTAATCGAAATTAGTATTAATCGACTATTTCAAAATAGTCGAAAACAAATTAAAGAACAAAAATAATTTGGAAAATCCAAAAGTGCACCCTCATAATCTCATTTAGACCGTGAAATTAAATGGGTTTCTATTTCTAATTATAATGAAGCGTAGAAAAAGGAATCGATTAGTGAAGTCTTTCGGTCGTTATCGTGATCACATACAGGATCCGTACATACAGACAAAGGGACGTCCAAGACAGAAATTTTGTAAACAGTTTTTTAATTAGTTTAAATAATAAAAATGACATTAAAAATATTATGAGTGTTAAAAATAGTATTTTTTCTTAATATGTGTGTATATATTTTTTACAAGTGCAATATATGATAATAATAGAGCCATTTTAAGTTTGAAAAATCAGTAGTTTCGCGTGAAGTGAGATTAGTACCCACCTCAACGCTTCGCCTATGAGGCGTGCAATAACTAGGGTGATCGACTCGATTCTTCAAGTAGGATTGAACTGATTTTTTGGCTTGTGGCAGACGGTTTTTCTTACATATGGAGTACTCCGGGGTTTTTTTTTTTGCATTAGAAAAACTCGGATAGTCGAATATTTCGACATCAACCAAAACAAATAAAAAATATGACATACGGTTGACCTTGCAGGCAGGCCATCGTTATTATCAAGCTCAAAGCGCTATATGAGTTTTGGGAATAATTTGAAAAAAGGCTTTTTTAAAAATATTCGACGTTGATATCTCAGGAATCATTTAACCGATTTCGATCAAATTTACAGCAATTAATGCAGTTTTACAAGTCCATCGAACGAATAAATGGATTTAAATGAAATTTTCAGCAATCGGCGTAGTTTTTTTTTAAAGTTAAACTAATCAGATTTTGGATTCGATCGAAATGGTGAACGCTGTGACATTTTCATATTCCAGCTTAACAAAAGTAGATTTTTTTATTTGAAATGTGAAAGAGAACTTATCAAATAAGAATACATATATGTATAAAAACTTTGTGTATTTGTCAAAAGTAACAATATAAAGCTACTTTCAACCGAAACATTTTGAGTGAATTAAAAATGACAAAAACAGCTAGCAAAAACTTTACTTATTGCTAAGCAAAAAAGTATATGAGGTTTTAAATCGTAACTACTTATAATTTGACTCGATATATACTAGGGTATTCACTCGAATAATGTTTGCTCGTTTAATCGAAAAATTCAAGTTATAATATTCGATCAACAAAAATGTTCAATTTCGAGTGAAAACTTATTCGAGTAATTTTCGTCGATTAATGGAATAAGTAGATAAAAACCTATTATGTAAATTTTAATTTTTCAGCAAGGCAATTTATGCTTCCTTCAAATTAGCCACATGATTTTAATGAATTTTAAATACAGAGAGATCCGAATGTGGGAAAAGCAATAGACTAAGCATTTCAATAAAAGTAGTAGCAAGTCAATTTATGCTTTTTTGAAACATCATTCGTCTGCGGCAGCAACGCGCACAATTTACTATATTTGTTTTTAGAATGGTTTCAAATGTTGTGTTTAGCTCCTCGATAACAAGTATAATTAAATAAAACCTACAACGATTAGAGTCATCACGGGTAGGCTGATTATTTTTATCATTAAAGCTAAGTACTCTGTTCAAATTTGCGAAAAATGTTGAACAACATTAGTTATTTCATAAGAAAAATATGACAAGTAACCAATTATAATAGCCCTTGAAAGTATGCTGCAATTGTGTACGTTTTAAAAAAACCCCAATGTGTTTGTTGTAAGTTCCACACGAAAAAAGTGGTGCTTATATTAGCTTTGTTCATTTACTTTCCTATCACTTTCCATCAACGAGAGAGTAAAAAGGAATTTTGTAAAATTACTCTCAAAAATAATAAAAAGTAAATGAACACTTTACCATCCAAAATTTTCAAGCTAAAATAGTGTTATAATATATAGGTATATATGAGTACTTAATAACTACTCCTATATGTGGAAAAATGTAATATATGTACCTATTACTATAAAAATAATGTGATTTCGGCATTTATTATTATTTCTTTTCAACAAAATTGAATAAGAAATTGAAAAAAGGGTACATATCTGAAATTTTAAACTTTTGAGGTAATGAAAACAAAAACAAATTATTTTGTAATGAAGTACAATATTTAAAAAATTTATATATGGATTACATTTTGGGACCAATTATCAATCGAAAGTTGCAGAAATATTTTTATGTTAACGTCATTTTGGCATGTTCTGTGTTTCACAAAAAAATAAAATTATGTGTATTTCTCATAGCATTGTTGTTATAAATAATTTTTTATAACAACAATGCCAAGAAAATTCACATTATTTTATTTTTTGTGAAACACAGAATATGCCAGAATAACGTATGTTTATTTGTGTATTTTCGTTAGTTTTGGCAATATTTTTGTTTTAGCGTTTTTTTTTGTTTTAACGTTTTTTTTTACTTTTTGACGATTTTTTAGAGATTTATTTTAGTTTTGGCGCTTTTTTGGGTTTTGGGAATATTTTCGGTGTTTGCTGATTTTTTTAGTTTTAGCGATTTTTTGGGTTTGACACTTTCGTTTTAGCAAATTTTCGGTGTTTGGCGATTTTTTAGCTTTGACGCTTTTTTCGCTTTGGTGATTTTTTCCATTTTTGGCGAATTTTCGTTTTTGACGATATTTTTAGTTTTAGTGTTTTTTTCGTTTTGGCGACTTTTTTCGGTTTTTGGGTTTTTTTTAAGTTTTTTTGGCGATCTTTTTAGT